>JABAKD010000022.1:13127717-13265349 GCA_012845835.1 Undaria pinnatifida
ATCACCACCACCAGATATCTGGCGAGGATGCAAAAATCAGCATACTATTATATTATCAAAAATGAAAGTACACTCCAGCTGTGAGATCGAAGATTTCGTCGAAACTCATCTTTGCAAGCTGTGTGTGATACTCCGATCGCGCGTATCACGAGTTGTGTGTCCTCATTAAGGATATAGGTCGGCGACTCCCCTTACAACTACAGTGTAGCTATCATCAGGGTCAACAGGGTGATGTTAGTCAGTCTGTGCGCGGAAACTATAAAACCCGTTTCTGAGGGGGACCAAATCTGACAGCTGTGGAGGGAAATGCATCCGTTTATCAAGTGAATCCTGTAAGTCGAACAACCGGTGAGGGGGGGCGGAGTTTTGAAGGGCGTGGGGGCCTTAACAGTATATACTTGGTGAAAAACGACGCAAAAAAAAATGGATGCACGAGGAATACAACGTACACCAATGATCATCCATCGACAATTTTCAAAATGAGAACAAAAAAAAACACTGCTGCTGCTGCCGCCAGCTGCTCGTACCGGTTGGTTTGTACCGTCAAGTCGGCACCCAGCACGCAACCCGTGAAAAAGAGGCTTTATGGCCAAAGGCTAAAACACGCCGAACACATCGCGATATAGATCGTATAGATAATCTAAGATCACGATATAGATCATATAGATCATAGAAGATCCTATCTATGATATTTTATCTGCCGTTATGATATATATGCTGTGCAGGAGCTGTGCACAGTTAGTACAGCAGTATGGTACAGATCCAACGCAGGAAGCATGTATACTACTTGTATGGGGTAGCTTATCATGCAGGTCGTACGGCTCCCACCAGTCAGCGTCATATTGGCCATGCAGGTTATTTAGACCAGGGATCTATCTGCTCTGAGAGACACGGGTCATTAACAGGCCATGCATAGGGATCTGACCTGTCCGGCGTGTGACAGGTACAGAGCGTCCTCAGGCTTCGTGCCGAGGCTTCCCTTACTCACAATAACGTACTTCGTGACGTACATACCACGACCGGTACAGCAGAGTATCCCCCAAAACAAAGATGTCAGGAGAGGGTACTTTTGCTCCTTGACTGCAAGAGTCAAGGAAAATGCCTTGACGGAAGCCCTTGACTAACTGACAGACTGACTGACCGACTGACTGACTGACTGGCTGACTGACTGGCTGCTTGACGGTTGCCCGTCTCTTCATATCTTTGGCCGAAAAGGGTTGCTTTGCTGGTGTTTGCTGTGCCCTCCTACATGGCCCCTTTTAAAGATTTTTTTTTAACGAGCCCTTTATTAATGGCCGGTTTGCCACCATTGCCTAGAACACAGACCTCTGCGTTCAGGCAAACTTGCTTGTTCCCGGATCGCGGATGGATGTAGGTGCAACTATGGATATACAGTAGGTGCAAAGTCTTGCGTTCCAAGGCCCCCTTCATTTTATCATATACCTGGTGGTATTTTTTCAATATACGTCAGCTGAGCTATTTTCATGTTATACTTGGTATATTGCAAATGCGTCAGCTTTCAAATAGGAATGTACACACAAGAAGTTGTCCCGGAGTGGACGTCACTGCAAAAGGGTTTCGCATAAAGGCCCGCTTTAAATTCCAAACGCGGGACCTATAAGAACACCCGGTTCTATGCCATATCAGGCGTTGTGTTGTTCTTGTTACCTCTAGAAGTTGTCACACGTCGGACGAATCACCGATTCGCCCTTGACGATCAAGATCTTGCCAGGGAAGATCTGCATGGTCTAGCTCATGTTACCGGGTGGGAGCTGTGCGATCTGCATGATCTAGTAACATCTTCCCGTGGGTCGGATCTATACACTACTGATACAAATCCCGTGGAACTTCTCATAACTGGCAGTTAGTTATAGGATCTGTTGTGGGCGATTTAGGTCGTGATCTGCCCAAGGTGTGGACGTTTTTTTAGGATGTTCAACGCGTGTGACCCGTCGCCACCGTCGCAGCCACCGCTACCTCCGCCTCCGCACGGGGCAAGAACGACAACCATTGTTTCGGTAGGATCAAGGCACAGCCGGCAGGAGGTACACCAGGGAGTTTGACTTCATGCACAGGTTTCCATGTATCACGTACAGGATTTTTCCCCCGTGGTTTTCTTCTTTCCTGGAATGTATTTTGAGTGATTGTGATGCTGCACATTGCCCAATGGCGGAAGTAAGTGCAAAGCATGTGGTATTTTCCTGACTATTACCTAACGGCATGGGCAAGACATGCGGGACACCGTGCCCCCTCCCACAGCTCCTGAAGATGACAAGAGGATAATAGGCAAAAGCACTCCAAACTTAAAGCCACGCTTCCAGCGTACGAGACAAAAGCCGCGACGCCTCTTGAGCTCAAAACATTCAAACCTTTGAACCTTTCTACCACCACGGTTAGATGATAACATCCCAGTCTATTTCCAAGTACTTTGCGCCCAAGAATCGGGTGCAGTTCTCACGGGGTTAACACTCTGCTTGAACACCTTGTGTACTCAACCAATGCAGCGTTGTACGTAGCGACACCCAGCGCTGACAGTAGTGAGGTATGGAGTTTGAGGATTATATGCATCCCATCACGTTATGAGCCTCGGACTTGGATCTCCGAACAGCGCTCGCGGGCGGTTGATCCGGTCGCTTGATTGCCGGCATACATAACTTGCTGGGGGCGTAAAGCTTAGCTTTATTACTATATGGGTCATTCCCTAACGAACAAAACAAAAGTCAGGAATCGTTACAAACAAAAAAACAAAACTTTTTGTCAAGGATCTTGACTTTGAAATGTCTTGGCAAAAATCCGCTATAGACGTCAGGATTCCTGACCAAAAAAAAAAAACTCGTTTTGCTTTTTTTTTCTTAAACGTGACACTTCAGAACTTTCTACATGTCAGCATGTCAGGGATGGCGATAGTTTGTCAGGAATCGTGTGTCTTTTTGCGTTCGTTGGGAACGACCCTAAATTGAACGCAACGACCCCTATTGATACATTTCAGCACGGACGGTTACGTCGCACACACAGCCCTATCTTCCCTGTTGTGTGACCATGCCTCTCCTGCAGTCAAAGCACACAATACCATGGCCCACTATCCCTCACCATTTCCCACCATTCTCACCCCTTTACACAGGCTTGGACCACCTCCTGTACGGGGGAAGGGGAGCGGGGGGACGGGAAGGAGAAGAAGCCGCCGAACTGCACATGGCGTGTTTCATGGGTCTGGTTTCCTTCTTCGCGGGTCGATTTGAGGTATTGCGAGTGTCGCCATGGCAAAGAAAGTCCACCCTCAACTCGTCCGCTAGGGCAAACATCCAGAGTGGCACGGTGGTATCTACCCCGCTAACAGACGCGGGGCTGGATGGCACGGGCGAGATTATTCAGGTGGGTGGATGGGTGGGTGGATGGGTGGGTCGGTGTGTGGGTGGGTGGGTGGGTGGTCGGTGGGTGGGTGGGTGAGTGTGTGGGTGGGTGGGTTGGCGGGTAGGTGGGTGGGTACTCGGGTACCCATGACATTATTACCCGCAGAATCCGGAAGCCCGCGGGTATCGAGGCCGGACCTCTCCGCGGTTACCCGGGCAGTTGGCAGAAGGATGCTATCTATGGTGGGTGGGTGGGTGGATGGTTGTGTGTACGCTGACGATATAGACTAAGCTGTAAAATTGCCTGGGGTAGTCGGTGTTTCTTTCCGGGTTACTTGCGCGGTGACTAGTGTTTTTTCTCTAGTTTTCAAGCGCCCCCCACCCCCCCCCTTTTCAACTTGCGGAACCTCCGAGATTTCAAGCCAACTACAACCCGAAGCAGAAGCTTGAAAAGTCGGAAGGATTTTCCGAAACAGGCGGGTACCCGACTATCCGTGGGTACCCGGGTACCCTGGTACCCGTGACGTCATTTGCAGCAGGCCCAGAAAACGAGCTGGTGTTCGGCTTAAACCTTACCGATCAACCGGGTCGGCCCCGCTCAGGTATACCCGCCGGGTACTCGGCAAATGGACGGAAGGGTTCCAATTCTAGCGATCGGGTGGGTGGGTGGGTTCCTGGGTGGGTGGGTTCGTGGGTGGGCAGGTAGGGGGGTCGGGCTTCTGGGAGTTTTTACGTTGGAAAGCACCCCCCAGTGGGTATGTGTGCAGCCTTACGCTTACACCATGCACCTCAGTTCGGAGGACACATGCACACCGCGTTTGTTTTTTTAGTATCCGGTGCGTAGTAGTGAGCAGATGAAAAAGGCACTTTCTTTTCTCGCAGAAAAAAATGTAGGGAAAATAAATACCCTCCTAAAAAGCGAAAGACTCCCCTTAGTTTATATCGAGAGTTTTGGCTATTGCTGCCTGAAGGGTTGCGGCTAAGTGCTGTTTCGCCTACCCGTGTCCTTGGAGAACCACGTACGTACGGCACTCGATTCAGATCTGCTTCGGGATTCATGATATCCGTATTGGTGTGGTTGGCGGGGGGGGGAGGACCTTATTTCATGCCTCGCCGTAGTCGTCTGACCATAGTGGTATGACCCTCGCATCCCTGCAATGTCGGGACGGAGCACGTCGGGTTTTCACTGACCAGGCCCACATCGCCCGCACCAAGCGCGAGGTGCCGTGAGGTGTTCCCGCGAGTCGCATGAAGGGTGAGCTGCATCCTGCTAAGAACCACCGGGGAGGCGTGTCTATAAATAGTGGAGGGCGCACGATTTCCACCAATCTTGTAAATTCCGGCAGACATCGTCCATAAGGTTCATGAACGCCGTGCCGGACATGACGCCAACGCTTGACGACCCCATTGCCCACCTCACCCCACCGTGTCTTCAACACGATAGCCCACTCTCGCTGCCCCTACTCATTGCCTTTACGAAGGTCGTAGACGCCGGACTAAACGAGTCGTCGTGCTTTTTCCACCGTGCCTTGAAAGCGAGAAAATTCTCCCACCACCGCTACCGGCCACGTCTTGAAAACGGGAAAAAAATATGCCGCGGCCCCCCTACTCATTGCTGCCCTTACGAAAGTCCTAGATGCTGAGGTGCACGAGTCTTCGCGCTTCATCAACCGTGTCTTAACGCCTTTACCACGGGAAACCCGTTTTTTTACTCCTATAATTTTACATGAAGGTAGTATAGGGAGGGATTTTGAGGCTCTAAAGGTTCAAGAGCGAGAAAACCAATTCCACTGCCCCTACCGACCACCTCTTGAAAACAAAAAAACAATCCCGCTGCCCTTCTCCGCTGCCCTTCTCCGCTGCCCTTCTCCGCTGCCCTTCCCCGCTGCTCCTGCAAAGATCCTAGACTCTGGACTGGACGAATCGTCGTGCTTTTTCGAGGACGCTGACGGGTTGAAGGTGACGCACGGGTACTACTTCGACCTAATCGGAATACTGCCGGAATCCTCGCTTACTTCCTCTGTCACGGCGTATCCTGTCTTCGATGGCGGAGACTTTTTCATCGATACCTCGAGGCGAAAGGTGCGGCATGATAACGAAATCCGGTGCTAGATAGTCTACCTCTTTTACCGCAGAACTGCGAAAATTGTCGCGTAGTACGAGTAATCGGTCCTGGTTATCGTAAGTATTAGGCTATGGTCGAGGATGGTGTCAATTAGGACTTGAGGCCTTGAAGCTTATTGTGACATAGTCATTCATATGGTAGGTGTGCAGAATATTTGAAAAACTTTCTGGGTCCCGAACATAGGGGAGCTCAATATCAACATCACCCGAAATATTACATCAAAGACACTCGTTCGCGCAAACCGACCCAACGTTTCTAACGCGATAGTCCTAGACAAGGTACACTCGTAACATGATTTTACTAGTAATAGTCGATAGCTCCCCGCTTGAGGAGGTCAACCGATTAGAACATCAGAACGTAAGAACGTCAGAAGCGCCATATGCCCCAAAAAAGGGCAACCGTTACCGCACTATAGAGGTATACCCTTTTTTGGCTATTTTGTTGTCTGAATGACGAGTCTCCTTGACCAAAATCGTCGGAAAAGTCGTACACCATTTTTTTTTTTTTCATGATTCTCGTTGTGTGCGTAGGCCATGAAATTTTTCATCCGGCAGCAGATTTTATATTTCTGCAAACTAGTTTCTGGGTTAAGACGGACACGTCTTAACCTCCTCCGAAAGCGAGGAACCTCAGAAAAAAAATGGTTCGCCTCCATCGTAGCCCGCATCTACATCTATCGTACAGGGATGAAGGAACCACTCTTCATACAACAAGCGTGTTCCCCCAGTGGTGCCGGTTAATGAGTAGCGGCGGGTTGATGCAGCAGTGCCAGCAGAACCGCCTGGTCCAGATGGGAATAACCAGTGCTTTTTACGGGTCATGATCCGGCCTTCGGGTCGGATCAGGAGGTTTTCCAAACCTCGCGGGTCGAGTCGGGTCGCGTCAGGGGGTGTTGGAAATATCACGGGTCGGATTGCGTCGGGTCAAGAGGTAGGTTTTCAGATCTCACGGGTTTGGGGTCGGGTCACCCTGACTGACGTCATCCGATCTTGACCTCTAGAAGTGATCCGACCCCGTCAAAATCCCTGGGAATAACCTATCTACGGTGGCCGTGTGCGGAGTGGTGTAGTCCCGGTTGCCTCAACAGGTGCCGTTTTTCTTGGCCCTCGCACATACCGGCCCTACTGAGGGGCTCCTACTGTAAACCAATTAAATAACTGATGTTCACCTTCAAGGGAGAATACGCGACACGATCGACTGTTGGCGATCCTGAGACCGTCTACTGATGCCCGCGACTCCCCTTGTACCCCATCCTCGCGACCGTTGCAGTCCCATTCCGTGGTGGACTAGCGTATACCGGGTATGACGGAGTGTAACACACCCCCGGTGACAACCTTTTCGGTCATGGGTTTTTACCACCCGGGGTGATATAATGTGGGCGTGTGAAATGAAAATTACACCGGGTGATAATGTGGGTGATTGTTTAGGATTTTTGAAAAATAGCCACCCGGGTAGTATGCTGCAGAGCCTTGGGATATCTAGGGGGGTTGATAGCAGTGGTTGACAAATAGTTTTGCGCCCACATTCTAGGCAGTCGGAAGTGTGATACCGATTTTAGAGGCATTACCACCGGGGGGTGGGGTATACAACGTACCCTGGGTGATAAATCTAAATCGGGTGGTTGTTTAGTATTTGAGAATAATTACCGCCCGGGTGGTACAGGGGTGTAGGTATACAATATGGGGGGTGTTATACTCTTGTCATACATGGTACTGTTGCGCATCAAAGTATCGAGATTCCGATCAAGCAAGCCCACGCTGTTGCTGCCCTTAGTGTCTTTTCTTCCGGCTATCTCGCACTCCCACGTTTGTTGCTTCCCGCCGGGGCACACGCCCACGCTGTTTCTTCCAGACGCATCGCATGCCCACGCTGTTGCTCTCCCGTTGCGGCACACGCACACGCTCTTGCTTCCCGCTTGTGTATCAACCGCAAAACGCTGTTGCTCTCCCGCTGCTGTGTCAACTGGCGCGTGACAGGTCGTCCAGTACATCAACATGGCTAAACCAGACGACACCCCCGGCTCAACCTTCTCCACATTCACGACCGTGCAAGGTGACCAGGGTTACTGGCTTCCGGCCGATTCTTTTTCGGAAGATGATGTGGCGGGACACGGTAGCCACACCGCGGGTTCAGCGGCGGGATCCACGCTAACCTCTCCCGCAGAAACGGTTACGTGCGTCGGCACGGACATTGTGAGCTGCGCGGGCGGGTGCATCGACGAAAACTTGTTTTTCCAAACCGACGACCTTCTGTCGCCTTACGGGCAGATGTACTCAACCGTCGATATCGACAGGATCTGCCCGTCGCTGGGCTGCGACGATACGGCGGTGGAGCTTTGCTTGGACGATGACATTGGCCAGACCTTGACGGATAATGGAGGCATGGCTCAAGGTGCCAAGCTGTCGATCTTTGACGTTTTTTATCAAGAGCTTGGCCTGAGCGACTATCCTGGGAATGGTCTGTGGGAGCCATGCATGGAGGCTGGGTGTAGGCTACACTCGAATTCTTACGGCGGCGATTTGTTGTGCTCGTCGTCCGCGATCGATCCTGAGTACGATGACTTCATGTACAAGGTAAGCGGGTGGTCAGACGAGCTGTTGATTGTGGTTGTTGGTGAATTCTTGCGCCGTTTTTGGCGGAGACAGCAGTATGAAAAGTATCGTTGTCGTGACGTAGAGTACCGCACCGGCAGGCCCCGCCGCATGGAGGACTAGTCAGAGTGAAATCTCGGGACACCGTACTCATCGTGCATATCCCGACATCCCAGTACCCCGCTACTCTTTGATAGCCATCAATACTCCCATACTACAACACGTATACAGCTTATACACGTATTGTGGCGTGGACGCGACCAATAAGCAACAGATAGATGCTGATGGCGACGAAGAATTGAGCTTAATATCCAACCAAGAACTGTGCTCTCGGACATCTGGTACACACGTTTATACAAATAGATGCGTTGCAACCTGAGCCAAATGCGGTGGGACCTGAACCGATGAGCTTCCAAGTGTTTTGTCCCGAGTTTGTCTCCATGTCGGGAGTGCGGTGTTAAAAGGGTTTGCTTTGCTGAGGCATTATGCGGTAGGGATTCATGTCGGGAGAGTGCGGTGTTAAGAGGGTTTCCTTTGCGGAGGCATTACACGGTAGGGGTGCAGCTTACTATTTCTTTTTTATATACGAGGCTCCTCGCGTGAGAAAGCTCTGTATTTCATACACACCCCAAGAAGAGTAAGAGTTTTTTTTAGGATACTAACCGTGTGCAACCCGCAGAACAGGCCAGGACCATGGGCCAGGTATATATAAAAACAAATGTTGCAATGTCCCAACAACAGAAAGTGACATTCCGACGATTTTTGTTTTCGTGTATATTTCGACGATTTTGTGTGTATATTCCGACGATTTTGTGTAAATGTTCCAACGATTTTGTGTATGTATTGCGACGATTTTTGGCATATTTTCCGACGATTTGGGGGTTAAGAAGCCCTGTCGTTCGGGAAATGTTTTGAGACAAAAAAAGTGCTACCTTTACCGTAGCGGGGCGTTTTTTATTTTATTTTAATTTTTATAAACTAAGTACTGAGTCACCCCACGCTTGACCAAATCGGCTGGTGGAGCCATCTGATGGCCGGGCGACTTGTCGACTTTAGGCGAGCGAAGCGAGCCAAATCAGGTCCCACCCGCCGAGGGGATCCCGCTCAAAAACGAAAATATGCATCCGGGATTGGACAATCCCTCCTGCAAGTATGAAAACCCAGTAAGTCGGATTGTCGGCACCTGCGGGAAACCGCTAACTATTAGTCCGAGTAACAACTAGTTGGTGACTAAAGCTTTGGCGACGCACAGCTCTAATGAGCAGGCTCATGGCCCAGGTATAACAGCATTAATATTGCAAAACAAGGAATGGCATTCCGACGATTTTATTAATAGGTTGTTAATAGGTTATTGATAGGTTATTGATAGGTTATTGATAGGTTATTGATAGGTTATTGATAGGTTATTGATAGGTTATTGATAGGTTATCAACAGGTTAAGGAGCCCGTCATTCAGAAAACGCGCTTTATTTTCGCCAAAAATAGGTACAGTACCTCTATCGAAGCACACATGTACAACACGTGCGTTTGTCAGCTTGAGATTGTCTGCCCATGAACGTACCCCCCCCCCCCCCCACCCACCCTCCGCCCCCTCAAACAGAACCCAGAAAACCTGCTCATTTTCGCGGCCGGCAACGACGGCGACATCAGCGACGGTCGCGACGTTTGCACCATAAGCAGCCCGGCGATCGCGAAGAACGTTCTCGCTGTCGGCGCTACTTCATCGGGGGAAACGCGGTTCACCTCCACCGCGGCGGACGGCTCTCTGGCGGACGGCACAAACGGGTTCGCCGACATCGACACGGTGGCTGCTTTCAGCTCCTACGGCCCTACCCAGGACGACCGCATCAAACCGGAGGTCGTCGCTCCGGGAGATATGGTAAGCGCGTGGATCTTGAGCCTCGTGGATCGTGTGTTTGCTTGGTGGGAAGATGCCAGTCCTCGGCATCCAGGACGATATATGCTGCTGCTAATAGGCCACGCGCGCAAGCGTTTGTACAAACACAATCGTGGTGTTGGTGTTGTTGTTGTTGTTTGTGAGGGTAGTGGTGGAGGTAGCGGACACGTTGATTGTCACGCTTCAAAGAAAGAGGCAATCGAACGCGCGGGATCGATAAATTAGTAGCAGTAGTCGGGAAGTTAACCACTGTGAGTAGAGCACCGGATCGTGTGCCTTTTCTTATCGCCCTGTGTCTTATCTACTTGCTACAACAGCAGTGGGCGTCCTGTGCTGTACAGAGACCAAAACAACGACGATTTTCAATGTTACCGAAAGAGCGCGCAGTAAGACGAGATCACCATACGCTGCACGCTTGTATGTCTTTTCAGCTACGTACATTGCAGTTATTAACAGGACGCATGTAGAGCCCCATGACTCAGGAGAACCTATAGTAATATATATACATAGTCCTCAGGACCCACGATATGCCCGAAAGCCCTATACCTGGTAGAACCCTCTGTTTCCACTAACCACACAGGTGGTCTCTGATAATGTACAATGCAATTCGAAAGATATATACAACAAACATGGTAATCAAGACCCACGATGTGCCCAAAAGCCCTATACCTGGTAGAATCTTCTGTTTCCACTGACCACACAGTTGGGCTCTAATTTCCAGAGCTGTTCACGGGTCATAGACCGGCCCGCGGGCCAGGTTACGCGGTATAACAAATAATTCACGGGCCGAGTCGGATTAGGTCGGCAAGTGTTCAAAATCTCACCGGCCGGGTCGGGAGGATTTGGGCGATATCACCGGTTGGGTCGGGTGACCCTGACACCATCCGACTGGTATATCATAGCGAGACGTAATTCGACTCGTGAAAAGCCAGGCTAAGTACGATGTTCACCCGTAAATGGTGGTCTTGTCACTTTTTTTCGACTTTTTTTCCCGAACAAAGCCCACGTAGGCACGATAGGCACGATATGCACGATAGGCACGAAAGGGGTTGACAGCGTCCACGTTTTTGGGTGAGAAACTGCTTCGAATCCGTGTTAGATCAATTTGAGGGGCACCTTAAGAGTTTGGGTATAGAGGGAGATTGTTTTGTTCGGTTTTTTGCTCATCCCTTCTATTCTCTTCGCACTTTTCCTTCCTCCTTCTCCCTGCCTAGACGTAACTCAGGTCCGGGGTCACTACTAAGCAGCCTCTAGCCCTGAGTAGGCTCTTCCCCCCCCTCCCCACTACTTAATTTTGATCGCGGGAAGATTCCAGCTGTTTCTTTCTCTCGTCGACTCGCATCGAATGTATGGCCTGTACATAGCGGTCGAAAATATCTGTTAAGTAGCCCGGGCGTGGTCGGCGTCCCAACCCTGCATGCCACGAAGAAGAGGTGGTGGCCTTTCTGCTCAAGGGCGACACTCATTTGCCAAACAATACACTGCGTAGGGTTTATAGGCTGCCCGTCTGCATAAAATTGTCCTGACGACCCTGGTACTAGTACCCAGGGGGTCCTATGGCCGATACGATTGATGAGGACATACACACCCCGTGTACAGCACTCGCGATAGAAACATCCACCCCTCCGACAGATCATGATCTATGATAGAGATAGATCATTTAGATTGTCTAGAAAATCTACATTAGATAGATCATGTATCTGCCGTTATGATATATTGCGCGGGATCTGTATATAGAATACAGATCCAATGGTGAAAACGTTTTGGCTAGATCTTGCATATCGTACGGCTCCTACCAGGCACTATGAGCTATAGACCATACAGATCTTCCGTGAGAGATCTGGATAATCAAGTGGTGATAGATCATGATAGATCACGTTAGGTCATCTGTGATGTGTCCGACGTGTGCAAGTCATCATATGCAGCTTGTTAAAATGAGTTTCAACGAAATCCTCGATCTCAGCAGCCGAAGGATTTTTTTACGGGATTTTTTTCATCAACACGTACGTACGTTGGGATCGAGTGGAGCGACTCGTCCTAACTCGTGGCTTGCCTCTCACGTCGCATGCCGTTTTTTTTTTTTTTTTTTTTGTAGATATACTCCGCAGCCAGCGACGGGACTAACGAGCACTCCTGCCGGATCTATGCGTACCTCGGCACTTCGATGTCGTGCCCTATCGTGGCTGGAGCATCGGCGATGGTGAGTCGACTAATTCGTACCCGGTACGACAATTGTCATTGGCACTCCATTGCAGTGTATTCCCACGAAAAGTAAACCAACCAGGAAGAACGCCAGCCTCATGTTTGGGGTGGGTCATTGTTTTTGTTCGTTTAGGGAGTAGCGCTATACCACATCCTACCGTACCAGGTACCAGTATGTACTCAAGCTTGCGAAGATGAGTATCGACGCTTAAGTTAATCGAACTTACGTCTGACATATTTGGAACATGAAATAAAAAGAGCCTTATGATGCACGAGGTTGCTAACAGTCGATGAAAATCGAGCGCAAAAAGCTGAAATGTGGGATGCCGAACCCTATGCGCGATAGCAATGGAGGCATGTACCGGGGGGGGGGGTAAAGACACGTGTGACCTGACCACGGCTCGCTCATAATATAGCTGAGGGTAAAACTTCGTATTACGTGCTGAGCTCGAGAATAAATGTGATGATTAACAAAGCAACTACGGCTCGCTCATAATGTAGCTGGGAGTAAAACTTCGTATGACGTGCTGAGCTGGAGAGTAAATGTGATGATTAGCAAAGCAACTATCGTTAAAGAGTAACACGTCTGTAAAAACGCGCGACCGGGAGCATCATGCAGCTTGCCAATATGAGTATCGACGCTTAAATTGATCGAATTCACAGCTGACGTATTTGAAACAATTTTATATAACCCCAAAAAAAAAATCTGATGTAACAGAAGTCGTTTCGTGCCTGGTTGGGTATATTTTTTCTTGTCGGCTGGTCTATATATACTATATACTACCTGGCATGGTGTCGTTTCAAAGGTTGCCTTGCCCGTTCTCTCGCTAAGCCAGCTCGGCTTTTTGGCGTTTCGCTATTTCCCTGCCGTTGCGCCGCTATAGATATGACTGGCATCTGAGCGCTTATGGAAAAAGCTTGAACAGCCTTGTTCAGATCGACGCCTAAAAGGCAAGATCCTGTGATACGGACAGAATCGTCAAAACTGAAAAAAAAAAAAGAAGGAAATGAAAACGAACGAAACGAATCGCTTACTTCGCGAGGTACGCTCAAAAATCATGCCTGGTACCGGCGGAGGACTAAGAAGTCTAGAACAACAACGCAATTAAATGTGGTGTAGCCCCGCGAGAGGAGGTTCCAGTGTCACGAGAATAACTGTTAAAAAAAAAAAACGCCCGTAAACGGTAGAAATCCGTTCTATAACCCCTTTAGAACATCAGCCTCCCCTTTTTCGCACGATACCACTTGCAATCAGTGTGGGATGCTTTTTTGCAGTGGTAAAAAGCACGGGTTTTCGCGGGTCACATTCGTTCTCGGTATGGTATACCAGTCGGATCGTGTCAGGGTGACCCGGCCCGACCCGTCCCGTGATATTCGAAAGCCTCCTGGCCCGACCCGACTCGACCCGTGGTATTTCCAACACCTCCTGACCCGACCCGGCTCGACCCACGGCTTTTTGAATTGCCTCACCATGACCCGACCCGCGGGCCGGGTCATGACCCGTGGAAAGCCTTGGCAAAAGGGCTAAAAAACAATGAGGCGGTTGCCCTGGATGCCTTTTTTTGTTTTTTCTGACCGCAGATACGGCAGTACTTCGTAGATTCGAGCTTCTACGCCGCCGACGTGACAGCCAGAGGTTTCTGTGGCCAAGGGTTCCTCTGCGAGGGTTTCTCGCCGTCTTCTGCGACCATCAAGGTGAGCGAGACCAAGCTGCTGAGGCTTTCCTGGTCATATTGTATTGGCAGACCAGAATAAAGCTGGGACTTTCCGGTTGATAATTTGACCTTTTTCGTTTCCCCCCCCCCCCCCCCGTGAGGCGTACTTCCACTCCAGAGGTATCGGAGCCCGTCTATTGGCCACGTACTAGGTTAAGGTGATGAGCTACTGAAAATCAGTAGGCTGTACCATTCCGCTGCGGTAGGGTGTCCAACATAAGGTGTTCAACATCGGAGTTCTTACCCTAGAACGCACAAGTCTCGGAGGCGGTCCGGAGTTGGCTGGTTGCGCGCTGCAGTTCCGAGGATAGTACGACGCGATTGTTTTTTTTGTGCCACACCGTGGGGTGTGTACATTGGTGAAGTGATTTGGGGGGCACAGCTGGGTGACAGACGGTGCATTGTATATCAAGTACCGGGGTGCCGTGTGATATAGCACTTGGTTTAACACACGGACCCACTCCTTCATACGACTTTCGAAGCGGGTGGTCTCGACAACGAACGAGGAAGAGCGCAAACGCCGAGCGGTGCGTCTGCAGAGAATAGACGTTTCGTCGAGGTCTTTCCGAAGCCTGCATTTACTGCTGTCGCTTTGTGTTTGATGATTCAGCAGTATTTACCCCCCTTGCTTTGGAGACAATACAAAAGCTGCTGGTACGTAATGTATACATATATATTTTTAATGAAAAACACTTTCTGAAATTCGCCCTCGAGGGTGTGTTAGTTATGTTGCGTGTTCTACGGTGCAGCTTGTGGGTTGGCTTACATATAGGCGGTCAGAAAAAGGCGGCCATGTGGATATATAGTGTGGCTACAATTGGTTGGCACGACTGCTCTAACGCTGAATGCAACTGCATGCACGAACAGGGCGGCCTCTTGATATAGGGCGCCTATGGGCAGATCTCGACCAATATCTTCCCAAAGCGACCGTTTTTTGTGGTGTGGCCCCTCCTTTTGGAGGGAAAAGTCTCGGGAAATCGTCGTAGGGTGTGTGTTACCGTGCGTCTTGATGTATAAAATTACAATACACTGCAGCGGCGAGGTCAAAGATTTCGTCGAAGCTCATCTTTGCGAGCTGTGTGTGGTGCTCCGATCGAGCGTGTTGCTGGGTGTGTATCCTCATTGAGAATATAGGTCGGCGACTCCCCTTAGAAGTAGCTTGTACCAGGGCCAACAGGGTGACGTATTGAGCGGTGTCTACGGCAGCAGCACGATACGTTTGAGTAATAATGGTAGATATGTCACGCAACCCAAACGACGGTGCAACGTGAGCCGAATGATCTTCCAACACATGTAGGGGACAGGTCAGGCGCGAAATATCTGACACCCATATCTCCCGCGTGCCTTGTTTTCCGTGCCTCCTTCCGTATGCAATAGGCTATCTTGACCAGCATAGCCAACCCTCATGCCTCGTTGTGTGTGCTTCGTATTACCAGGCGACGTTGATCCACATAATCGAACCGCGTGCTTTGTGTTCCGTGCCCCCCCCGCTGGTTATGTAATAGGCGTTGTTAATCAACAGCGCTAACCTTATGGGAGGCAGCTCAGAACCAGACGGCTTCCGAGGCTTCGGCCGGGTCCACCTCGAGCAAGGGATGCCCCTGGAGGGCGAAGGAAGCTTGGCCCTCTTCATAGCCGACGCCGCCAACACATCCATACCCGAACTAACGCAACACGAATACCTCTTCGACGTTGACGGGGACGCTGGGCTAGACTTCCGCGTCACGCTCTCCTGGATAGATCCCGCCGCGACAACGTTATCCGCGATCCAGCTGATTCATGATCTGGACCTTGCCGTTAGTTCGCCGAGCGGAACAAGATACACCATGTGGGAATCCGGCGACACAGACGAAGTTAACGTGAACGAGCGGGTGATCGTAGACGCCGAGGACGTGGAAACAGGAACGTGGGCCGTGTGGGTGTGGGCGAAATCGCTCGAAACCGACTCTCAGAGCTATTCGCTGGTGGTCAACGGCGCTATCAGCCCGGGAACCGGCCCGTTTACCGCCTCTGCTGCTCCGACTCCGGCGCTTGAAAGCGTCGGTGATGATGCTACTCCTTCCCCAGCTTTTTCTTCTCCTCGAAGCGACGGCGAGGATGCGTTCACCCCTTCGCCTGAGTCTTCGCGATCAACGAGTACGGCGGCGAAGCTTTCGTCGACCTCAACGACGGTGAACTTGTTGTTGTCTCTCGTTTGCGCTGTAGTGTCGACGCTCGCAACCGCTGCGTTGCGGGGGTAATAACGATCTGCAACCTCTCTTTTGAGCGGGGGGTGTGACCTCTCTTTGTGGGGGTGGGCGGGGGCGATGGCGATCTGTAACTTCTCTTTCGGATGGGTGGGTGGGGGGAGGGGGGGTTGCAGAAGTTCGGCGGCCTTGCTTTAGTGGTGAGGAAAGAGAGACAGACTTTTTTTTTTAATTTGTTGCTTCCCTCCGAATCATTGCTCCTCTGCGTTACGGTGTCGAGGCTCGCAAACGCTGCGTTGCTCAAGTGATGGCGGTTTGTAACTTTTCTTCGCGGAGGGGGTGAGGAGAGTTGATGAAAACCGACGAGCTTGTTTTGCTAGTTGGGAAAGAAGGACCGGTAGCAGTTTGTTTTGTTGTTTCCCTCCAAATCAGTTATATTCTCGTTATCGCGTGGAAGAAGCTCGCACCCGCTGGGTTGTGCGAGTGAAAGATAACCTGTAACCTCCCTTTGGGTGGGGGAAGGGGGGAGGGGAAAGGTCGCCGAAATTCGTTGGGCTACCTTTGTTTTAGTAGTGGGGGAAGAGGGGCAGGCAGTTTTGTTTTTGTTTGCTTCCCTTCGATCCAGAATGTCTTTTTTATCGCCGTACCCCAGTGACGCGTGCTATGGCTGGAGTAGCACGTTTCGGCCGTAGAAAATCTGGTCGACGAGGCTTCTCAACCAACAGTCAACCAATAGTCAGCTAATAGTCAACTACTAGCAACTACTAGTCATCTACTGGTCAACTACTGGTCAACTGTTACTACTAGTCAACTAATAGTCAACCAGTAGTCTGTAGTCTGCTGATAGTCAACTGTGGTCAACTACTGAGTCCACTAACGACTGCACTACTCCATTTCGATGGAATACCACCAGTGCGTTCTCGTCAAATCCATACCTCGTATTATAGGCCGTGGTGTTTTCACCGTGTTACACTCCCATAGTTTTTCCCCTTACAAGACCATTTTGGGGTGGGGTACGAAGAACTCCTTAAGGTGTAAGCCTCAAAATAGATCGGGTCACCCTTATGGTGCCATTAGTAGCATGCGTCCGGCCACTCGCTGTGCAAAAAATTAAAACGGGCGTTAGCGGTATTTGTTTGAGAACGGTAGGTCCTGCAGATAGTATCCTTCTTTTGGCGCTGCTCCTCGAGAGAAATGCCCTCCCACCCCCCCTTGATGTTCTGCGTGTACCAACTTTTTTTTTACCTGTTTGTAAATGTGTCCGGCCAAAAATGGCTGGTGGCGTAGTGATAGCTCTGTGAATAGCAAAGTCAGATCTCTTTTTATCGAAAGGCGGGTTCGTATTGAATGAAAAGCAGATTTATTTGTACGAACGGGCAGATTCTTCTTAATTGAAAGGCGTGTTTCTTGTAAACGAAAGGCGGACTCCTTTTAGAAGACAGGCGGAGTCCGTTCGAGCAAACCCTTACCCTAGGATACATGCGGAAGGAGGTTAGGGGCGAGGTAGACCTAGCTCTCTTGAATACGTTTTCGCCAACAGCGCTAGGGGAATCTACCATAGGGAAATATGCTCGTGCTAGTAGTATGTTTGGAGCACCATTCTTTTTTGTCGTACGTACAAGTTACGTTTTGCTAACTTTGAACCGAGAAGTGCTACAGGACATCGTTCGGTTAAAATTCCCAAATTGGTCGAATCTTAGCTTTGCGCTGAGCGACCCCAGTCGGTTTTGACGGAAGGAACTACCTTAGGATAACCCCCGAAACATGTAACGCAAGTGGAGACATCCACAACAAATTGAAATCAGGCAGTAGCCCATTTTTGCGCATTCAGCACTTGTCGAAGGTACAAGGATCACAGTAGGGTTCCGTCTTTTTTAGCTGTTCTACACACAGGGAGGTAGTTGCCGCTGTAAATGGGTGGCGGCGCGTCCTGCAAGTTTGACTTGTCTGATTTTTTTCAACAGTGCGGTACCGTAGTAACTAACCCAGCTTCGTAGAAGAGGGAAGAGAGGTTCGGACCGAGATGTTATGTTCGGAAAAAAAATCCGACAACATTATTTGGAAGAAGGGCTTCGGAAAAAAATGATTCGCAAGGTCCGCCCCCTCCCCATGCCCCCACCTCTCCCCACTAAGTTCCAAAGCGAGCGTGTCTACAATTGTTGTTATCGCTAGCTGTTACCGCTGGCCGCTTTTTATAGCCGACTATGATTAGTTTTTGCTGCGAAGTTCGGGCTTCATGATGCTGGCATGGCGACAAGTGCGAATATCGCCGATAAGATACTGCGGTGAACACACCGCTGCCACGTAGCTAGTCGGAGACGGACCGTCAGCGGGATGTAGGATGTTGGTTGTTTTTGTCAGGTGACTAAGTAGCGCAGTTGTGGGCTCAGAAGAGAGACAGCAGCAATAGCGGCGGCGACAAGAGGTTTTCTGGGCGGACAACAAGGTAGAACTGCCGCAGTGGTTAGCGGTTTCGGCGGTCTATCGCCTTGATTTCAGCCGTCGTCGGCTGTGATCGGGCTCGCGTTTTCGCAGTTGCGTGCTATTATAATCAGCGACAACCAGCACCTTGCAGTAGGCGTAGGCTAGTGGGCAGCGCTAATACAACCAACTTTGCACCAATCTTGGACCTGTGCTACGATACAGGGGAAGTTTTTTTTTAGCAAACCATTGGCCCACCGACAGGAGCATCTGAGGAGCTACTCGATGTTGTTATGATTTTTTTGTATTCTGTCAAAAATCGATTCAAGCACGTCAGCTGTGAGTAAGTTCGATCAATTTCATGGCTGATCCCCATCTATCTTTGCGAGCTGCTTGATAACCCGACCGCGCGTTGCGCAAGACTTTTGGATGATGTATGAAGGCCATGGGGTTGTCCATGGGGTTGATTTTTCGTTTTTTTGTTTCCTCAGGTCAAGTATCTGGGTGGGGTGGATAGCTCCTTAACCCCTTTAAAGCCAGCCCAAAATCCCTCCCTATACTACTCTAAAGTAAATTTGTCGCGAAAAAGGGTTTCCAGTAGTGAAAACCCCTTCCTACACTAATTCCAAGCAATTTTCCCCTAACGCGGGTTTCCAACTGTAGAGGGGTTAGAGCCCCAAGACACCCTCCTGTGCTATTTTCAAATATTTTTCAAGATAGGCGCCCCATCATAGCATACTTCATTCGACGCCGTACAGTACACGATGGACTGCGTGGCAGAAACCGGCGCATTAGGTGCAGTGGGGACTACACCCAGTAAGGACATACCTGCTACGACAGAAGTGTTATGGTATACCCCTTTGCGAGTAAAAATATTTTCTGGATGACGGGGCTCCTTCTTAACTCAAAAATCGTCGGAATTTCGTCATTCTTGTTAGGGTCGTTCATTACGAATCTTGAAAAAATCACGAATCTTGAATCTTGGCAAAATGTCACGATTCCTGACGTTTTCAAATTCTGAAATGTCACGTTTAAAAAAGTGAAAAAACACGTTCATTTCGTCAGGAATCCTGACATCATTTTTTACGTATAATGTCGAAACGATTCAAAGTCCGGATTCCTGACAAATATCACGGTTCGTGAAAACGTCATTTTTTTTTTTTTTTTCAGGATTCCTGACATTTGGTGTGTGCGTTAGGAACGGCCCTTATGCAGCATTGACTTTTGGTACACACGTAGGGCATGGGTTTTGTTTGTCGGATTGCACTTTCAGTGTACTCAAAATCAGTTTTTGCCTCAAGAGGGGCATATTATTAATAGTATACAGCTCCTCAAGTGAGGGGGGTTATTCGAAAAATAACAATGGTTGTTGAGCGCCTCTGCCGTAGCACGTGTCCAGCGGGAGTGGCAACAGTAGTCAGTCACTACAGGAGAGGTCAGCCAAGGGGGGGAGGAGGCCTCCCGGTCCGAGTGAAGGTTGCGCTGAACTGTAATATGTGTCATTTCGATCTAAACCAACCGGAAATTTTGCGAATTACAATGATAGTTTCGTAGCTTTGTGACACCGGGTAAGTGTTCTTGAGTCCATCTGTACCCTCCCCCAGCGTCCCGATTTTTTTTCTGTAGGCGTTTTTGTGTCTGCTCAGATCTACCTGGTAGGCAACGGCATCTTCTTTGTTGTTGTCGTGATCACTCTGCGATAGCGTCTACATTATCGCACAGCAGCCTTTCTCGCCAATTTTCAGTGTGGAGTGTTATGTTGAAGCAGAAGCGCAACAGATAGCATTATGCTGTCTTGTCTAAATCTATATGTACGTGTTACTTGGTCGAAACGTACGAGAAGTGGTATGCGGCGTAATCTCCTGTTTGTAGGTACTGTTGTTAAGTATTATCGCGCACGCCCGTTACAAGATTCAGAGCAGTTGCGGTCGATGGTCGGCGCATTGGCAACAGCAACGAGCTGCTGACTTGCCACGAACAAATGTCAACCTCCACGAGCAAGCACCACTGCGCGATGCTGTAGGTCGACCAGTGTAATTACCCATAGGGTATGTACGTTCAACCATAAAGTGCGCATCTTGCCGAGTTGAAAAGGAAGGTTACACCCACCCTGATCACTTTTCTCTATATTTTTCTCCTTTGCCCTTCGGCCCGCAAGCAGCGCTTTCAACATTAAACACAAGTTCTGCACTTTGCATGTACACCAGCCAGGTAACGTGCAAGCCTACATGGTAATACCCACCAAGGGTGTACCAACACTATATTTCGAATAGGTTATGAGCCTCGTAAACCTTTTTTCAAAAATACGGTGTGCCATTTTTATGCTCTATTCTTGACAACCCGACTCCGCCATGACGACGACATGCCCGCTACCAATGCCGCCGAAGTCAAAGCCGACAGACCACGATCGTCCTAAGAATGAGCATCAATAGATGACTCGATTAAAAATATAATCAGACGACGTCGAGACTGGAGGCAATCGCCATTGCTCGTCGTCGCCATGTTTTTGAGTTAGGCCGAGGTACGCACTGCACGAATGGCTTAGTTACCATAATAGAGCCTGAATGATAATAGGTTATGAGCCCCGTCAATTGATAGCGAACACATTTCAGTGCAGAAGCCACAGAGACGCAAAAATGATCCTCTCTTGTCTGTGCCGCACAATGAACTACTTATTCTGCGGTATCTACTGTAGTAGACTTTGTCGATCATGGCCTCTTTAAAACGAAGACTTCGAGTAATCACACCTTGTCACGCTTCGAGCCATCACGCCTCCGTCGTCCGCTTCAACAAAACTAAGATGGAGAAACAAGAAAACTCAGCGAAGAGTGCTGCTAGTTTGATTTCCAAAACCAGGATAGCCTCTTTTGGCGGTCGCCAGAATTACACCCCATTGGATCGCCAAGCAGGACCCGTTTTCTGACGAGGTATCTGTCTACTAATAGCGCCACTCCTGCCTGCCGAAATGTGCAGAAAACTGTACGAATTTCAAGAGAGTAGTATTTATCGCGGCCTGCATGGCCGTGGTTATCAATTCTGCAGACTTTTCTGCGAATGGCCTCATCTGTGACTACCACGTGTATACGCGGAGTGCAACTCCTCCTGACGTGCTCTATGCCCGTGGTCACGTGTTGCAGTTATTCCTTTTCTGTGCTCGCGCACTAGGCGAAATGCTGGTTCCTCCCTCACCGAGAATAGGATGGCCAACACTACATGGTCAGCTTGAGCATGTGCTACAGTAGGGGGGTGAGGGGTGTTCTCCTTTCATGAATAGCCGCAGCAAGATGACCATTGCTCTTCGCATCCCTTTAATGCCGGGGCGGAACACGTCGGGTTTTCACAGACCTGGGCAGACAACGCGTGCACCAAGCGCGAAGGGCGGTGAGTTGTTCGGCGAGGCGCCAGCCGCATCCTACTAATAACCACTTGTTAAGCGGACTCCGACAACTTGTGCGCACTTTCCGTCGTATTGCATGACGGCTGCGAGTGAATTCATTCGTGCTACGGTAGGGGCAGCACATTCAGGGCCTTTTATTTTATTGGTCCAGGGTCACTCGGGTGAGTGGCCAAGCTATTGCTCTCATATTTATTGAAAAACGCCTCCATCGAAGTGTTCTTCTCGCTTTTGGGAAAAAAAAATGGGGTTATATTATACTGATAGCTATTATCATTCCGTAGCGTTGGTCATTGATCGCAAGCCGCCTGTCCTCGAGTGGGGGTACAGCAGCCCCAAGTAGAGCAGGTGATACAAACACGGTGTACTCCTCTGCCTCCTCGGCGGCCGTCTCTTCGGTCGGCATCGTGTTTCCTTCCAACACGATGCTGTGGGATGCCTGGCCGAATTTTTCTCTTGTTGATGCTACTGTAGTCCTCTCTCACAAGATATCGAATAACGTGGAGCATCAAGGGGTGGCCGAAGCGTCTCGGGATCGCGGTTTAATCAGTGCCTGGGTTCGCTGGAGATCATCGCCTCAGATTGCTGAGCATCAAATCGCCGAAGCATCACGGCCTAAGGTTTCTAGAGCAGTATCACCCTGAGTCGGCAGAGCATCATCGCCTGGGATCGCTAGATCACCATCGGACGCGTGCTACGGTAAGAGGTATTAAGGTATACCGCTTTTTGGCGAAAACACGTTCTGAATGACAGGCCCCCTCAACCCGAAGTCGTTGGAGTTCCATTCTTGTTTTGCAATATGTTTTTTTTTTCAGTATCTAGGTCATGTGTGTGTGTTCTTCACATTAAACCGTTCTTCTACTCGTCGACATCCAGCACACCGGTCATGGGATGGTTTGGTCATCACAATGGTTGCACCTTCAGTTTATTCAAGACAAGTTTTTGGGTGAGGTATTACACTATTTATAGCATAGAGCTCCTCGACTGAGGACCCTCGGGAAAAAAAAAGTTCCACCTTCACCGCAGGGTGTGTCATCGACGCATGCTACCGTACGGTTGCGTAAACAATTTTTCAGCGGATCCGCGCTTTGAGGAACTCTGTACGAGTACTAGTTTTTGATAAACACACGCAATGTAAACTTGACTAACAATCCCGTTTCTTAGGTACACATAATGAATAATACAGAAACACTTACCTCTAAAAACAAAAAACGACACATCCAACGGTACAGCAGTATGGGCTAGCTTGTTACTGAGTAGTCTAACTGTCTGATCGAGGAGAAAAATCGTCACGAATATTTAGGCCCAAAAGGGCTGCGATTATCGCACCACGAGTCAATTGCCTGAGGCTGCCGGGGCTTTGTCACCTAGACTCGCGGAAGCGTAGTCGCCTGGGGTCGCAGGACCATCATCGCCTGAGGTCGCCCACATTTCAGATTCGGACCTGCCGGCCAAACCCACAAAAATGAAGTGGTCCTCTGGTTAGGGGATGGTTCATATTCAATCTCTTCCCAAGAACGCCTCGCGATTTATGCTGCACCCGGTCGCGACTATTCTCCTTTAGCCGCCGGAGGGCCGACCACCTCACCTCAGGTGAAATCGATGTTCGGAAACGTGTAGACAGGCTTCGTTGCGCATGTCTGAGCGGGTGGTGCATCGCGTTTGGGTCCGTGGAAGCTCGTCTGGCGACATGGCGAAAACAGTTATTTCGGCCCATTGTGCGAGGGCGCGAGGGGTAGTGCGGGTCGTGGATGTCTTTTTGGGCGTCCTCTGGTCGCCAGACAGAACATTTATAGGGCAATTGATCAAGACCCACGGTCGGTGTATGGGTATCGTCTGCCTAACCTGAGGTCGCACCTTAACGTCGCGTGTGCACCCTCAAGTTAACGGTTAGTCACGGCAGGACATTCACACGATTTTCATCCATGACGGAGAGCGCCTTTTTTTCGTGTTTAGTTTACTTGCCTGACACTTAGGCAGCCCTAAACACACAGGATTCTTGGAGGAGGAGAAGAAAGCAACGATCCTATCCCTACCCCTACCTAACCCTAACCCTAACCCTAACCCTAGCACTGACCCTAGCCCTACCCCTGACCCTGACCCAGGCTAAGCGAACGGCCTTTCGTGCAGCTTCGCCGCGCGATTCGGATAATCTGACAAAGAAAAATGCGGACCACCTAAAGGTACGTAACATGTTTGATACCGCTGTATCTGGTACGTTTGGGGGTTGATGACGCATTAAAGTCTACTGGAAATAGGCCCTGAAATTCACGCCAAGGTGTGTGTAGTTATACACCATCATGTGCGACAATAGCCTCTGAAGACTTCCTGCCATTGTTCCGAGGATAGTCATCGATACACGACAGGAGGGAAGTTGTCATCAGACAGCCTGATTACAGTTCGTCATCGCCAGATCGTCTCAAAGACTAACATCGCCAGACGACTTCAAGACCGAAGGCAGACTCATTACGATTTATTGAGTATAGACGACCTAAAGACCGAAGGCAGACTCACTATAATGTATTGAGTATAGACGACCTGAAGACGGTCGTCATGCGTGTCAATATCAGATTATTACCTGAATGCTATCAACCCCCGCCCCCCCCCAGGCCATACGACCACGGCCGTGCATGAATATCGAGTACAACCCCCCCCCCCCCCCCCGGCCTGGAGTGATGAAAGATTTGAGGAGACGGTCAGTCAAGGAAAAACGTACAGCGGGCAACGGCGTAAACCAAGTATTTTCCACTAAAACCTAGTAGTTTGGCGCCCGTCAAGGTATTATATTGAAAAAGTGCTGTCTGTCGTTTCCGTCGGTCAATAACTAAAAGTGCCGTCTCCTGACACCTTCCACATTGAAACCTAGTATCTTGGCGTCAGTCAAGGTAAAATTATCGAGAAAATATCGTCGGTCGTTGCCGTCGGTCAAGGGCTGAAAAGTGCCGTCTTCCGGTATCTTTGATGGTCGCATCGTCGAGAGAGAGTCGAAAGCCATACCATATACCTGGTGCACGCGTTGAGGCCGCGTTGTTGTCAAGCTGAAATGCACTGCGACGGCACTTCCCTCTTCCTAGTGACATCTGTGGGGGCTATGACAACCAGGAGGAGGAATAGTACCATTGAATTTTTCAGTTTTTATTGAAAGTATTTCAAATACGTCGTCAGCTGTGAGTTCGACGAATTGAGTAGTTTGCCATCCGAGCATGTGATAGTGCCCACAATCAAAATACGATGAAATGCTTGTTAACAGAAAATCCAGACCAACCAGGAAAGTTAAAGCGCAAGACAAGGTGTATCAAATGTCATGGCCCACATGGTCACATCGTCAAGAGTAGAGAACCAGCCCATGCGTGCCGGGGACACTGTGTTGTCTAGTTGAAACTCAATACGACCTCGTCAGCCCAGACTTACATACATACATACATACAGTTGAGGACCTCTCTGCGGAAATAGTCAGCTTGGAAACGTCAAATGTACTCAACTTATGATACGATAACAGTAGGTACGGAAGGGATTGAACGGGGGGGGGGGAGGCTGTGTTGGTGGGGAGAGAGCGCGCGCCCAGGGCGGGTGCTCTTGGGCATTTCGTTAACAGAGGAAGAGACGCGAGCAGAGAGGGCAAGGGCCGATGGCTTCAGCAAGAAATTTGTCGCCCGTGCTCGGGGGTTGGTTGTTGTTTGTAGTGACGTTTTTTTTGCCGGAATTGGTGTTTTCGCCAGCAAGGACGACACCAGGCCGTCGACGCCAAAAAAAGTGAAACCGTTTCCTCTTCGAGAGAACGCGGGGGGGGGGGTAGTGGATATATTTATACCGCGCATTTCTCTTCTTTTCTCTTTGGACAATATTAATAGCAAGATACGTTTTTCTCTTGATTGCCACGACGGACGGTGTAGTTTTTTTACCTGTTGTTGGTATCGAGAGTGGAAAAAGGGATACCAGTGCGCCCCTCTTCCCCCTGTGTCTGTTTCTGCCTGGTTGGTGAAAACCCGACGTGCTCCGTCTCGGCATAGTAGGGATGTGAGGGTCTATGGTCATACGACTGCGGCCATGCACAAACTGAGTACACCCCCCCCCCCCTATGTCAAAATAGAGAGTAGGACTCACATAGTAGGAGAACGTAAATATACAAGGAGGAACGGGATGCGTTAGAAGAGATGAGGAAATTTGACGTATGTGACATGGGAGAGTTTGGTGGACTAGACAGTAGCGAGAAAACGATAGCTATTCTACGAGATAGATGGTGGCCGCAGACGGCGAAACAGGACGGGGATAGGATAAGCAAACATTTTCTACGTAGTATACGGAAGAATCGCAAAGGGCGCCCAAATGTTGGAGGTGTCTCTATTAGGAGTAGGAATGAACGGTGCTCCGTCTCGAAAGGGACGCGCGGTCAATGGTATGGTCGAATGACTAAGGCAAGCAACAAATGAGTACGCCCTACACCTGTGTCAATAGAGAGTAGGATTTACATAGTAGGAGAATGTGAAATATACAAGGAAGAACGGGACGCGTTAGAGTAGGAGATGATGAAAGTAGACGAAAGTGACATGGAGGAGTTTGGAAGACTAGAGAGTAGCGAGAAAACGATCGCTATCCTGGGAGATAGATGGTGGCCACAGTCGGCGCAACAGGACGGGGATACGATAAGCAAACAGTTTTTAAGCAATATATGGAAAAAAACGTAATGAGCGTCCAAACGTTGGAGGTATCTCTATTAGGAGTAGGAGTAGGAACGGTGCTCCGTCTCGAAAGGGATGCATGCGTGGTCAATGGTCAAAGGACCAAGGCACGCAACAAATGATTACTCCCCCCCCCCCCCCCCCATGTGTCCTTGACCGTGTTTCAGAGGAAAAAATAGGAAAAAACGCCACTTCGAAAAAAACACTGTCTCGTGTCGCGAGTTCTTCACATTAAATCGACAGTTTGTTTTCTACCCATCTTTGAACATACATTCAGCACAAACCAGTGCCCGTGCCGATGCCTCGTAGAGAGACGAGCTATCATATGCTACTGCTGTGGTCACAGACGAATTACAAGGCAGAGATATATGTTGCAAATACAGTAAAGCGATTTGGCCATGCAATGTGTGTGTTCTTCACATGCAACTGATGATATTTCCACCACCCGTCTACATCCAGCACGATCAATGTCCGTGCTGATGCCCCATAGACTCTGATGTGGTCACAAACTGCAAGATGGAGATACACATTGCGAACGAAGCAAGGTGATTTGGCCGTGCTGTGCCAATCGCAACGATCGCACAAGGAAAAGAAAAAAAAATGCAAGCCACTCACACCAAAAAAATGGCCAAGGGGCCCGAAGATACGCTGCAAAATAGCAATGGGGGGTCGGTACCGAGAGGCTTATGGGTAAAAAACGTGGAGCCGATGGTCGGCAGCTTGGGACACTAGAGGACTAGTTTTAAACATACCACCAGCGGGAATTAAATCGCGGCGGTGCCGGTTGTCGAAAACAGGTGCGCCAAGAGAAGACAATTCTGGGGGAACGCATTGTACTCGCAAAACGGACAGGTATAGAATCGTGTCCAGCGGACACGTGGGAGCCTGGGTCAAACACAAGGTATTGTAGGGACAGTCGCTAAACGAAACCAGCCTAGAAACGCATAGGAAACTACTGGCGACTGTTGAGAAATAACCAAAATCCACCACTGACGGTTAGTGAAGACCAACGGGGGATTTCGCCCCGGTGGCGTATCAGGTTAACCTCGAGCCTGGTATAGGTCAGTTTCGTGAGTTCGAGCCCCGCCGAGTGCATACTCGTATAAATTCGTTGGGACTTTTTCTTGTGGACAAATTGACTTGCGGAAAGCGCGAGAGCGTGAGTTAGCAACACTCGATGAACAATCGACGAGCAGTGGGATTGCTGAACCCTATGCGCGATGAAAATTGAAGGCAAGAACCGGGGAGGAGAAGGGATGACACCTGTGACCACGGCTTGTCCAGAAGCTGGAAAGTGAAAGTGTGCAAAAAAAAAAAAAAAAAAAAAAGTACTCACCACAAAATGAAGACTGAACAAAATCACCATATCTCAGCGGCGCAACCTAGACTAGCCAGAGGAGGTAGTGGCGGCGGTGGTATCTTCATCGGGAGTGTCAGAGTTCCGTAATATCCTGCGGGCTAGGCGTCCAGTCCGGTGACGTTGTAGGCACCAAGATCCCTAGTCGGCGTCCCGGGCGGTTGAGTAGCGTCCGGACTGGAGGTCGATCTTGATCGGTCCCGGGTCGTCGAGGAAGAGGATGATGTAAGACGTGCCGGGAGAGGGTCCGAGGGAGCGCGGTAGACGATATTGTCCAGCCATCAGAGACCGTCGCGCGCCTTAAACCGCACGTGTGCCCCACAAGGGAGTATGGCGGAACTGAAGGTGCGAAGCCAGGGATCGCGGGAAACCAGGGTGTAGCCAGGGGCGAGGAAGACCTGGCCTTGTGACCTTGAGAGTTCCCGTTGCGCGGCGCTGATGCGCATATATCGGTGCAGGCGGTTTGCTTGTCGGTGTTGCCTTGGGGTGCCAGGCCCGTAAAGCAAGATGTGGCGCGTGAAAAGCTGGAGGTCGAGCTTGCGCTCCCAAGAAGGGCTGAGGTGTCTAGCCCCGTGGGCCTCGTATAGGAAGGCGATGACCCCGCCGCGGCTGCGGAATAGTTGAGGCCCATTATCGTTTCCACCTCGAGGCGCTACGGCGGTGGTAAGACGTCGTTGACGACCACGTGTGGTAGGGGGTTGCCTGGCGGCGGAGGCGATAAGCGCGTACGTGGTGAGGCCTGAAAGTAGGCTCTTGGGGTTGCCGTGGATATTGTCGGGGTTCCGGTAAGGATTTTATATCTCGGCGACGCGGCTGTTGAAATCCCGTGCCGGTAGATCGGTAGGCAGGTCGAGGAAGAGGAGCTTTCGTTGGAGCGGGCGGTTGTCGGAGGCGTCGGAGGCGGACGCCGGACCTTCCCCGAGAATCTTGAAGGGGCCGTTCTAGTTCAGGGAGAGCTTCGTATTTAGCACGATGGCACCGGTGTCCTTTGCGGCGCCTTGGCGGATGGTGGAAGCGGAGCTGTAGATCCAGATCCAGCCGCCTACGGTGCAAGGGGCTGAGCGGAGAAGGGCGGCGATGATGGGAGCGCTCCGGTGTTGTAGTCGTGCGACGTAGACGGCGTGCAGTTGTCGGACGATGCGGTAGGGTTGTTGTTGCCGGTCGATTGCGAGGTTGATGTAGCCAGGTGGTCACGCTCCAAGATCTGATGTCCGCCAATGTTGGGGGGTTTGAACACCGAGAGTGGGAAACGTGGGGGTCGTCCGAATTGGAGTTCGTTGCGGGCTAGTCATGCAGCGGCGTTGACGGAGTTGTTTAAGGTCGTCGCGACGTGCGGTAGATATACATCCCAGTCGTTTTACTGTTCGTTTGCGACCATTGAGAGCATCTGGGCGAATACGTGGTTAACGCGCTCGACGCCGCCGTTGGTGGAGGATGGTTTGCGCTGGTGTTGGTCTTGTTGATGCCAAGGCGGTCGTAGACGACGTTGGAGAGCTTGGAGCAAAACCGTTGGCCGTTGTCGGAGAACAGCGCCACAGGCACCCCCATAGGGTGGTGTACTGGTCGATGAAGATGTCGGCGGTGCCATCGACTGTGAACTGCACTGCTGTGATGGCGAACATATCGGTGCGGCGGCGTGACGCGGTCAGTGCATATAAGAATGTAGAGGTTGTCGAACGGGGAGAGCGGCAGTGGCCGAAGTGGTCGGCCCTGACAGTGATGCCGGGGCTGTCGGGCGGGGGCAGGTAAAGGGTAGGCCAGCGGATCGTTTGGCGGGAAGCGTTGCGCGCCAGAGAGTAGAGGCAGCGGCGGATCCACCAGCGGGCGGAGACGTCTATGCCAGTCCACCAAAACAAATGCCCGAGCAGGCGTGCCGTTCGTGAACTCCCAAGTGGCAGGAGGCGGTGGCGTGACACGCGTGTAGCACGCAGAGGCGCATCAGCATTGGAACGTAGACACGAGGGGGTGTGACGGCGGAAGGCGGGGTGTCGCTCGCGGAATGCGGATTGGGTGGTCGGTGAGCCAGGAGCACGGTTTCGTCGTCTGTGCGGTGGAGTCCGTTATTGGCAGCGAGCGTAAGGACGTCGGAAAGCTGCGGGCGTCGAACCGAGGACAACGAAATCCAGAAATCGGTCGGTGGAGGAGAAGGGGATCCCATCAATAGGATGCAGATGGTGGTGGAACAGTGGAGCTCCGTGCGTTGTTCACGTACCCAGTGTTTGTGAGTGTAGTGCTCGACGCAGGAAATAAGGTGGGGGGCGTCGTCGGGCTTGACGACAGGTTCCGGATGGTGAAGCGGAGGCGACGGTGTTGGCCCTGTTGAAGGCGGTGTGGGAGTCGGTCTTGAGTGATTGTCGTTGGTCGTCGTCGGCCTCGAGGGCGGGCTCCGTGGCGTGGAGCTCTGGTGGTTGAGGGCTCCATGAAGGGGATGCTGTTGCGATCGAGCTTGAACCGTAGGGTGCCGGCGTTGCGGCCTGCGCAGGTTGTGGGTGGGGGGTGGCCAGGGACGTTGCAATTTGCAACGGCTTGGGCGAGGCCCTGACCGTCGGCGCGAGGCGGCGGGAATATAAATATCTTGTAGGCGCGGTTACTTGTGAACGGCGGCCGGACCATTGTCAGCTGTGGCTTGAGGGGTTCCAGCGGCCGCGGCTGCGCGATGACAGGTTCGAGCATCAGGTCCGAAGAGGCTGTTACTGCGCCAGTTGTGGATGGCGGGGAGACGACGAGCGGCCTGCTAGCCAAGCCAGGAGGAGCGCCGGCGTCCACGGCAGATTTCTCGGAGCAGGTGAGCGGCCGAGCGACGCAGTCATGGGGTGCAGTAGGCCCGATAAAGCTGTTAGAGGCGGGGAAAGGGTCTGGGCGCTCCATGGATGGTCCCAGTCGGCGGAAGTCGTTGTTGGTTATTTGGGAGGGGTTGGGCGGTGGGGATGGCGCAGGAAGAAGGAGAAATGAGCCCACCCAAGCCAATACCCAGCATGGGAGGTTTGCGCGGCGCGGAGCGACAAGGTCGTTGACGTAGACGCCGGTGGGGTCGGGGACAGTGCGGCGGTTGGGTCCTGTGCGACCGGCGTCGTTAGCTGGCTGGGGTAGGTGGGAAAGGAAGTCGGCGTTGCCGTTGGCCGTACCTTTACGTCACCCCAACGTGTACGTGTAGGCGGAGAGGAGCTCCAATCAGCGCCGAACACGAGCGTTGTGTTCGCCGACCTCGCCGATGTTCTCAAGCGCTTTATGGTTGGCGTAGATCCTGAATTAGATTAAGCAAAGATGACCGCGTAACTGTTCGATTGCTCAAACGATGCTACCGGCTTCAGGGTCGAGGGGCGTCCAGTTGCGTTTGCCGTCAAGGGTGACGCGGCCGATAAAATAATGGGAGGGACGGTGCCGTCGAGTTGCTCCTGCTCGAGAGTGGCGCCAAAACCGTTGCGGCTGGCGTCGCAATACAAGCGGAAGGGCCGGAAATTCTCGGCGACGGCGTCCCAGTCCGGGTAGACTAAGATCAGGGGCTTGGCGAGTTCGTTACGGATGTCGCGGGCGATAGTTTCCATGGCGGGAGTGAAGGCGAACTTGATGCCCTGCTTGAGGAGAGCGTTGATGGGTCGAAGACGCCTCCAAAGGTAGGCCAGGAACTTGCCGTAGTAGTTGATGCCTCTGATGAGCGCACGCACTTGTTTGTGGTTTCGGGGCATGGGCATCTTGGACAGGGCGGCAACCTGTCGGAATTTGGACTAAAGCCGCCGGCGGAGATGGTGTGTCCCAGGAAGTCGGCGTCGGTGGCGCCAAGTCTGGCTTTGGCAGGAGAAAGCTAGAAAGCTCAGTCTGTGCTTCCGTAGGCGCCCGATGAGGGCGCGGATGTTTGGAGATGTGGGTGGTGGGGTCGGGGTCGAAGGTGATTAAGTTGTCGAGGTAGGCGGCAACACGCTCGAGGCCTTTGATGATCTCATTTGTTACCAGCCTAGGGCGGCGCCAAAACAAGCCACTCGACGAGCCGGTCGGGCGTGCAGAAGGCGATTAGGGGAATGATATCCCTGTTGATGGTGACCTGGTGGAAGGATGACACAAAGTCGAACAGGGAAAATATAACAATATGCGTCCTTTACCCAAGGACTTGAGGACCTCGCCGACGCGGGGAATGGCGAGTTGACCGACGGAGCTATTGGCGTTCAACTTCTTGAAAACGATGGTGATGCGTACGCCACTGTCTGTCTTGGGGATGTGGCGACCGGGGGCTGGAGTAGGGCGATGTGGAGTGTTGGATGAGTTCGGCGGCCTGGTATTGGTCGAGGACGGCGCCGGCCTTTTTAGCGATGGTAGGATTGATTCCGTATGGACGGGAGGTGACGGGGGCGCTGCCCTGGTGCGGTAATCTTGAAGGGGATTAAGAAGCATGAGACGAAGTCGATCTTGGACGAGGAGAGCACGTCCTGGAACTCCCAGGGTACGTCGCCTAATTCACCCATCGCCGACGGCGACCACCCAGGACCCAGGACGGTGGATGTCTAACGTGACGTCGCGTGTGCTGTACGTGTGGCGGCAGGCGGTTCCAGAGGCGGAGAAAGGAAATTCGTTGGTCAGTGTCGAAGCGTGCCAGGGGTTTTGGGCACGGAAATTTCGGTGGGGGGGTGGCTTCGGCTGGGGATGGACCCTCGTCGGCCACAGGAATGTTGTCGCGAAGGGCATGGACGTTTGGGACGGGGGTGGGCGGTGGGACGTTCAAGGAACAGTGGCCAAGCAAAGATTTGAGGCACACGGGCTAGCGGTGAAGAAGAAGTACCGAGGAGGTCGCCCGGTTCAAGGTCGGTGGATCCGAGAAATGGGATGGTGTGGCGCCAGTCGGAGATGAAAGTTGCCGTGTGGGAAAGGAGGTCCTCGCGGGGAATCATGCTTACCATGTACTTCACTGTAAGTACTGAACCGCCTGGTTGGCGCACCAGGTCGAACTCGACCAGGATTGGAGTGGAGTATAGCGGAGTCGCTTGAGCGCCGGCAAATCGCAGATGGTAAGACGTCGCTTGGGGATTGGTCGTCGGGGATGTAGGCGGTGGCTCTGTCTGGGTCGCGGTGGTAAGGAGAGAGTTCACCGAGGGTTGGTTGGAACCGCTGGTGAGGGAGCGTACTATACGAGCGTCTCGTTGGAAGGGTATCCAGATGTCTCGTTGAAGGAGAACAGGATGCTGCGTAATTCCCGGAGAGAGTTTGCAAGCTCACACGGCAAGGGCGGCACTTGGGGTGGGAACGCGGAAGCCCGTACGCAGGAATTGGATGCTAAGACGCCACACGCAAGTGGAAGTGGCGAGGGGGGCTGCAGTGTCCAAACCTCGCCATGAACGGGGGGCCGCATGTCGTACGCACGTGCTTGTTGCCGCGGCTCTACAAGCCTGCATGCTGCAGTTGTCCCACCGCGTCAGCGGCGAGGAATGACCGGAGCGAACCCGTATCCAACAGGGCCACAATGCCGCACCGCGTAGTAGCGGTAGGCTCACTGTGTACACTGTTGTGTACCTTGATCCTTGTCGCGAGCAAAGAGTCGTCGACGGTTAGAATGCCGCTCTGCAGGCATGGTCCATGTTCGGGTATCGACTGGCGTGGGGTCCGGGGATAGGCGCTTGCCGATGCGGAGACGGCGGAGACCAACGGGGAGTGGCTCGCCGGGAACGCATCGGGGTAGGAAGGGCGCAGAAGATGGCTAAGCGGGGTGCTCGGCGGTTGCCGTGGCGGGGATTCGCTTACCTGGTATATACAGGCATTCACATACTTTCATCATTATTACATAATTGCATGCCAGACGTCTTGTGTCAGATGTGGAGGTTGTGCGGCGGTTGAGAGTTGTGGCGATCTTTTCTCTTTTTTTTGCGAGTACCCCCCCCCAACAAAGAAAGTCAAACCGAGTCAAAACACCTTTTCTGACGGCTCCCGCCCATATTGTATAAAAAATTGAAAAACGTCAGCTATGAGTACGACCGATTGAATGGTTAAAACTCAACTTTGCAAGCTGCGCGGTACATCAGATCTGTGCACCTGGTATCATTTATGATATGTGTTTGTGAATCTTATCTTTGTAGAAGCAAGGCAAAACTCCTCGGCATAGTCTAATCAAACAACAGACCACCGAACAAAGAAGGCACCCGGTTCTTATACACGTACGTACAGAGAGTGTTCCGTCCGCCCCCTAATTCATCCGAACAAGCGACAAAGCATAGGAGAAGCAGAAGCGGCAGCGGCAGCGGCAGCGGCAGAAGTGGGTATGCAAACCGGGATGGCGATCTTGTGTGCATTACAGTATATGATCTTCACGAAAACTCGACCCTACTCATGTAGTAGTAGATACCACCGACGGACTTATCCGTCGTTCATGTGAGAAGAACAACTAACTAATAATGGACACCGGAACACCGGACACCGGTATACAGCCTGATACAGACGTAGTCTAAAGACAAAAAAACAACAACAGCAGCACAGCAATGTGAAATGAGCCTCTCACAGCAAAACCAAAACATCCCTGTATTATAGCGCCCGTCCATTGAGTTCCCCGCTATCATGCCGGTGAAGTCGTTTGGCACACACGGAAACACCAAGGTAGTGGGAGTATGAGCAAGTTAGTACTGCTGGTTGCCGATATAGTGCCGATGTTACCGGCTGGCAGATACCGCTGACCGGCGTTTATGGCAGGGCAGTCTAAATAAATGCGCAGCTGTCCGAATTTGCCCTCTCGCCCTTTTCTGGCCCGTGTGGGGCCCGGGTTGGGGTCACGGTCAGGGTCAGGGTTAGGGTTAGGGTTACGGTTACGGTTCCAGGTTATACAGCGAGGGGTTGGGTTTCCACCCGTACCTCGATCCGACCAGGAAGTGCTCTCTGGTAGCAAACGCGAACAGCCCACCGCCCCAAAGATCCGGGCAACCAACTAAGAATAATTGTCATCCGCGGAACCTTCTTCTGGTGCTTTTCAAAATTTCCCAAAAATCCGAAATGTTTTCGTGGCAATCAACAATGAGCCGAAAAAAAAAGCGAAAATTCTCCAGAACAAACTTGCTTTGTGCTTTTTTACAGGTATTCGTACGTATCTGGTATAGACTATGGAAATATCGAAATGTAAATTAAACGGTACTACTGCTGTAATATATTGGTACGCGGTGTATCTCTGTATGGGATTGCTGTAATGAATACTTGTTGTTCTCACATAAACTCGCATAATCTAGTCCGTGGTCACAGGAGGACAGGCTCCAGTCACTCTGGAGCTAGCTGAGGAATACCCCACGGGGAAAACACAAACAAATCAAAGGTGGTACACGCATGTATCACAGCTGACGCAATTCATGCCTCCAGCAGAAACATATTAAAAGTGAGATCGTGAGTCAGCCTACAATGTGACAGGTCCATACTGACTGGTGAATACGTACTAGTCGCGCCTGGAAAGCCGACCATACCACTTGCCACCGCAGAAAGACTGCCACGTATATATAATTGCACGTATTAATTGAAGATTGTTATTTATTAGATTGAGGTTCATTGCGAAAAACGCGACATTTGTGGACCGTCGTTTGTGTGACTGGGCCTGGATCTGTGTGGCACGATGTGAAACGGGTCGATGTCATGTGAATGTCGCTGCAGACGAAAATATAAATCACGTTTAACCTGAATACCACTGGGGTAATAATCTCTATGTTTAAGTATATATTGGATTGAAATGTAAAAACTGTATAATGTTTATTTTAAAATGTTAGCGATAATTATATTTCCGTTCATAAAAAACTTAAATATAAGGACCGTAATACTATTTTTTGCGTTTAAAAAAAGCCAACATTTTATCTATATTTAAATCCATGGTACACTAAAACACACGGTAAAACACAGGCACCGTTTAGTATTTGGTTATTTTTTCAAATTGACTTGCGTGTGTCGTGCGTATGCGTAGTAATACTGCTGTAGTGTAGTAGGTACTAGTATTCAGTACACAGTAGTACAGAGTACCTGGTACAGTACTAACTTGTATATAAAAAATATATTAATTTTCCGACCATATCCGGTCAGGTAAATAAAATATTTTCGAATAAATTGCGCCGGGCTTCGAGCAGCAATCAATGAGCCGAGCAGCGCAGCCCGAGACCCGACAAGGAATAGATACTACTACTGTGTAGTCGAACCCAACCCAGCGGTGCAGAGTCGCGAGATTTGCCTTGCGTGTGTGTGCCTACCAGAGCTTCGTGTACGTTTTCACGAGCGCAAGGCAGGCGCCCGCAACGCACAGGCAGGCGCCCGCAACGCACAGGCAGGCAGGCGGGCGGGCCGAGACGGCAAGCAGCAGCAGCAGCAGCAGCAGCGAACAGGACTGGACGGATAGCCGCGAGTTCAAAAGAACCGAAAATAAGCAGAATATAAGTGTGTTTTCGAATTCCTGATCTCCTGCTGCTGCTGCTGCTGCTCCTGCTGCTGTCGTGTGGTACTACCACTGTGGCTGTCCTCGCGAGCAAAGCTCGCCGCTATGTGGAATCGTCGAGGCCTTCAGCTGAGGAACCTTACGGTCCTGGCACTGCTGGTAGCTACAGCTACCGCAAAAGGGGCATCAGTGCGCCCGCGACTTCCGCTCGCTCTCGTAGAGCAGGTGCTGGTGAGCACAGCTCACGATGAATTCGAAAATTATGCCGTTTTCGAGGCAGCAACAAAATGGCACGGGGAAAGGCTTCTGCAAAGCCCCTCTCGCCAAGCGCCGCACCTCGCCTGCGCGGAGTACAGCAATGGAAGCCAAGCGCTGCTAAAGCTGGAGGCACGCCTACCGAGCGGGGCTATCCGCAAGGTTTCTAACCATAAGCTCCATGGGACGTGCTTCATCGTGACAGCATCTGCGTCGACAGCAGCCGACATGAACGACCATATGCGGGATTTTGACGTGACGTCGTTTGGACCCATCCCAGCAACTCTAAAACTCGCCCCGGAATTGTTAGACCATGATGGGCCTGAGCTCGAGGAAGGACGCTTGACCACTCGGCACGGGGAGAGGATGCGCTTGGAAAACGTTATAGGACTTGATGTAGCGCTGTCTCCGGGCGTCTTGACCACCCGTGAGGAAGCCGACACGTTCATCAGCGATTTGATGCAAGGTCTCATGTCGGGGTCCCTGGACCTTCACAGGAACAACTTTTGGTCCGATTCTGATGGAGATCACGACGACGTGTCTAGGTCCCACCCTGGGGGAGCGCTGCGCGCCCGGGAGTGGACGAGGGCTGCTGGTGTGGTACACGGTCTGAGTGACTCTGGGGGTGGCCACAGCCCGGGGGACATTTGCTCTTGGGGCGACCTCAATGTTCGTTATGCCGGCAGTGACACCGTGTATATCACAGGTAAGAGTCGATCATTTTAGTGCTATTCATAGTAATATGTAGTGTGTACACCACCACGTACATTTTCAGTAGGTACTGCTTTGTAGTACGTCCGTCGTGCCTGGTACGTGGATTTGCTGTATCGTATCAAATGTATGCGCGTGCTCGTCGTCGCAAACGTAAAATCTCCGCCAACCCTCTTATTTATTGTGGTTGTTCGGGAGTACAATGGCGTCAAGGCGGAAAGGGAACGTGTACTACCGCTACTGCTGTACCTATAGTCTAGACTACCTGGTACAAGAGGGCGGGGGGATTGCTTTTTTTTACAATTGTTTGTGGCTCGACGCCTTCAGCTCCTGTTATCCGACCTTGGTAGATGGGCTTGACAAGACGCCAATGTGTGTTCCTCTCCTGCATATTTCAGGGGGTGGGATAGGAAAGGAACCTCGGGGAGTGCAGCAGTAGGCGAGCGTCTTGGGAGCGGGGGAATATGTAGCGCCGGTTTCATTCCCGTTCCATGTCAGCAGCAGCAGCAAACAAACAGCAGAAAAACAAATATCAAACAAACAAGCACTGAAGGAAGCGAGCCTCCGCTGCGGTCGAGTTGCTCGTGCGGCCTACAACAGCTGTAGACGACGAGCTTACAAAGTAAGTTCGTAACGGCGTTCTATCTACCGCAGTACCAGGTGTGTGTGTGTGTTCTTCACATTAAACCGTTCTTCTACTCGTCGACATCCAGCACACCCAGTGTCCGTACTGATTCTTCACCCTAGAAAGATCAGCTCTGTGGTCACAAGCCACGACACAGAGATAATGCATCGTAATGCATTCGACAACGCAATGTCATGCCCTAGTACTGGGTACGACAGGCACAACATACATACGTCAGCAACAGAAATACATTGGAAGAGAGAAATACGAAATAAACAAAAACAAAAACAAAATAAGAAAACAAATAAAAACAAAGATAAAAATAAAACAAAAAATGAAACAAACAAAATGAAGAGAAATCGAAGAAACAACCCAACCGCAAAGGAGAGCCAAAGCTCGGAAAAGAAACATAATAAAATGAAATAAAAGGTGTACAACTCTTTGATGATAACTCGTTTTAATACATATACTTGTCAGATTTTGTCCCCCTCAGAAACAGGTTTTATAGTTTCCGCGCACAGATTGCTGAACATCACCCTGTTGACCCTGGTAGCTACACTGTAGTTGTAAGGGGAGTCGCCGACCTATATCCTTAATGAGGACACACAACCCGTAATACGCGCGATCGGAGTATCACACACAGCTTGCAAAGATGAGTTTCGACAAAATATTCGATCTCACAGCTGGAGTGTATTTTAATTTTTATAATATACTTGTAGTAGTGCAAAATGGTCAGTGGTCGGTGGTGCCCTACTTGAACACTATTATTAATTAATATGAATACGGTGGTCAGAGGTGAGGTTGTGGGTTAAAAGTTCCAGTCGGGTAGGGTGGTCCTCCCTTCCCCCTTCCCTTCCACCCTGCCCAAGGAGTTCTCAGGTGCGTGGCGCAGCCTGCTCCCCTCCGCCGTATGCCACCTGTTCATGAACCGTTCGGCTGCTTCCAGCACCACTTGCCCCGAGTCGTCCAGAACTAGCTACCTGTGCGGCATATGAGACCACAGCCCATCTTGAATACCACACCCCCACGGTATACCACCCGGGTGGCCATTATTCTAAACTCATACACGACCACCCGAGTTACCACCCGGAGTACGGTGGGTACCACACCCCCTGAGCTGAGGTAATGCCTCATCATCATTCTGACACCCCCAAGTTATCACCGCGGGTGAAAACGTGCCGCGATCAATAAAACATGCACCGGAACAGCACAGCAAGCAACAGCACAGTGTGTGAGTACCACAGCGTACCGTACGGAGACCAGCAGCATGGAGGTGGAGGAGGTTGTGTTGTTGTACTCACGTCAACTCGCGCAATCAAGTCCGTGTTCACAGGACAGGCTCCGGTCACTCTGGCGCTGAGGAATACCCCAGGGAAAAAACGCAAACCAAAGGTGGTGCACGCATATATCACAGTTCACCCCACCTAAAATCAAAATATGCCAGAGTAGTAAACACTGCCAGGCAGTTGATATCACCTCATTATATTTCGAGCCATCCATTTGCCGTAGCTCCAATTAATTCCCCTCCCCACCCCCCGTCCCCTAACGTCCCCTCCTTCCCCACCACCCGCACCATCGCCTAGATCTAGCACCACGTGTATAGCAAGTCCCTACATCTATGCGACCTAAAACTGTTGGAAATCCCCCCCCCCCCCCCCCCCCCCCCCCCCCTCCCCCCCACCCCTTCGAACACTCCGCCCTCTCCTCACTGGTTGTACGACTTACAACATACACTTGATAAACTGATGCATTTCCTTCCACAGCTGTCAGATTTTGTCCCCCTCAGAAACGGGTTTTATAGTTTCCGCGCACAGACTGACTAGCATCACCCTGTTGACCCTGGTACAAGCTACATGGAGTTTCAAGAGGAGTCGCCGACCTACATCCTTAATGAGGACACACAACCCGTAATACGCGTGATCGGAGTATCACACACAGCTTGCAAATATGAGTTTCGACAAAATCCTCGATCTCACAGCTGGAGTGTATTTTACTTTTGTATTGTATCACAGTTGACGCAATTCATGCCTCCGCCAGACATGAAAAAAATTGAAATCGGGAGTCAGCCTACGATATGCCAGGTCCTTACTGGTGCACACGTCTCAATACTCGCGCCTGGAAAACCGACTATATACCGCTTGCCACCCAGAAAGACTTACCACGTATCTATATGACACGTTGTACCTACGTATCACCACGCATAAGCACGTCACACGCAAGTCAAATGGGAAAAAGAAACAGAAAAGAAAATAAAGACGGCATTGGGCTCATAAAGGGGATCAAGTGCATCAATGGCACTGGGGAGAGAACGCAATACGGCGACGAAGTCAGGGCGGTCTTACGCTATCTTGTGACGGCCATTGGAAGGCCCACAAATTTCAAGACGAGGATGGCCAGACCCAGACTGCAGTCTCTTGGGCAAGACGCTCCCCCTTCCCCCCCCCCCTTCCCCCCCCCCCCCCCCCTCCCCCCTCCCCCGGCCGCTTAGAGATGCCGATGGTGGATGACGCTGCCGCGGCCTTTGCGTGTCGCTCTGCAGCTTTGCGTCTCTCCGTCTCATGCTATTTCCGCATGAACAACTCGGCTCCCTCCTCTACCCGTCGAAACCATCTGCCGGCCTTCTGAGCAGCCTTTCGCCACCCTTCGAATTTCAATCCAAAGACCGACATTTCCTCCTTCGGATGCACCAACCAGTCCTTCTGTTGCTCCCCTGAGTAGCCCTTACCCGCAACAAGCTCCCGAAACATCACCCTCTATGGCAGACGCTCCTCCCCCATACGTGCTACGAATCCCGCACACAATATCCTCTGTTTGCGCACTATCGCCTCTATGCTCTCGGAAGCTGTCTTGGCAAGCGCGTCTGCGTACGATAGGGTGTGGTCGTCGCGCTTCCGTTTCCGCCATCCGAGGCATCGGAGGAGTATGGAGTGGTAAACCCGTCGTAGCCTGTCATAGTCAGGCTTGTTCGGGCTCAACGTCATGCAACCGTAGCGTAGTGTCTCGATCACCTCGGCTTTCAACAACCGCACCTTCAACGTAAGCGGACACCCGGGCGATCATATATTTCAATCTTGTACCGCTGGAAGCACGCGCAGGCCCTCCTAAGACGCGGCGTTATTTCCACGCTAAGTTCTATGCCTGTGCTGATAGCCCCGCCCAAGTACTCAAACTCGGTTGTTTGTTTGTATACCTGGCCGGCTGCATTGATGGTGAATGACACCTTCTCTCTGCCTGGAGGTACAGAGCCGTAGCTCAAGCGTGGTCCATCGCAACGGGCAAAACATATCTGCGGCTCAGACAAACGCTGCTATCACACCCGTTATCATTGCACCCCCGTCTGCCTAGAATATGGCAGCAAGATTCGTTGGAAAACAATTATCACCCCCCATGTTATCACACCCTACTGTATACCACCCAGGGTGGTAAATACTTTGAAATCCCAAACAACCACCCACTTCATCACCGGGGGTACGGTGTATACCGCCCCCCCAAACGGTATACCACCCCGGGTGATAAAATTCCAAAACCCCAAATATGATTACCGGGGGTTTGGTATACCCTGTCATGTACGGTATCCACAACACCGGTCTTCATTTTCGAACACTAACGGGGAACGTTCCACGGATCGGCCCGTGGCTCGAAGCACCGCACACCTCGGAATCGGACATACGGGATCCCTACCGGTACTCATGGTCTATGTCCTCCAGGGCAAACACAAGCCGGGTATATTTGATCTGCGGGGCATTTTTATCTTGACGCTGCGTGAGAGCGGGATGATACCGGTATGCATATTCTAGCACATGCTTCAGGGTTGGGTCTGTACTGCACAGATCCTGCACAACATATGATAACCGCAGACATTAGTTCTAGATGATGTATATTTAGATGATGTAGATGGTCTAGATCGTCGTCTGTACGATGTGTTAAGTACTCGGGGGCAGGGGGCAGAGATGGGGAGTGGCGTCAGTTTAAGGGTGCCACCGACGGCAAATTTGGAAACGGAAGCCGACGCTTGCTTGTATACCTTCACTACAGCAGCACTTATGATTCGTACCTGGTAGGTTTCAGGGTGGACATTACCACCTAGGGAACACACTCCGGCTACCCATATCGGTGGCGCTGCATTACACAGTACCGTACTCGGACAACTGCTCCAGCAATGCTGTAGATGTTCGTGTGGAACACGTCGGCAGTACCATGTAGCCGGTGCTCTTTTTTGGCGACGTGCCGCCATTCCCTGTCTTTGCTCAGGGGTCGTCCACTACAAATTGACGTTGCTTTGCTTGGAGGTGATCCTCTACAACAGACGTTGTATCAGGTGCCAGTTCTTTGGTCATCGACCTGATCCCGGGTTCTCCCCATCCGACTTCGTCGCGAATGTCACCCGTCGGGATGATCGCCCCTCTTTTTGCCGCACTACGGTCTCCGCAGAGAAGAGCCGCCGTCGACGCATGGCCGTTTCGACGCTCTCTGCAGCGTCATTTTCAGTAGCCAACCCGCAAGGATACGTCCCAGAGGATGCCTCAAGCGCCACATCTCTCATTTCGTCTTGCTCTCATCTCGTCTTGTTGAGGGCCTTGGCGTAGTAGTGTATCGTTAGTACAAAAAGCTCTCATTTCGTCTTGTTGAGGACCTTGGCGTAGTATTGTAATGTTAGTACAGAAAGCCTACAAAGAAACAGCGTAATAAGGAAGGCAGCCAATAGCAACGGCATATGAGAACTTCGGAAAGCCGTTATGCTGAAGTTAGTGTACAGTAGAACGCACCCTGTCCGAACTAATAAACCTAGCCTGGGTCTAGGCTTTGACCCAAGAAGCTCGCAATTGTGTTCGCGTAACTCGGGCTTTCTCGCATACTACTCGTTTAGAGCAAAAAACAGCACTGCGACGACAATTGGATCACTTGTTCGCATAATAGAGTCGCATAATAGGCGGTATAAAAGGCGATTTTGACGTGTCGAGCAAGCACGCTCAGGATTAGAATGAAAAACACTTGAATATCACCAAACGCGATAGAAATGCACGAACTAGAGCGATTTGCGTGTTCAGAATTCAGCCCCCCCCCCCCAGTTCAAAGCTCAATTTCAAACAATAACTAGATGTTGGAATAAAAACGACACACATGGAACCAAGGTTGGTACAACTCGAGCACAACCAAGGAAAAACGCATGAAATGAGGCCAAAACAGTGCGTATTTGCCTCCCTTAATGGTCGAATAATCATGATATACATGATATAATCGGTTAACTTGCCCGCATCGCCACCTCTTTGTCGCTTATGCGACCCCGAAAAAGTAACCGAAAATCCCGATTTCATTCGCCTATTGCGTCAAACCCTACCTGGGTCGGAAGTTCTGTTTCTTATGAGGTGTCTTGTAATGCACATGAGGTGGTCGGCGCGTTGTCTGCGCGCTGGAAGCCAATACTTCGGTGGGTAATTTGGTGGCGTGTCGTCCGGAGTACAGTAGATTGAGGTTGTTCCTGGCGAAAGGTTCACGCATGCACCGGTACTACAGGTCTCCATCACCTAGCTAGACCTTTTAGCATGCGGACCTTCAGCCTGAGTGGTGCGTCGCCATCTCGTACAGCTCCCGATTGCACCGCCGTGCTCAGCATTCGCAGGCGAGTTTCCTCCGTGGTTTGCTCTCCAGTGCGATGTTGGGGATTACGCTGACAATGTCACCCAGGGTACATACAGTAGCTGAACCGCCTGTCCGTACCTCCGGCCTGCTGCCTCGGCGACGAGCGGTGACGGCCAGAGCTATTGGCAGTGATGGTCAGGGTGCCAGCACTGGACCACCAGCACTGGACCGCCTGTCCATACCACCGGCCTGCTGCTTGGATGACGAGCGGTGAGGACTGGGGCTATGGGCTATGACGGTGTGGGGTGCCTGATGCTGTGTCCTCATCAGAATGGTCCCCGTCCTTTTCTCCTGTGCCGCTTTGCATGTTGTTTTTAAAGACCATTGCAATGGCTGTCAACTTTTATCGAGTTCTTCCGCCGACGATGCCTGCGTCGTTGGCCTAGACCATGGACTCCCCCCGATGCTGTCAGGGCCAACAGGATTTTTTTACAAGGACGATTTCGGCTTTGTATGGAAAACCCTGTTGCAGCGACTTTCCAGTGCCGTTAGTGTTGAAGTCGGTGCTTCCCCCGAGCGAATATTTTGGAGGATGCTCGCTGTCATGTGGCGCCAACGAACACGGAATCTCCGCATCTCGCTGGTGTCGCACGATTCCAAGCACCCCGTCACCCCGTAGAAGGTTGGTCGGAGGAAGCACCTGCTCCTACAAAATGCGTGGACTTTTTCTTTATATATGCCAGGTATACTTTTTTCATCATCACGTTCACTTTTCAGCTCAACTCATCTGAGGTTTTACCGTCTGCGGCCTTCTGGACAAGCCACAAGGTCATGGTTGCAGGTGTCTTTCCTCTTCTCCCCGCTCTAGCTTCTTTTTTGTCGCGCATAGGGTGCAGCATAGCATTCCCACTACTCGTCTATTTTCATCGACAACTCGCGCTCTTGCGGTTTGAGTTCGTTGAATGTCTCCGACTTCGTGGCATGGATCTCCGGCGCTGACCCCTGGCCACGGAGTAGACTGCTGTGGGAATACAATAACGGTCGAGCCTTTTTTCGCACTAGAGAAAGTGATCATGGCGGGGTTCAAACCCACCACCCCAAATCATGTTCAGAAACGATAGATCTACCCACCAAGCTTAAGTCCCGTGATTACTGCCTAAATACAATGTAAGAGCAATGTTGTGCACGATAACACACGCCCACCCCTCGAACGAATTTCCAAGCGATGCGCCTAGGGAAAAGATATTGACGTAGTTTTTCCGAAGCCACTGCTGGAGCTGGCCTAACGTGTTGGTCGCGCGGATCTCTGGAGGAGTAGGCTGTTCGCGTATGCGAGCTAGGAACCACTTCCTGGTGGGATCAAGGTACGGGCGTAGACCCAACCAACCCGTAAGCCTGATGCTGACCCCACTCCGGACCCAAAACGGGCGAGAAACGGGCGAGAAAAGCGGCTGCACCCCTATGGAACCGCCATTTTCGTTGTGTCATATCTGTTGGCCTGGAAATATCGAATCTAACATTCGTCCGAGGGTGTGTGTTGGTGTGTTATCTTTCATGTTACTCGGATAGTGTCGTTCTCTTGTAATAGGAGAACGCGATGGTAACCATGCGTTGGTTGTGGACAGCAGTAGCGTACCCACTATTTGTGGCCTATATACAATTCGACGCGAGTCGACGAGGGAAGAAAACGCTGAATGTACTCTTCTCGAGATGAAAATGAAGGCACGTGCCGAAGTGGGGAGGGGGAAGAAGGGCCCGCTATGTGGCCCCGGATCTGAGTTACTACTGAGAGGGAGCACGAGAGAAGTGAGAGGATAATAAATGGGATGTGTAAAAAACAAATGGTCATGGGTGGAAATGTCAGTCTATTGCCAAGTACACGTAAGTCACTCGACCTACGTAGGCTAGTGGCTAGGGCTTTTTGACCAACAGCATGTATGTACCTATCCACAGCGTACCGAACACACAAGCATGGTGCCTGCACATTGGAGGACGGCAAACATGGTACCAGTACCAGTAATTAAAAAAAAAAACTCGTATTATGAACGCGAAGGTTCGCCTCGGCGATCCCTTACACCGAACAGAAAATAACACGACCGGATATCAGCAACAGACGGTTTTGGGTTCCCGATCGAAAACTTCGAAGCGTGGCGTCGGCGAGTAAACACGTGCAGCAGGGCAGACAGCATGTGTACTCGTGAGAGTCGTGTGCAGTCGTTTCCAAAGTTATCAACCAACCTATCTATGTAGTGCAGCATTCTGCCGATGCCCTACATTATTATTATAAAAAATGAAAATACACTCAAGCTGTGAGATGGAAGATTTCGTCGAAACTCATCTTTGCAAGCTGTGTGTGATACTCCGATCGCGCGCATTACGAGTTGTGTGTCCTCATTTAGGATATAGGTCGGCGACTCCCCTTACAACTACAGTGTAGCTATCAGGGTCAACAGGATGATTTTAGTCAGTCTGTGCGCGGAAACTATAAAACCCGTTTCTGAGGGGGACAAAATCTGACAGCTGTGAAGGGAAATGTATCCTTTTATCAAGTGAATCTTGTAAGTCGAATAACTGGTGAGGGGGGTGGGGCGGAGTTTTAATTGTGTTTTATCAGCATGGATGGAACTAACCCTAACGCTAACCCTAACCCATAGGAAATACCGGTCGGAGTGCCCCCGTCATTACGTCATAGTGACGTCGCTGGGGTGAAATGATCGAAATGGTTGAAAAAACTCAATAATGTTCATCACCGCATTCAGCTGTATCTCATGATTCTGCTGGATCTTGCGTCCGTGCCACCTGTGTGTGTGTGTGTGTGTGTGTTCTTCACATTAAACCGTTCTTCTACTCGTCGACATCCAGCACACCCAGTGTCCGTACTGATTCTTCACCCTAGAAAGATCCTGTTGGGCACAATGACTGGCGTACACTGCGCACGAGACGAAGAAGGCAAAGTCTAAACGTTGGTTGATTGGGTAAGGTGTTCTCGTGTCAGTGATTCACATTTCTTTTGTGTTTTTTCAACCGTTTTACGCCAGTGGCGTCATCGGGGGGCACTTCTACCAATCAATGCCGGTATTATTTCCTATGGGTGAGGGTTAGGCCTCGCGTCTAACAACGTGGCTGAGTTCTTCAAACAAAATATAGGCACACCTAGGGGGTGTCTTGAGCCATGCACCCCTGCACCCCTAATTAATACCGGTATACTGCAGCAGTAGTACTACACCGATATATACATATAAATATATATATCTGTCAGATTTTGTCCCCCTCAAAAACGGGTTTTATAGTTTCCGCGCACAGACTGCCTAACATCACCCTGTTGACCCTGATAGCTACACTGTAGTTGCAAGGGGAGTCGCCGACCTATATCCTCAATGAGGACACACCACCCGTAATACGCGCGATCGGAGTATCACACACAGCTTGCAAAGATAAGTTTCGACAAAATATTCGATCTCACAGCTGGAGTGTATTTTTATTTTTATAATATTTGTGTATATATATATTTTTCACACACATTTTACTTTCCAGCCTACAGACAAGCCGTGGTCACAGCTGTTGTCCCTTCTCCCCCCCGGTTCTTGCCTTCAATTTTTATCGCGCATAGGGGGTTCAGCAATCTCACTGCCTGTCGATTTTTGATCGACTGTTGCTAACTCACGCTCTCGCGCTTTCCGCAAGTCAATTTTGTGCGCAAGAAAAAGTCCCCACGCATTTCTACGAGTATGCACTCGGCGGGGCTCGAACTCACGAAACTGACCTATACCAGGCTCGAGGATAGCCTGATACGCCACCGGGGCGACCGGCCGATATGTTGTTGTTGTTGTTGTTGTTGTTGTTGTTGTCTCACATTAACTCTTGTCAAACATCTAGAGTGCGTGGTCACGCAAAGGTGCTGGAGCCCCAGGAAGATCCGAAACACTAAATGAAATCAATATTCGTCCGGGAAATACTACGCTTTCCCGCCTGAAAACGCACGATACGAAGAAGGCCGATATACATGGTACCAAGTCCAACCAGACCAGAAGCCTAACTAAACCATAACTCAGCCCGAAAACTATCAGAAATGCAGGGGTTGGTGGGTGGGATGAGGGTGTGTATATAAAATGTGATGAAATACATCACCTTGGGTAGGGGATTATAGTGTACTTCGAAGTATAGGTACATGTATGTATATATGTATATTATTTTCATTCCTCACCTCGACAGCAGTTTACTCCTCTATCTGAAGCAGAGGTTTCAAAGGGACCTAAACTGCTACCTTCAGCAGCAGTGCCTCTCCTCGGGGTCCTCTTGAAGTAGAAACACGCGTGAACCGGCTGGACGTTTCCTGGAATATTCTTGCCGTCCGGATAAAATTTAGCGCGATGAAAAACAGCACGCATTATGTTATTATGAGAATAAAAATACACTCCCGCTGTGAGATCGAGGATTTCGTGGAAACTCATGGATCAATCGGGTGATGTTAATCAATTTGTGCACTGGCACGGCAACTAATAAAACCCGTTTTTTGAGGGGGACATAATCTCACAGCTGTGGACGGAATGCATCAGTTTATCATGTATATCCTGTAAGTCGTATAACCGGTGAGGGGAGGGCGGGATTTTCAAGTGGGGGGGGCGGGCGGGAGATTATTAACACATGTACAAGTTGGAATAATTTTGTAAAATTGCAGCTGCTGCTCGGAAAAGGCTCCTCAGCTTTTCTTAGCCGTGTATTTTGAAAGTATTTTCGAGCTTTTGCCGTGCTATTAATAGCTTGCGATGAGGATCACCCCACGGCCCGAAACTCCCTCATCTTGCTCCCCGACGGGAGACCCTATTTGCAGGACGGGCCTGCAACGAATTCTTGCAGGACGTGCCTCTGATTGGCCACCTGCCGGTTTTCATTGCCCGCGTTTTTTTTTTGGCGAACGCCTGCCGAACGCGCGGCGAAGCCGCGCGAGGGCACTTTTAGCCCCACGTACCGGTCAAACGGTCAGGGGTCGGGTTGGGGTTGGGGTTAGGGTTAGGGTTAGGGTTAGGGTTCGGGTTGGGTGGGGTCTGTGCAGGTACCTGGGACAAAAGTGTGCCAAAACGTCCTGCAAGAATTCGTTGCAGGCCCGTCCTGCAAATAGGGTCTCCCCTCCCCTACCCCAAAGTTGTCGGAGGAGGCCTCGGGCGTGCTTGCACTGTGCCCGGGCGGCCGGCTGGCGGCTGGCAGGGTGTGATGCACTCGTTTTTTTTTTTTTTTTTTTTCAAATACGTCACATGTGAGTTCAACCAGTCGAGCAGTCGATACCGAGTTCTAAAGTTGAGCGGTCTAGATTCAACGTTGCAAGCTGCGTGATTCGTGTGTCTCGTGGCCGTACGTAGGAGTACTCGCATACGGAGACGAGAGGAGAGGGGTCTAGGAACACGGTCTATGGCTGGAGTGCTAAAAATGATGGTATATCAGCAGTACGTTCGAGGTACGAGGTGGTTTGGCGATTACTGCTGCTGCTGTTGTAGTAATCGTCCTGCCTTACTACCCGCCGGCACTCGTATGTACCTGGCCTATGATACGATAATAATCGTGGATTTCTCTTCCTCCCGAGCGTTCCTTTGCTTTCTCCGTCTCGAATATATACAAACCCCCTACACACTCTCTCCACCTCATACTTGCAATGCTATGGACTGATTTAATACCACAACGTACGCCTTGGCAGTAGTTTGTCGCTTCCACGGTCCCTCTCCGCTCGTTTACTACCTGTCTTACGGGCATTCGTGGAGCTCCGCTCGTTTACTACCTGTCTTACGGGCATTCGTGGAGCCGCAGGCGGGCGGCAGCCCGCCGCGGCGGATCCTCCCTGGTACGTACGAGTATATACATACCAATATATATTTTTGCTCATCTCAGCGAGGGCGCACAAGCAAAGTTATCCCGCACACCTACCCCCCCCCGCCATTTTGTTTTGCCTTGTTTGCTTGCTTGGTGGTTCGTTTCTGGCTGTGTCGCTATGGATGGTTTGCTGCACACTCTTGCGTTAACAAAGAGGCTTGGCAAGCAAGCCAACATTGCAAGAGGGATGTCAAACTGTACTTTAGGTTGTTTAGATATGTAATTCCTTGCGTCAATGCAAGGTGGTCATTGTAGTCAAAAATAATCAATGGTGGGCAAGCGCCGCGCTTGGGCACCAAACCCCCTCCAACTTGCCCCCACATCGTCTCAGGACTTACGAACGCGTCGGCTTGCTTCTGCCAACTTACTTCTGCGACCATCGTCGATACAGTAGTGCGCGAAACCAGCGCGACAAAAACAAATTAGACAACAAAATAGTTGAGTTCTGCTTGGAGACATCATATCATCAGTTCAAACTTGCCCGAAAGGTCAGGGGGAAGAGAAATACCGGGAGGGTGTTCACAACTCCCGTCGCAACCACGTCAGCGAAACTGCCCGCGCCCGCACCACCCTCACCCTTGCTCACAACTCCCGTCACAACCACGTCGGCGTCACTGCCCGCGCCCGCACCACCCTCACCCCTGTTCACAACTCCCGTCGCCACCACGTCAGCGTCACCGCTTGCGCCCCCGCCGCTACTACTGTCCATCAACACCGGCGACTCCTTCGCGCTGCCCGTGGCGCTCTTCGGTTTGAAAAAATCCAGCAATGTGCGCCCGCTCCCCACCGCCGCCGCGGCACCAGCACCCCTGTCGACACACGTTGGTCGACATGCAACTTGCGACATGAGCAATAGCAATTGATCACCCGTCGAACGAAAATACGACTTTGCTGCTGCTTTTCACGTACACACATCGACAAGGCCTGCAGCCTCATACACTGCGCGACTAAATACGTCCAGCGTGGCAGTTCCCAAACTGCTGAACACGCGCGAACGACCTCCCATATAAAATGGTGAAGCAGTGTATTAACAACCAGGTATATTTCACAAACACCATACGTATCATAAATAAAGCATAGATCTACTGTACCACGCAGCTTGCAAAGTTGAGTTTCAACCATTCAATCGGTCGTACTCACAAATGACGTTTTCAACTTTTTATCGAAACTGCTTGTGCTAGCGAATGCAACAACTGCTGTCCTCACAAGTCCTCACTTGTGTTGGAGCGACTGTTCGTGAGTCTCCACGTGGGTCCGGCTCAGTTGCTCTATATTGCGTCCGAAATCGCGCTTGCACTTTTTGCACACCCAGTTGCCGCTGCTGGTCTTCGCGGCGATTTTTCCGATAGGCGAGAGTGCTCTGCTCGCATGCGAAAGGCGTGCAGGGACCAACAGGGACGCGGAGTAACCTAGTTGGTTCGCATTTCGTGCCCGTTTTTTTTGGCGATTTTGATCATGCGGCTACGGCTTCTGGTATTGCTGCTCTGCTGCTGCTGCTGCTGCTGCTGCTGCCAAGGCTAGGCTTCTGCTGCTGCTGTATGTCGTCAGTTATTGGGGAGGAGGCAAAACGACACACACACTGCTCGATGGTGAGCACTGTTACATATGATAAACCAGAGTTTTGTCTTTCCAGTGCTTGCCGATGCTGCTGCTGCTGCGAGGTACACGATACCCTCCAATATCACACTACAGCCCTCATGCATCTCCACTCACTCTCTGTGCTGTGTCGAACACTCATGCTCAATGGCCTGGCCCTCGTCCATTCCTGAACCGTCACCGAAGTTGACCCCGCAGCAGCAGAAGTCCTCGCCATCGGCTGGCTTTCCGCAGACGCTTTGTAGCCAAGCTGTCTTGTCGAAGGAGGGTTGTAGCAGGGGTCCCTTCACCGTGGAGGCTGTGCTCATTGTGACCACTCTCTCTTGCTCTCTCCCTTCTCCATTGCTCTGCGCTGTGCGTAGCTGGTACGCAGGCTGCTGCTGCGCGACCAGGGGGCTGCGTGTCTGCTATATAGTCTAATACCTGTCGCTGCAAGGTCGCTGCCCCTTTATTATATAGGATTTAGAATGGGGGTTCTTTGCATAGGAAATTATGTGGCGTAATGGGGGGGGGGGGTCTTCGTACCCCCCTCCCCATTTGGAAGGGCGAAAAAAAAAATTGGTACGTAGGTGTCGATTTTTTTTTTTTTGTGCGCTCTCGATCCCAGCTATAATAAATTTTCTTCGCGCTTTTTCTTTATGTTTCTCCCTCCCTAGACGTAACTCAGATCCGGGGTCACTAAGCATGGTCATGCTCTTCTCCTCCTTCCCCACTACGGCGGGACGCGCCTTCATTGTTCATCGCGAGATTCGAATTCAGCACTTTTTTTTTCTTCTTCTTTTTTTCGCACACTTCTACCTTTCAGCTTCTGGACAAGCCGTGATCACAGGTGTCGTCCCTTCTTCCCCCCGGTTATTGCCTTCAATTTTTATCGCGCATAGGGTTCGGCAACCCCACTGCTCGTCGATATTTCATCGAGTGTTGCTAACTCACGCTCTCGCGCTTTCCGCGAGCCAATTTGTGCACAAGAAAAAGTCCCCACGAATTTATTCGAGTAGGATATGCACTCGGGGGGATTCGAACTCACGAAACTGACCTACACCAGGCTCGAGGATAACCTGATACGCCACCGGGGCGACCGGTTCACTTTATCCCACGTCTACTCGCGTCGATTTTTGCTTACCCTCGCTGTGAAGCGCTCTCGGCTGTTGGTGTCTCTGGAAAAGAAAAATCTCCATATCGATTTTTGAACCCGTGACTCCAACCTTCGTATTGTTGGACATATGATGTGATATAATGCGAGCATGCATCATATGTCGAAAGCTGCGCCGGTCTCGAATCAACAAATAAACCTGTTTTTCAATCGCGGCAAGGAAGCTCAGAACAGAAAATCCACGACCCACACTACCATCCCCCCTTCCCTGAATGGATGTTAAAATATACATTTTGCTACGTATCGCCATATGAGCTTCCACAGACCCAAATGTGATGCGCTCTGTCCGTTCATTACCCTGCCAAAAGCGGGCTCATGTACAGCGAGAAACAAAGTGTAGCGCCTTCTTGCCATGGTGTGAGGGTGCTCTTTATGCAGCATAGCACACAGCATAGCACACTTCATGTGGCACACGGCAGTGCAAGCTGTGCGCGTGTCTTGCAGGTGCTTGCATTTGATCCCGACAGAAAGCGTCGTAGTGAGGTAATCTAGCGGCCCGGTTTGCTTGGTGTGGAGGATGCTGCAATCGTCAGTTTTAGTGGTGTTGTTTTCCCTCTGAGGCTCCCAAAAGGTTTTATAACCCATTTTCTATAGCACCTGTCAAATCGCTTGGCACAGCAGATGAGAGCAACCAGTAATGCAAGAAAACCCGCGAAAATACTAGCGGACTTGGGTTTCTGACCCAATAAGCGAATGAAATCGGAATTTTCAGCGATTTTTTTCGGTGCCGCATAATCGACAAAGAGGTGGTGATTATTCGGGCACAGCAAGTATCCATGATTACTCGACCATTACGCCAGTGAGTGAATTTAGGCAATAGCCACTGTTTTCGCCCAGTAGTGTCAGTATGCGGAGTAGTGCCGATATTTCCTACTATTAATATCAGGATTAGTAGCACATACCGGCACTATAGAGGGACCACTACTGCAGTTTTGTGCTTTTTCGACAAAACTGTTTCTCTGGCTTCGATAACCCATATCCAACTCCCATTTTTTTCCAAGTGTAAGTGTAAGTGTAAGTGTTTTGTCCCCATGTCGAAAGTACGGTGCTAAAAGGGTTAGCCCGGTCCGGCAGCAACTTTGAGAGCGAACTTTGAGGGTGAAGTAGTGGTCCCTATTTCGTGCCGGTAGAGTAGTGCCGGTGGTTGCCCGCTATAGCGCCTGTCAAATCGCTCGGCTCAGCAGATGGGAACAGCTGGTAGTGCCGATAGTGCCACTATAGTGCATGTATTTCCTACCATTAAATGCAGGATTAATAGCACGTACCGGCACTATAAAGGGACCACTTGTGCAGTTTACTCGTAGCGCTTATTCGACAAAGCGGTTTCGCTGGCTTCGGCCGACGTCTCTTTTGGCCGACCCTCGATTTGGGTCGGCGTGGGATCACGGTGATTCGTGGGCCTTGCCGATGGCTACAGCATTAGGAGTCCCCTTATAAGGCGCCATCCCGATATAGGGCGATCAGAATCGCTAGGCGCGGCTTGGGAATTGCACTACAGTACTCATGGCAACTTCCCTCTACAAGGCGGTCATTTTGCTCTATAGTGTATACCACACCACCGCCGCACTGGGGGAACCCTATATAGTGCATACTACTGTAGCTTTGAACAAGGGGTTTCGTTTGGTGGCTCAAGTCCGAGTTGGATCGGGTCTCGGAGAGAGTAGACTGTTAAGCGGGAGAAGGATGCGCGTGTTGACGCGTGTTGACCAATTAAGAATGCCGAAACATCGGTAGCTAACCAATGGATGGATTTTGTTGAATGTGGGATGAGCTCTACTGACAAGTTTTGATTAATGCTTTGTTCCCCGAGGAGCGTTTAGCGTGTGTTGATTAGCGTGTGTTGGCCAATGAAACATGCCGACTTGCTGAATTGAACGATCTTGTGTGGATTATGTGGTGAGCTCTACCTGGCGCCACAGACAAGTCCCTAATGATGGTTTACTGTTTGTTATGGTCGAGGATTGTTTCCGTGTGTTGACCAATAAACACCCCGAAACATCGGTAGCTGACCAATGAATGGGTTTTGCCGAATGCGTGATATGCTCTCGTACTGACCGACCGGGGTTCTAACAATCTTGTTACCCCATATTTGTGGCCGAAGATAATTTCCGCGTGTTGACCAATGACATGACACATGCCGAAGCATCAGTAGCTGACCAATAAATGTGTTTTGTCGAATATGTGGGAAGATATACTGATCAGTTTCTAGTAATGTTTTGAGTCGCTGTTGTGGCGGAGGATCGGTTAGGCGGATGAAACACTGCCTAAACATCAGACAGCAGTAGCTGACCAAAGAACGGGTTGCCGAATACCAGATGTGTACGCTCTCGTACTGGCAAGATTCTGATACCACATAAATATCTCTGATGCTGAATCATAAGCAACTTTTGGTCGTTTTGCGGGTAACTTGTGTTGTTTCACGTTTTTTACGACCCCGTGTTTTGCATCGGATTTGTGGGAATCTCACTAGAACTTCCATATCCGAGTGTGGTGGAAAAACGAGTTTAGAAGGAAAGAACTCGAATAGTATTTCTTGCGTAACATTTTTAGCCTACTTCCTCACAATGGCGTCGCAGACAGGATGTGAAATTATGAACAGTGAGGTCGCTGGTTCGATGCTCACCGTCTTTCCAAGAAGAAAAAAAAGGATTTTCTAACGTGCAAGAACCTGTAAAACTCGAACCACTTAAAATCAACGATGAGAGCAATATATAGGATCATTGCAAGTCATTCCAATACCGAAAAGGTCGCATTGGATACTGGGTATCTCGTCGGGGTTCCTGACGTAATCTGGGAAATATGTCAGGTTTAGCGAATGTGGTGGAAAAAAAAAGAGTTGGGGAGAATGTGGTGGAAAAACGAGTTTAGAAGGAAACAGCTCGAGTAGCATTTGTTGTGCAACATTTTTAGTCTACTTCATCACACGAGCTTCTCGGAAGAACTTGAAGTTAGACCCTCGCTCCTGCCACCCCACCTACCAGCAAACTGAGCCCCCGCGCGGCAATCACCGGTTGAAGCCCTGGTAAATGTTTTGGTCGCCGCCGAGGACCGTTTCCGCGTGTTGGGGAGCACACGCAATATGTTGCTCGGAGGTATCAGAGCGAGATTGGGCCAACGAGCGGTTCCAATTTGGTACCATGTGACTCGCAGAAGGGTGGTTACCTTGCCGCTTTTTTGAGACAATGGTTGACATACACCTTTTTTTTTCATTGTCTAGACTATAACCCTAGCTCAAACCTAGTCCAGGCAAACCCAACCCAATCCAACCAAGGTAGGGATAGTTTGGGATAACCACCTTACTACTTGCTATCGCGTACACAATACACAATTGTGCGCTTCAGCCGTCTTCTCGAAAATCTGGAGGTTGCCTTACCGCCTACCTGGCACCTGATATTCGGGAGTCTCGCACGCAGCACTAGTGTGTCCGAAACACTTGCTCGAACAGCCGGTGCTCTCTCGTACTGACTTACAGAGTAGTTGGTTGGTGGCGGGAATTTCCGTCAGAGTGTCAAAGTACTTTGGAAACCTGCTGACCCGACCCGACCCGACCCGACACGATCCGACCCGTGTTTTTTTCTGACGCTGCAGGTATGGATCACCTCCTGCATCTTGGCAGGGGCGCTGGGGGTAACAGCGGCGGGGAGTCCGACGAGCTCCAGGTAGCGTGTTTGATGGGGCTTGTGTCGTACTTGGCGGGAATTCCGGAGGTGCAGCGAGTGTCTCCCTTCCACCAAGCGCGGCTGTTGAATGCCGTCGCTGGAGCCATTGTGCAAAGCGGGAACATCGTGGACAGGCCGCTAACGGACGCTGGCTTGGATGGCACTGGCGAGGTTATTCAGGTAACTTTTTCTTGTCTTATCGTGCGAGTTGGTCATTTGATGTGAGCGTATCGTGGGAGATGTGTTTTGTGACCAGGTTATCATACAGCAATCCCCGATGGCGTATCAGATTATCTTCGAGCCTGGTAGAGGTCAGTTTCGTGAGTTCGAGCCCCGCCGAGTGCATACGCGTATAAATTCGTTGGGGCTTTTTCTTGTGCACAAATTGACTTGCGGAAAGCGCGAGAGCGTGAGTTAGCAACACTCGATGAAAAATCGACGAGCAGTGGGAGTGCTGAACCCTATGCGCGATAAAAACTGAAGGCAAGAACCGGGGGGGAGAAGGGACGACACCTGTGACCACGGCTTGTCCAGAAGCTGGAAAGTAAAAGTGTGAGAAAAACAGCAAATGTTGAGGGTTTGTGTGTGTTTTCAGCTTGTTGTTCGACTTTTGCGTTTCTTATTAGGTTGTCGTGTGTTCGTGCTTTTTTTTTCAGCTTGTTGTGCGGGCGTGTGTTTCTTTTTAGCTTTTCGTGCGAGTTTATGTGTGTTTTTTGCTTATCGCGCAAGGTCGTGGTTTGTGTATGTGAAGCAGACGTTGCAAATGTAGATTCGGTAGATGGCATCGAGCCTTGCGCGAAGTGCCCTGGCTTATATTTGAAGCTCTCCCTCCCTCCCTCCCTCGCTCCCTCTCTGTGGTGCCCAGATCATTGACTCGGGTCTAGACGAAACTTCTTGCTTCTTCGTAGATGACAGTGACGTAGAAATAGAGCACGGCTACTACTTCAGCGACATCGACCTCAAAGGAATAATATCGTCGGAAACCACGTTTGATGCTTCTTTTACCGGAGGAAATTTCCCCATTGACCTCACACGCCGAAAGGTAAGCCTGCTGGATTGGGGTCAATTGGAATCGGGTGGAGGAGGGGGTGGGGTGGAATGTTGTTGGATTGGATTGGATTGGATTGGAGTGGACGTGCCTTCCCTTGCGGTTTTTCGTCTTGTCTTGTCTTGTCTTGGCGTGCCTCGTCCGGCTTTTTTTCTTGTCGTGGCTTGACTTTTTGTTTTCTGGTATCATGCTGGTGTGCTTTGTGGTATTTTATGTTTTGGTGTATTGACAAGGGCGTTTGTAGACGTACCTGTAGTTTTGTCCTCGCTCGCTCACTCGATCACGGTCACTCCGACCCCACCCACCGGCCTATCCCGCCCACTTACATCCTCACCGTCTGTAGATCGTCCAGTACACCCGGCTGGTGGGCCCCGACAGCGCAACGACGCAGTCCGGAGCCGTCGGCGCGCAGGGCTTCACCGACTACGGCTATTACTTCTCCGCCAGCGGGTTTGGGGAAGATCTAGAAGACGGACATGGCACCCACACGGCAGGTTCAGCCGCGGGCGCCACTCTGGTCACGCCGGCGGCAACGGTTACCTGCGACGATGGGGACTTCCTTGGGTGCATTGGAACGTGCTTAACCACGACAGAAATCGGTGTATTGCTGGCGGATAATGCCTTGTCGTGGGACACGCTTTGTCCAGCGTACAGCTGCGACGATTTGGGGATGTCCTGTCTCGAGGACGACGTGAGCGCGACGCTTACGGAGAACGGCGGTGTCGCGCAAGGAGCGAAGATTTCCGTGTTTGATGCGTCGCTGGATGGAAACGCGGTGTGGGCCTCCTGGGCTCTGAATGGCCTGTGGGACTCGGCGATCGGCACGGAGAGTTATCTGCACTCGAACTCGTGGGGCGGTGACGAATTTTGCACGGTTAATTCCGAGAGCGTGACGTACGATGGTTACATGTACGAGGTGAGTGAGCCGTGTGGTGCGGCCCTGGAGGACCCAAATAAACAGGAACCGGTGGTTCGAAGGTACCTCGCTTAGATCTCTTGTCTAGATATCTCGGTCACCCAGACCTTGGTTGTTTCGTAGGAGTAGTATCTTTTTTTTTTATCATACCGCATTCTGGCACTCTTGGTAACTTCGAGTCCGTGACGTGCGACCAGTACATGTACGCGGCGAGGCGGAGCGGCGGCGTGCGGCGCCCCGCGGTATCCTTGCTCGTCGCTGAGGTAGGCGTGTTTGGTTTTATTGCTACGCTTTTGTTACAGGGGTTAGCGCTCTGACTGAGATGGCGCGTTTCGTTTTATTGTTCAGGGCGGGCTACAAGGGTATGATTCCCTCGCTGAGATGGAGGCCTTGGCTTTAATATCTACCTGGGTGAGATTTCATGTGTATCCCTGGTTTAGGTGGAGCGTTGGGGCTGCTCCCTCCCCCGTCCTCTTTTTCAGCATGCCTCCGCTTGCCTAACCCCTACCCGCCGCGTCGCGTGCTTCTTTCCTTCTTTGTGTGCCTTTTTGCGCGGTGTCCTGTCTTTGCGTTTCCTTTTTGTGCCCTGTGCTTGCTTGTCTCTTTTGTGCCCACTTGCAGAACCCAGAGCACCTTCTGATATTCGCTGCTGGCAACGACGGTGACCAAGACGACTCTCGCTCGACGTGCACCATCAACAGTCCTGCCATCGCCAAAAACGTTCTCACGGTCGGGGCTTCGTCCTCAGACGAGTCACGCTTCCCCTCCACCACCCCAGACGGGGAGGCTATCGAGTACTTGGATAGCATCTCCGGTGACATCGACACCGTCGCCTTCTTCAGCTCCTACGGGTTGACCACGGACGGGCGCATTAAGCCCGAGGTGGTTGCTCCCGGAGACCAAGTGAGGAAAGGGACAGGGGTATGAGGTTCACAGTTTTTCGGCGGAGGGTATTTTAAGGGGCGACGGGGCAAGGGTAAGGGTAAGGAAAACGGTTTTTCGTTGTTTAACGCCTTTAGGATTGGAAACCCGTTTTGGGGACAAATTTACTTCAAGTTGGTATAGTGAGGGATTTTGGGGCTCTAAAGGTGTTAAATGGTTGGGGGGGGGGGATCGCATCGAGCCTAGGTTGTGGCTACCGGCGACCAGATGGGCATGTTGTAATCATGTTTCTACCGCAAAAAAATGGACTCTAACTCGTGGAAAAACTGTCGCACAGAACATCGTGCACTTCTAACAACTTTTCGCCCGCTGTTGGAAGAGCTGGGTAAGTGGTTCAACAGGTATAACAGTTCAATGTTTACGTTGATAGTTCTTTCTTCTGACGAACGTGACGCTTTGGTGCGCGACCCGTAACGATGCGCGTCTTTCCTGCCTGCCGTCTGCGTGCCTGCCTGCTTGCCTGCCTGCCCGCCTTCAAACTCGTAACGGACATGCCACTCGCTGGTGCGCGATCGGCACACGCGCGCCCTTCTCTACTTGCCTGCCTGCCTGCCTGCCTGCCTGCCTGCCTGCTCGGCCGCCCGCCTTCTAAAGTCTATTAATATGCCTCAGTCGGATATTACGCTTGAGCAGATTGTCGACATGTGTTGAAGCTCATTGGTTTAGCTTCCGCCGCATTGTCATAGGCTGCACACCGCATTTTTTTCGTGGATCCATCGTCGCCTGCGTCCTCCCTGCCCACTTGCCTCCGCGTTTGGCGAGCAGGTGCTCTCCGCGGGCAGCGACGGAACCAGCAGACACAGCTGCCAGCTTTCAGCTCAGTCGGGAACTTCAATGTCGACTCCCCTCGTTGCCGGTACTGCAGCCTTGGTGAGATCTTATTGCGATGGGGAGGGTATCGGGGTAGGCGACCTGAAGTGCACTTCTTTAAGTGCACTTCTTTTTCGTTTTGAATTATGTGAAGCGTAGCCTCTCTTTTGGCGGAGAGGGCGGGAATTTTCTAATTTACACGGCGCCAAAAAATCACGGAGCCCTTTTCGACGTCGCTGAAGGTGGGTTATTCGTCCGCCACCGCCGACCGCTCATCGCCAATAGTCACAAAAGTTGATGGCAGTTACAAATATCCCGGTGCGCGAGTCCGTAGTGGCAGCTATGTTTTTTTTCAGATTGTGGCAGCGTCATTTTTTATTGGCTCTGCCCAGAAATCCTCCGCCGCGCGAGTACCTAGGGAAAACTTATTACTCCGGAGTATTTTTTTTTTTTTTATTAACCACAGCGTCGTTCTTTCGTCCGTTCTACGCTGACGGTGCTTTCAGGCGTGGGCTCCGGTAGGAGGCAGGTCGCGCAGCGGTAGCGTGTTTTGTTGCATGTGTGTTATTATGTTTTGATTACGCTTCACGTAGTGCTTCACACGTGTTGAAGCTTGTGGCTTGCGTTTTCCTCATGTGGTACCTTTTTTTTCCCGCCCGAACGTCCGTCTGTAGCCCTATTCCGCCCCCCCCTGGCGCGCCGACTTCAATATTGGACATATTTTGGTCCATCTATGAAGCCTATGACGGCACGCCTTATCACACCAACTACGTATGGGGCATATTTTTGGTCCGTCTATTAACGCCTATGCCGGCACGCCCTATCTTACCGACTAAGTATTGGACATTTTCTGGTCCGTCTATAAACGCCTGCCGCCGCGCCCTATCGTACCGACTAAGTGTGCCTATGCCGGCGCGCCCAATAATACGGACTAAGTATTGGACATGTTTTGGGCCATCTGCAAGCCTGTGGCAGCGCGCCCAATCACACCAGCAAATTATTGACCATATTTCGGTCCTTCTGTAAGTCTGTGCCGGCGCGGTTAATCGCACGAGCTGAGCATTGAACGCCCTTTGGCCCATCTATAGGCCTGTGTCGGCGCACCCTGCCACATCAGCTACATGTTGACCAGTTTTTGTTTGGTTGGTGTCTTGGTGTGAACGTCTTGCGGGGCAGATTCGGCAGTACTTCAAGAACGAGAGCTTCTACGCTGAGGATGTCAACGCGAGAGGCCTCTGCGGTGAACTGACCAACGCCACCAACACCTTTACCTGTGAAGCGTTCACTCCGTCTGCGGCAACGGTCAAGGTGAGGGCCGCATGCTCACGAGTAGGGCCTACCCCTTACGCTGCGGGAGGGCTACATCGGTGCAGATGCACTAGCCGTAGAGATAAGGGTAGGGCAAAAACAGAGCAAAGTTATCTCTCACAGCACAGACGTCGAAGCTGCCTTAAAAGCAGAGTGAACGAATGCCTCACAGCCCAAGAAGCTGCCTGCACTAATGGTTTTATAACCAAGAACGTTCCCTGACAGTACGGTACACGACCCAATTACTGGTACAACATTGATTCATTGTCTCCTTGCGCGGCAACGGTCAACGTGAGGGACGCAATGCTACGATAGGGTCTATGACCCGAACCCAACGCTAGGGGTCAGCAATAGCATGCAGCAATTGACGCTCAGTGGAGGTTCGGGTGGAGTACTAACATAATCAACTCATCTCTAACAGCCCTCCCCCCAGCTGGTGACTGCATCGAGGTTGGGATCAAGTGAGAACCAGAGGTAATAAATAGTTTCGCATAGCCAAGGCGTGGAACCTGTGTTACAAACATGGGGTATGCGTACATCACAGCACATACTTGAAGCTGCCCGCGCTGGCGGGTTCATGAAAAGCACGGTAAACCGCCTTGCAGCACAGTGCCAACCCCGAATATCGTGCTGGTATTAAGTTGTTCTCGACGGTGTCGAGGTGAGGGGTGCATTGCCACTGCAAACATGCAGCAGTAGCAGACTAAAAAAGCAGTTGGCGCTGAATAAGAGGTCCGGGTAGAGCAAAAACAGAGTGAATTGATTTCTCGCAGTCCGCCCCCAAGCTGGTGACGGTAGAGGTAGGGGTGGAGTAAAAACAGAGTGCACTTAATCTCCCGCATAGCAGACGTCTAAGCTGCCTGCTGTGGCGGTTTCCTATCCAAGTAAACCGCCATTCACTACAGAGTACAAAACCCAAATATCCATGTTGACTTGACCTTGCACTGCAAATATTCTGACAAGCCGCTCTGCTCGCGAGAGGTCACTCACTCACTCGCTTGCTCGCTCTCTCTTTACCCTGCGACTATTTTTCAATGCATAGAAAAAGCAAATATGTGCTCGTTTGTTCTGCGACGACTGCTACGACATTTGACCTCATCCGTACACTAGTGTTGTTTTGTGTCTATTCGGACCGGGATGTTTCGTTGGTGTTATTGGTGTTGAAATAACCCTGCCGTCGATGCCTTTGAGCACAAAGCGCGCTGGGCTTCCTTCGAACGAAAACTTACCTGTCTCAACATCAACCTGTTGCTGTCCCGACAACTCCCCCCCCCCCTCACTCTTTAGGCGATGTTGGTCAACAGCGCCGACCTAATGGGCGAAAGCTCGGAACCAGACGGTTTCCGCGGCTTCGGACGGGTCCACTTGGAAGCGGGCATGCCCTTGGGCGGCGAAGAAAGCCTGGGTCTGTTTGTTGTCGATGCTTTCAACACCACCATGGAGGAATACACCATCGACGAGTACCATTTCGAGATTGACTCGGGGGCGGGCCTTGAGCTGCGCGCGACGCTGGCTTGGATCGACCCCCCTGCCTCCGCCGAGGCTTCCACCCAACTCATCAACGATCTCGATCTCACGCTAGTTGCGCCGGACGGAACATCCCTATACAGGATGTTTAGTGACGGTGCGGATGATAGGAACGTGATCGAGCGCGTGATCGTACCCGCGGACACGGTCTCTGATAATAGCGGGGCGTGGACGGTGGCCGTGTCGAGCTTCGGGCTCACGCCTGCCCAGCCTTACTCGCTGGTAGTGACGGGGCCTATGCTTGAAGGTTCGGGTGCGAAGACTCAGCGGGAGGCGAGCGGAAGCGCGGCTAGGAAGGGTGCAGGTGTCGCGGTGCTGTTCTCGGCGGCGGCTGGGGTAGCGCTGTTTGCGGCACAGATAATGTAAACTGTGGCCAATGAGCGCTACGGGACAAATAGATCCATATATTCATCTACGGTCATAGCCCCTCTGTAGTGCCGGTTTAGTAGTGTGCCGGCCCGGTACAGTTCCTGTGCAATCGCGTAGCACAGATGAGAACAAGTAGTGGGAGTATGCGGGGTAGTGCCGGTTGCGACTGTGGTGCAGGTATTTACGGCTGGCACATATCGACGCTATAGAACTAACGCCCCTGTGAAACCCGGGGATGCACCCAGGATGTCCCCTAGCGACCACCAAACGCTGCGGGCGGTTGGTGTAGCGTTGTTTTGCCACGCAGATTGTAGAATAACTGTAGTCGACCCGCTTTTTTGTTCTGGCGAGCGTATTTCTTGCGCAAAATGTGGAAAGCAGCGGGCGGCTACCTGTTTTTTTTGTTGACGAGCGTATTTCTTGAGCTGTAGTACTCGTATGGGGGGGCTTTTGCTGACGAGCGCGTTGCTTGACCTGTACTGCTCCTACGGGTTTTTGCCGATGGGCGCATTTATTCAGTACCTTCGTACGGGGAGAGGAGCAACTTTGCCCTTGACTCTTGGTGCATCAGTGGCTGAGTTGGAGCCGCGCTTTTTTAGATCGCGCTTGATTGTGTGTTTGCTTTTGTGTACTAGTGTTTGGTGATTCGTTGGTGGTTAATGGGAAGTTGGGCTGGGCTGGGCTGGGTTGGGTTGGATTGGGTTGGGGGAGTTGGTTGTTTGATCGGTCAGCTCCTTTAGAACTGTATCCACGTTTGGAGGACACACCACTTGGGTGATGTTTACAGTAGAAAACAAGTTGGATGGTTGGTTAGTTGTTTTTGTCGTGCCGCACTCATAACTTTGGGAATGATTAGTTCTTCTTTGCCGTCGATATCATGCGAAGAGTTCAAGTTCTGCTTCCGTTTTGTTCTTGAATGGGTGGTGCCCGTGTTTGGCGCGAAAACCCCCCTCTTTTTTGTTGAGAATGTTTCTTTTTTGGTCGCCACTATCGGACGCTGTTTGTTACGATTTTTTGTATTTTCCTTTCAACTATCGAATACTTCCCCCGCCGGCACAACGGACAACTAAGTTGATGCGTTCCTGCTCCCATTACCATTGTAGCAATTGGAATGCACCTCTACACCTACACCTACACCTGCACCTACACCTACATACGATACTGCCATTAGACAACGCGTGCAACTGAGGTCGATAAGGGTTCAACTCGTGTTCGTTCGCAAGACTTGGCCGAATAGGTCTGGTGTTAGTTCAGTGTAAGACAACACGTTTTCCGTAATCGGCTGGGAAGGAGGCACGAGCGAACGGTCTTTTCTCCACACAGCGATTGGAGCACGTACATACGATGCAGCTGATAGGCAATGTGTGTGGCTGGGGTCGGTAAGGATTCCACTATTATTGTCTGTTCGCAAGGCTTGGCCGAATCGGTCTGCCTGGTGTTATTCATACCTGGTATAGTTTAGTGTCAGATAACACGTTTTCCTTAATCGGCTGGGTAGGAGGTACGAACGAACGGTTTTTTCTCGACGCGTTTTTTTTTTGTTTATAGTTGTCTTTTGAGATGTTTCGAGTACCTGGTAGTGATAGTTGTTTCCCCTCTCAGAGCCTTTATAGCACCAAACTGGTGAACGTCTCTAAACGCGCATGGCTGAATTAAGTGCCTAGACTCTCTCGGTTCTTATTATTGAAGTCTGTGCGATTTAGTGTATCCTTCTTGTATTTTTGGTTTTGTTGTTTGCTTTCTCTTATCGCGAGGACAGTCTCTGGGGCAATGTACTGTGCGAGTACTGTACTCTGGCAATACGCACGCATGCATGTAGGTCACGCGACGGCCATTTTGGTTTTGTTTTTACAATTCCTATTACCTGTAGCGCTTTTTTGTAAGTGGCATCATAAGTGGGATATATAGTTCAGTTATGGTGGGCATAAGTTACCTTGGGCATCGCCGTCATCGTGTGCAGTAAAAGCGCGTGGTAATTCTGCTGTGGGAGGTGCGGGAGGGGAACCAGCAGCAGGAAGGAGTTCTGGCATTTTTTTCCCCGATTAGCTCCGTACAGAGGAATTCCTGTTTCTTTAAGCGGGCCAGTTTTACGGGTCTACCTCGAAATGTCGTAACGTCTTGGAGTGGAGAGAAGTTATACTCCGTACGTAGACGAGCTTTTGAGCTGCGTCCAATGTCACCATGAAGCATGACTAATAGGCAATAATCAACGAATGAATGGCCATGCTGTATATAAATACTTTCTCAAGGTGATATCTCACGAGCTGGCAGCGTTTTTTTGTGTTGATCCTCGTCCACCTGTCTATCCAGTCGGGGAGTACAGCGAAGAGGGTCTCGGGCTCCTGCGAGAGGAGTCTTGGAGTGGAGAGGAGGTGTACTCTGTACGTAGTCGCGATAGAGGTATACCTTTTTTTGGCGAAAATGGTTTCTGAATGACGGGGCTCCTTAACACAAAATCGTCGGAAAAAAAAAATAATTGGCCATTTTTTTCCCGTGATTCTCGTTGTGTACTTCTTACAGAAGGCAATGGGATTTTTCATCCGGTGTTGTACCAGCTTTATTTTTCTCCAAAAATCATTTTTTGGAATAAGAAGGACATGTCTTAAGCTCCCGAATTGAGAAAACCTCAGAAAAAAACAACAATGGTTGGTGCACTCCTCTGTCGTAGCATATGTGTCTCAACCTCGACCTCGACCTTTCCAGTTGCATCCATCAATCGTCAGTGATCAATGATTGCCGACGAACGAATGCGCAGAAAGCTTTTTTTTTTTTTTCGTGGTGATAACGATAGCTCTGTTTCTCGGAGCCAGCTAGACAGTCGCTGTCGGGCCGAACCGAATGGCTGAAAAACCTGAACCGTCACTTCGGCTTGTTTTTGCTTTTTGCTTGCACGCACCACCGTCCAATACTCCGTAGGTTGTGAGAGGCAGGCCGGGACGGGTTTATATCAAGACACCCGCGGTGAAATAACAAGAACGGTAGATGCATGGTATCACACGAAGAGTAAACAAGGCGTAGGCGCCTCTAGCAAGCACGAATGGTAATTGTATATTATCACAGGAACAAAAAGTAAACTCGTAGGCTTCTAATAACGATAAGCGTGAAATGCCGCTGTGAGAGAAACATGCCTGTTGTCTCTACGTATTCCCTTGCACACCATTGCACAAATACCCGAATACACGCTCAACAGCCCGCCCGACACATTTCTTAAACTCCATGGTGGCTCGAAATCAAAACCACCGAAGACAGGTTGTCACACCTCGACCCATGCTTATGGCTTCTATAGTGAAATGTCGTTGTAACCGGCGTCCTTTTTCACTGTTCATCAACTCAGTTGAAGTCTATATCTCCATTCACTGTGTTGAGGTCGTCAACGCGACCAACACCAATTGAAAGTGGTTTTGGTGAAACGTCGTTTGCAACAACAGATGTCCTCTTTCACTGTTTGGCAAATCAACTCGATCCAGTCCATCTTTATCCTAACTCAAGGCTTGTTCGGAGAAAAGCATTTGCAACCGAGGTTCTCTTTCACTAGTGTTCAGCTTGTCGACGCAGCCAAATACCCATCACATCGTATGCAGTGAAACGCCGTTGCCACCGCTGCCTTGTCCCACAGCTGAGCTTGTCAAAGCAACGGAAGACCCTACTAAAGCGTGTGCAGTGAGCTGTCATTGCAATATGTGTCATTTTTCGTGTCCAACACGCCATAAGTTGTGGTGAGGCAGGCCGGGACGGTGCATGCCAAGGCACCGTTCATTAAGAACAAGAAGAGTATATGTATAGTCTACAATCATAGGAACCCTAAGTAAGTAGCGCACGCGCCTGCAGCAAGCGTGAAATGTCGCTGACAGAAAACATGCCTGTTGTCTCGACCTATCGCCCCGCACCGTTACACATTTTTTTTCGCATGCCGAGTAGAAACTCAACAACTCCTGCTAATAATACTTAATAGTGCTAGATTTCGATAAGGCTACTACGTTCACGGATGGACTGCTGCTAACCCCTTTCTGGCTTCGATGGGTAAAATACGTGAAAAAAAAGTATCGATTGCAGCATCGGCAGCTCGCTGACTGGGGTAGGGTGCATGTTTTAACTGCACTGTTACAGTATAGAGCTGCACGGCATGCGCGCAGCATCACGTATCCCTTTTGTTACACTTCATGAATCTGGAATTATTGATTGAATGTTGTTGGCCCTGTGCTCTGCACCCACAACCTCACTACTCTACTCTAGCCTTCTGCCCTCTTAACCCCTTGAGAGTCCCAAAACCCTTCACTTTTCTAATTCGAAGTAATTTGTAGAAAAAAACGGTTTTCACCTGTAAAAATGATTTAATATATCAATCCCCAAAACCCTGCACCAATTTGCAGGCTGTCGCCTCAACTCGACCCAGCGTGGGCGGGAGGGAAACCTTCCTGATTTTTCTGCTAATCCCTTCAGCCGTAATCCTCGCAGCAGCAGCACTTTCTGCCTGTCGGTTACAGACCAGCTTCATGGGCTCTGCCGTATGCTTCATTTCTCTAGTACCCGTGTCCAAGTTGAGCCTTACCCGCGCTTGCTCCGTCGTTTACGTTGATGTCCACCCGAACCAACACGCCTTCCATATAGTAAGACTCAATACGGTTCCACAAACTCCAGGTTTCCTACGTTCCATCTTCCACTTTAAATAGCCGTACACTAGATGAGGAGTGTTTCATTGTTGATGGGGACGTTCTAAAATTGCTTGTTGATCAGGTCCACGTTATTGTTTTCGGATTACTCAAGATATCATCATAGACCTCATCGTAGAAGCGCAGTTTTCCATGATCCGATTAAGGTCGCTCTCCACGACGAGATTCGGCAGGAGGGAGACTCGGTACATGCCCCCCCATGTCCATTATTTATTATTAAACAACGCCTCCCAATTGCACATCGTCCTTTGCCGCATATCTTGTTCTTGAGCCTTCGTATTTATCAGGTCTCCCAGGGAAATACCATAACACTAGCCTACCCCGATGAGCCGCGTATGGATAGATGTTGTTCATCTAAAAATATGCCTGTTCCGCGAACTAGTACATGCGTCTAAGGTGTGAATGTGGCTCTTCAAAATTGATTTCTACACCTCCAAACGCCGAGGCTACGAAGCACAAGCCCCGAAGGAAATTACAAGAAAAGAGGGAGCATATATCTAACGAACCGGAGAAATTTCAAACGCTGAATATCTCCGCCACATTCTCAGCAAAGGGAAGAGGGGTTGGGGCAAGAATTTGGCAATGAAAATGGAGAAAACCAGGTGGTCTTTTTGCGAACGGGTTTGCAGGCAGCGTGCGAAAGCTTCCAAGCAAGAACAACTGGAGGCTGCTGTCCGAGAATATGCTGCGGAGGCATCTCTGAAGGAGGAGGATTTACTAGTTTTAACCGCTGTACATGCGGCTGCTGTGACATCAAACATGTCCGCAGGAAGGCTTAAAAGGCAGCAAGATGTACTGATGGGTGACTCATGGGTGCTAGCGGAGGGGGTTGACCGCAAGAGGTTGCCACAAATGGGCGTTCAATATCGGGTTCCGCAGGCAGCATCGACAGGACGAGTCAGCGCACCGTTGACGCCGATGTTTTTCGTGCTTGCAATTGAGGCAATAATTGCCAAGCCACCATCTGAATCGGGTGCATACGGTCATACCAGTCCGCCAGTCAAATCGTTCGATCATCAGTAGAGTGCGCACGGTGCCAAGGCGGCACTAAGCCGTCCAACGGCAAGTCTGCAGGACCCAAGGGCGAACGAGCAGCGGGCTGTCATTGCGAGCAGGCTCGTCGTTTAATGAACAAGCCGTGCGCGCCACCGGTCATTGTGCGCGAAACGGGAGGGGTGGGGTCGGTTTGTAGACGAGGGAGAAGATGCCGTCGCTGGCGGTATGGAGGCGACCCTCGCCCGCAAGCTCCTGAATGTCCGAGAACGAGGGGAACTGGTGCGGGGGTAAACGCGGGGCCAGCCGATACTGATGTATCTCATAGTTTTAACATAGCGCTGGGGCTCGACCTCGTGCGCTCCTTCCCGATCGGCATGCGGAAAACGCTCAGCCGTGAACTATAGTTTGGCGCAACAGCATAAAAAATAATCCAAGCCGGTCGTTGCGGCGGAGGAGGTGCCAGAGGGGATTGGAAGTCGTTATATGGGCATCTCGAATGCTCGGCGCGGTCACGGTGGAACGGAATGGGTACCGTCGGGAGGAGGAAGGAGCAGGGGCCGTGACGACGGCCGGGGACGACCGCGGGTGCAGGGATCGCGCTAGGTTATTGGTCCGACAAGCGGATGACCAGGAGGATTTATTTGCTGGATCCGAAGCCTTAACCCCTTTAGAGCCCCCAACTCCCTCCCTCAATTCTAACTTCAAGCTAACTTGTCCCCAAATTGGGCTTCCGGTTGTAAATGCGTTAGTAAGCAGCAGGTGGCGTAGCGCCTGTAGCATTGGCTGCTTATCGGCGCGCCCAACAGAAAATGCTACCCGAAAACGGCAGTATACCGGCCGTTAGAGGCGCCCGAATGCCAGGCGGCGGAGGGGCGAACGCGACCGTATCAGGGATATCGGCCGAGTCAACTCCCTGTTTAGTTCTCGGTAGAGAAAGGACATGCTGGGCGATACTCAGCGCAGCAGCGGAGGCTTCTGCGCAGTCCGCGCGGCTCGTGGGGGGCACGCAAAAACCCGAACCAAACATGGTATCAGCGGCAGGCCAAATGGCGTCGCGGCCGGGACGGCGATCGATATTTCGCAGCAGAAACACGAGCGACGAATCTTCCCGAAGCAGCAGAAAAGTCACTTTCCTTCATCCGTGGCTCGTGTGCGCGAAATCGCGGGTATCGCGGAAAGAGGCGGAAGGGGTCCCATTTAAAACAGCACATCGGGGTGGACACCAGCCCTCCCAAGCTGACAAGCTGACACTTGGGACCGGCGAAAAGCGAGAGCGCAGACCGCAGGCCCAGCTGAGACAGATGAAATAGCTCCGTCATCTCTATGAGAGTTGGCCGACTAGACCCACACTTAAGTCGTATCAAGTGCCAGGCTGTGACAGGCGGGACAGAAAATTAGCGTTGCAGTTGGCGTTGCCCTTGCGGCACTCGAGTGTGTACAGTCTAATGCGTCGCGGTACTCGGGCCACCGCTGGACGCGTGCGTTGTGGTCCCCAACGTTGCCGACGTTCTACGTAGCCTTGTGGTTCCAAAAAAGGCGCGGGACTTCAAGGATTGCCTCGAAGGCGTTTGACGACTCAGACATATCTGACGGCTTCCAAGTCGAGCGGGGTCCATTATCTACCCGAGTCGAGGGTATCGCGGCCGATAGTCATATATGCTCTAAAAAGGACAATAAAAAAATGTAAAAACGAGCGGCCTGTACATCACGCAGCTTGCAAAAATGGGTATCGACCCTGAATGAATGTATTCATCCCAGAGCTGACGCGTTCTTAGAATAACTTTACCAGGAAAAAAATAACGGCCGCTGAATGCTGAACACATACATCGGTATATGGTAAAGCACACGCGAGTGTGTGCCGTTTTTTTGGTACAGGAGAGACGGGCTCAGGACTGGGCAGCAGCAGCAGAAGTGAGTCCTTTTCGAGGGGGCGTCGGCATGTACGTACGAGGGATGAGTCCTCCTGCTCCTCCTGCTACGAGCATCTATTCGTGCGCAGACAGAATCGTGCTTGTATGATCTCATTATCTATCTCACACATAATAAACGCGCGTGAAAAGTATCATACGCAGGTATCATACCAGAAGCACAAACCTGCTGCACACGTACACGGCCGCTTTATACACTGCCTTGCACGGCGACCACGGCCGGCTTCCGCCCTCATGTACGTAACGTAGTAAGTTATCATTATAACATTTCTACAAGTACACCTCTTGAACAAACAGCAGGTGAACTGGGAAGCGATACGATTCATATCCGGGTGCAAAACAGAATCCTACACTAATCCCAAGTAGTTTGTCAGGAAAAACGTCGGCGGGGTGGCGCCGTCACAGTTGATTAATTATGTCAGCAGTACAAGTATAAATAGTATCCAGATTTTATCCAGATTTCGCGGTTTTTTCTTGCCCCGTGCTTCGAAAACGCCTAGCCAATCAAAATACATTTTTGAAAAAGTTGGTCAATGAAAACGAAGCAATTGCGGTGGAGGCACTGTGCGTTTGACGTCACCTAAGAGAATGTCCTCGTACTTCTGGCATTCTTCTAACACTGCTGCTGCCAGCACCAACTACTTCCAGTTGTACGTACGGAGGCAGCCGCGAGGATCAGATACGCTCTCTCTCCTCCTCGGGTAGCGCTTGCTCCCGCTCCAGAACACCTCTCGCTTCCATTACCGAGTGGACACCTTCCCGTCACGACTCGACTAAGCTTTTAATATATTCCACGAAGCTGCACAGCTCGTCTAGCAGGACTCGGCTCGACGATGGCGAGAGCAGGGATACAATCGTGTGCGCCTGATAAGGTTGATGCGTCGCTCGTGAACATCAAGGGGCATGACTACTACAAGGACACCTTCGTCCCTCCCGCGGAAGACGTGACTGAGATCGACCCCAGGGATAAGGTGGGCGCCGCCTCGCTCGCACTGGAAGCTTCCGTTGGTTGTTCCTTAGGAAAATACCTCCGCTCTCGTGCAACCCACACCCCTCTGAACTAGGTACTACAGCTGTAGGTAGGCCCCTGCCTGGAGCCCTGCCACGACTGACACTGCTGTATATACATACCCCGTGCACTCGCCGACCCGAAGTACTCTCTATCTTGCGTATACTCTCCAAGCAGCTTTCCTGCCTGCGTACGCAAAAATACAAACTTGTTCTCAGTGCGTCATGCTTGAGGTTGTCGCAAGCCCGGGAGGCAAGCAACCTCGTTTCGCCGAAACCCACCTCTCAGATTTACTTGTTTGCCTCTCTCACCCTCCCCTAGGGAACACCGGACGACTGGGTCCCGCGCCACCCCGAGCTTGTGCGCTTGACTGGGCGCCATCCCTTCAACGTGGAGCCACCTGTCTGGCGGATTACGGACCACGGTTTCATCTCCCCGAACTCGTTGCACTACGTGCGCAATCATGGTGCGGTGCCTCGCATCGTGCAAGGTGACTCTCACAAGGTGGGCAAGCGTGTGTGGTATTCTGCTTTATTCTGTTAGCTGATTGCTGAAACTATGGGGGAGGTACTGTATTGCTTTGATTGCTGTATCGTCAGGTAGAGCGGAAAGGAACAGGATTAAACAGATGTAATCATTGCAGCATGTAACAGCAGTAGTGTTGGCGTGGTATAATCCATCATGTACAGCAGCAGGGTGGGTGGGTGGGCGTTGTTATCTGCGTCGAAAGAAGGTCAAGGCAGAGCGCGAAGCAAAGGGTATTAGTACTGGTACGTGGCGTCTATCCATCTGCCTGTCTGTCTCTCGTCCCTCTGTCTGTTGAAAACTCCTGATGGCACAGCGGACAACATCCCAGCTGCTGCTGCTGCTGCTGCTACTGCATGAATGTGCAGCAGTGCGTTCAGCGTTGTATGACAATAAGAGTTCAGCTGTCGTGCACAGCAGTGCACGGCACAATCTGCTGACTGTGTATTCTGTCCCCTCCCATCTCTCACATATTCCAGCTGACATATTCCTATCAAGAAACTGCGGCATGTTTTTCGTGATTTTTTTTGCGACGTACGCGCGTCATGATGATTCGGTCAATACGTACTTCTTCCCTCCTCCCGCCGCCACAAATCATGCGTCGGATTCCACGACTCCTCTGCAACGTGTATAGTGTGCTGGCTTGTGTGTGCCCGCTTTGGTACTCAGTATGTCTCGGGCGTTGCGTGGCCACATTCCCTTAACTGGCTGTATAAGTTTGCGATGTGCACCTCTTGTCTCGTGGTTTGTGACCAGAGTGCTTGTCTCGTTTAGTACGAGGCATCGAGACGGACACTGCTGTTTGCGAGGGGCGCAAGGATGCCGATTGGTGGAAATAACAGTTCAATGCGAGGAATACACACATAGCTGCGGTGCTTTTTATGTGACGTATACGTGCTCGCTCGTACACATGTAGTCTATTGTCGTTGTTGTTTTCATTTTATTGTATATCTCCGTGTGTCTCGTAGTTTGTGATGACGCAGCTTGTCGCTCTCCGGGATGAGCAGCTTGTCGCTCTCCGGGGTGAGCCGCCATCGGCACGGACATTGACTGCGCTGGGGTTGCTGGTTGTCGATGGACGGGAAGAACAGCAGTCAAAGTGAAGAACAAAAACACACACACAACTTGAGTCGTATAATAAGACAGCACCGAACGAGCTGCTGTGCAGTACTTGCATCATACGCGCTCGGGCGTATCGGCTTGCCCAGTGAGCGTGCAGTGAGTTCCGTTGAATTGTTAAGTTGTCATGCTTCGCACGAAAGGTCAAGCAAAGCACCAATGAATTTTGCTCCAAGCGTGGATCAAATGTAACATTCATGTACTGCTGCTGCATCGTGTGTATCCCAGCGTACTATCTGTGTTCCTTTCCAGAGCGTCATACACAACCAAAAAATGTGCAGCTGCTGCGAGCAAAGAGCGTGCACCAGGTCTGTATTATGATGAACGCAAAAATGGAAGTTCCAGGTAGATGCGGGCTTCAAGAATACAAGGAGAATAAAAAGCAGTAATGTACGAGTATACAAACGGCGTACACGTAATTATGCGTAACCAATCCGAGGTCGCCGCAACACTGCCAGCACTTTTTGGCCGTAATGTTACGCTTACCCCCGTGCCCCTTACGTCGAAACCCCTATCTGAGGCTGGTAATCAAAGAGTACCTTTTTTTGATAGTCTTGGATGTCCTTTCGGACGTCGGTAAAATTTCTCGTGGTGTGGGGGTTGGCGTTATCTAGCACTCGTTTTTTTATCCACTGCTGTCCCGGCCGGGAACTGGCATACTTCGGGAGTATGATGCCGCTTCGTAGTACACCTACATGATACACCAAGAGACCGTTCATTGCCTGGAGTCCAGACTGTTTTTGAGTCTACGATGACGAAGACAGCTCAGACGAGTTTACGTAGAGGGCGCGACACAGCAGTGACAACATGCCGCACTATTGCTTCGGTGCACTGCCCTGCAAGTCAGGGGCATTGCTTGCTGGGTTCTGAGAAAGCAGTTTTTATTTCTGCTCATCCATTCCATTATCTTCGCACTCTTTCTTACTCTTTCTCCATCCCTAGACGTAACTCGGATACGGGGTCACTATGCAGGCTCTTTTTTCCCCTCCCCACTACGGTACGCGCATTCATGCTATCGCGAAACGACTCCGGCTACTTCTTCCATCGTCGACTCGCGCCGATTTGCAGACCTGCCCACGCTGCAAGGCGCTCTCTCAGATGTCAGTTTCTTGTTTTATCCTTATTTTTGCAAACATGCTGGAAAAAAGTCCGACCCACGTGGGACTCGAACCCCAGAATCAACTCTGCTATTAATAGTATTAATAGTATCAATAGTAATTCACGACATTCGAGGGTAACCCCTATTCATTACTGGTGATAACAATCCACCTGGGCGACCGGTTTACCGCACGAGTGAGTATATGGAACCAAATATGGTTGACCGGTCGCCCCGGGTGCGTATCAAGTTATCCTCGAGCCTGGTATAGGTCAGTTTCGTGAGTTCGAGCCCCGCCGAGTGCATACTCGAATAAATTCGTTGGGACTTTATCTTGTGCACAAATTGACTTGCGGAAAGCGCAAGAGCGTGAGTTAGCAACACTCCGTGAAAAATCGACGAGCAGTGGGATTGCTGAACCCTTCTATGCGCGATAAAAATTGAAGGCAAGAACCGGGGGGAAGAAGGGTCGACACCTGTGACCACGGCTTGTCCAGAAGCTGGAAAGCAAAAGTGTGAAAAATAAAATAAAATAGAACATACATACATACCAGGTACACTTTTTTCATTTTTTAAATATGTAATACCAGTATATGCGTGCGCATACTAAAGTCGGAGGAGATGGAGACGCTGCTGTATGGGCGTGGGGCGTGGACTCTCGGCGTGGAGCACTTCGCTGTGCTCCACAGCACGCTCCACTGGCTTCTACTTCGCGTCATTGGCTTCCATCGCCGACAACGCACCGCCCACAGCATACTGTATGCCTAGCCCCTCAAGAAGGCACAATGCGAGAACGTTGAGAGGACTGTCCGCATACGGTGTCTCCTTTTTGTGGGTGGCCGTACAGCGGGCTAAGCCTGAGCGACCATCCCGGCGTGGGATGCTCGGGACCATCACCGGTGGGGGAACCCGGGACCGTGTCGGCCGGAAAGGACATGGGCCCAATGCCTTGTAAATGACATCGAGGTGTTTAGAGCCAAAGGCGGATCGAAGAAAGCCTCCCCTTTGAAGAATGCCTCCCCTTTGAAGAAAGCCTTCCCTTTGAAGAAAGCCTCCCCTTTGTTGTTCGAGGTGAAGACGGCGCTATGGCCCACGGCGGCTAAACAGACGGGCGAGTGGTACCGGAGGACCGTCAAAGCGGCGGATGGTTTCATGGCGAGGTGGCACAGGGTCGAGGTGGAAAATAGCTGGTGACCGCATACAAACGAGAAAAGAAGAAGGGCGAGGAGGAAAAGGGGGGGGGGGGGGCGACGGGGGCAGCCGTACTGTCACCGCCGTCGATGAGAACAGAAAATCAGAGTGTGTAGCAAGGCACCAATCATTATGACGTCGTAACACGTGGAACCTCTTGGCATCTATTTACCCCCCCCGAATTCGACTTCGTTCGATTTCGAGATACTCTCGAGTTTTGTTTTTTTTTCTGCTGGGCTTTTTGTTTTAGGTTGTTTTTGTTCCTGGTGTTCATTTTTTCTTCGGCGAGCGACAGCAGTGGCAGCACTGAAATTGGAGGCCGCTGTCGACGGGAGTGGGAAGGGGGTGGCAGACCGTGTGGCTTTGCCTGCAGGCTAGTGCAGGTAACAGAGAGCTGGAAAACGATGTACGGTGCTCGTCCCCCCCCTCAGTGGTACATACGATTCCGAGTACTTTGTTGCTTGGCCTTATTTATCTCTTTTCTTTCTTCTCGTAATTTCGTTCTCTCTCTGTCTGCCTTTCCTTTCCTTTCTTCGCGTTGATTGTGATACACCTTGTTTTTCACACTTCTACTTTCCAGCTTCTGGACAAGCCGTGGTCACAGGTGTCGTCCCTTCTCCCCCCCGGTTCTTGCCTTCAATTTTTATCGCGCATAGGGTTCAGCAATCCCACTGCTTGTCGATTTTTCACGGAGTGGTGCTAACTCACGCTCTCGCGTTTTCAGCAAGTCAATTTGTGCACAAGAAAAGTCTCATGAATTTATACGAGTATGCACTCGGGGGGATTCGAACTCACGAAACTGACCTTTACCTGGCTCGAGGATAACCTCATACGCCACCGGGGCGACCGGCGACACCTTCACCACACTCGTCCAAAGCCTACGCGGCACATGAGCGAGAGGACATCCACGAGAGAGAAAGTGTTTCATTTTTTTATTCTCATCTCATTGCGTCTTTCTGCTTTTGTTTGTTTTTGTCCCATTCCAGGAGTCCTTCTTTTTTGTTTTTTTCTTCATCCTCTGGCGGATGGGGAAAAATAAAGCTTTAGCTCACCACACTTCCACGTATTTTCATACGCGTCGTGTGTCGATTTAACTCAGTTGCTTTCGCAGCCCAACGCTAGCTGGCGCACCCTTCGGGTCCCATTGTAGGTATAGCGTAAGCTGTCCCTATCAGTGGTCTTCGTTACGACCCCGGCAGCGCAAGCTGCCGTTGTATACGGATGCGTGTGTATGTCGACCCGGCCTGTCCCCTGAGGGTCAGGTTCGGTGGAGATAGCCACCCAGAACGTCATATTTCCGGGTAGTGTGGGACTTGCGCAAGCTCACCCACTAACAAAACCCCTGGCCATGGGAGATGGCCTTCCGCCGGACTTGGTCCAGTCACGGTCCACCCTACCCATTCGGGCGTTGGTCCTTCTGTTTTTTTTTTGCTCTTGTGTGCTTTTTGTGCTGTTTTTTTTTCTACTACCCAAGTACTTCCTGGTACTTGTACTGTTTTATGGTTTCCTCGTTTGGTTATTTTTTTGCTGCTACTCGTACCCGGTACGCTGACGTGCTTTCTTTTGTGCATTTGCAATATTTTGATTATTGTTTTCTCTTTCACAGCAGCCTGTCACCGCAGAAATTGTACAAGTATACCATGAAAGATGAAGAATCGGGAGCAACACCGGGTGTGCTACTGATGGCGTTGGATACCAGTAGAAATAACTGATCTAACCCCTAAATGTTCTCCTAGTCTAACTCCAAGCATTTTGTACCCATGTCGGGAGTGCGGTGCTAAAACGTTCAAGGTCAAGACAAAGCACACACATGTACTGGGGCTACTGGGGATACGCCTATTCCACCCCCGGGGGGATGTTTACCAAAATCCCCTAATTGTGTTGACGTTATTTCGCGTAAGTTTTTCGCCAGGCCCTTTTCCCGTAATTACGTGCAGTTTATTTTTTGGCTTTGCCGTTTTGTACACGACCAGAGTAACAAATAGTGGTGTGTGTTGTCTTCACGTTAACAACCCGTTCCTTCTACCCAACGACATGAGTACACCCAGAGTCCCCGTGCTGATTCATCCCAGAGAGATGAAAATCTTGTGCACCTGGTAAATACCAATTCGTAAATACCTGGTACACGGGAGGGGCTACGATTTACGAGAGCTCGATTAAAGAGAATTCCCGATGTCAGAGAGGTAAGATGGCTTGGCACGGGCATACCGAGAGCTCGCACGTACCTACCAGATACCCATTCCCATATGAGACAAGTACCGGTTTAAAAGAGGTCTACTTGACCTGGCACACCCCGCTCTTGGGAAAAGACCCTATTCTATTAATGTTATAAACTGTTGGCACTCTGTTCAATGGTAGACTCCCCCTGTACGACCCCGCTCGGCAATATGGAACATGAAGGGCGTTTGGATATTCACGCCAACGCCCAAACGCACTCTTTATATGCCGAAACCATGGGAACTACGTAAATCAATGTTCCCTGGACTCTAGGCGCCACTCAGATGCCTAAACGGCATGCCAATGCTGGCCCTGCTGCTGCTTGACCAGTCGGGTGCTTGCTCTACTGCTATGCTGGTCATAGAGCGACAGGTGTCAGTATTGGTTTGGAAGAGTGGCACACAGCAGCAGGTGTGATACGACTCGTGCAATTTGATTTTGCCCTTTTACTTAGACTCGTGCTACGATAAGATTATACCTTTTTTTGGCGAAAATGTTTTCTGAATGACGGGGCATCTCGACCAGCCCCTTTACAACTGGAAACCCGTTTTTGGGAACAAAATTCATTGCATTTGATTTAGGGAGGGGTTCGGGGTTAACCCGAAATCGTCGGAAATGAGCCATTTTTTTTTTTTTTTGGCGTGATTCTCGTTGTGTACCTCAGTCCTGGGATGTTTCATTCGGGATCATGGCAGTTTTATTTTTCTCCAAATCAGTTTCTGGGAGAGGTCTTGAGCTCCCAAATTTGACGAAACCTCAGAAAAAACAACAATGGTGGGTGAAACCTCTATATCGTAGCGCGCGTCCTCATATCCTCTTCCTCTTAGGGGTCGATGTGTTATGTCTTATCATGTCATATCATATCATACCTTACATACGATACAGCCACAAAAAAGCAAAGTGTAGCGTCTTGTTACCACGCATGGTGCGAGCATGCTCTTCATGCAGCTTAGCGCACGGCAGTGCAAGCTGTGCGCGTGTCTTGCAGATGCTTTGGCATTGGGCTTTGACAGTGTTACCGTTGCCAGCTAATCTAGCATCCAGCCCGGGTTGGTTCGTGTGGAGGATGCTGCAATCGTCAGGTTAGCCCTCTTGTTTTCCCTCTGAAGCCGCACAAGGGTTAGTTAAGGACTACACCCACGCCTGTGGAGACGAACCACTATAGTGCCATATTCGCATTTATATACTTGGAGAATTAGACTAATCCGGAGTATTTTTGTGCAGTTGTATGCATAGGAGAATCATGAAAAAAAATGGTAAATTGCTTGTGGTCGATGATCCTGATTCCTGTTTTTGTTTTTTTGTGTGGGTCGTTTGCCTCGCGTCTGGTTTGGCAGCTGCTGCTGCTGCTGCTGCTGCTGCTGCTTCCGCCTGTTACTTGGTTTAATGATCGCTTTTACGTTTCAGGTTATCTCGTAAATGTAGTGTTTTTGTCTAGGAAATGTTACTATCATCAACCTTCTGGACGAGCCGTGGTCACAGCAGCTGTCACCCCTTCCCCTCCCCCCGGATTGTGCCTTCATTTGCAGGGTGCAGCCCTTCTCAGTGCTCGTCGATTTACATGTGAAGATTGAACGTGTATATATATAGGAAATCCAAGGTTTGTGGAGCGGCATTGTTGCACTGTATGGGAGGCGTGTTTGATCCACGAACTTTTTCAACTCGCTGCGTGTTTTTGTTTCAGGTTCGATTTGGAGGAGCCGTCAACAAGCCGATGGAAATGACCGTGGAGTACATCAAGGCGAACTTCAAGGAGATCACCATTCCCGTCACGCTCGTCTGCGCCGGGAACCGCCGAAAAGAGGAGAACATGATCAAGCAGGGACTCGGGTGGGTTATTCTTTTTTGTAGCCACTGCACTTGTTAGACTTGTTAGTTACCATGTTACGTCGTAGTTCGAGTACATAACATCGGCGCGGCTGATCGTTCTGCGTAAATATTTTTTTTTGGGAAAATATATACAAAAGCACAGGATTTCTAATACGAAGTTGAAGTATCGACCCGGGCTGTCTGTAGGTTTCTTGTTCGGGAGAGGGTACGTTGTGCTGTACGTACGCTAACTTCAGCGTAACGGGTCTTGAGTTTCTTGTCTTGCTGTAAGTATCGGCCTGGACTTCGTATTACCCTTTTTCTTGTTATTATTGAATGTCGTAGATGTCGTGCACTTTGTAGCCTGCCTGGCGATCCCGTTTTCATGTTCATACTTTCTCTCGAGAGTGTGTTTCTTATGTTGGCAAGAGGGCAGGTAGAAACGAGAACATCATCAAGCAGTGGCGCGGGTACACGTTTAAGGTCAATTTATACCTCACTGCACCACTTGGTAGACTTCGTACGTAGTGCGAGTCAAATATTTTTCTCACCTCTGATAGATCACATAGATCATATAGATCATATATAGATCACATACATCCTCTAGATAATCTAGATAATCTACAGTAGATCCTATAGCTGCCTTTATGAGATGTTGTGCAGGGTCTGTGTATGTGCAGTACAGATCCCACCCCAGGGAACGTGGGCTAGCTCGTGCAGATCGTACGGCTTCCAGCCGGTGACATGAGCTAAACCATACAGATCTTCCCTGGTAGGTCTACAGTAGATCATGAAGTGGGGATCGATGACCTGCTTCTGACGTGTGACACACCTGTATATAGTCGAATCAGGTTTCCCCTCTTGATGAGTTTGTTGCTTCGCCCCTGGATAGACCAGAGGTTCCTGATTTTGGAGACGAGGACATGATCAAGCCGGGCTGGTGCACCTTACTTGCAGTATTCGTCTATGCACTTGGTAGCTACAGCACGTACATACGTAGTCCGAGCCAAATAATTTCGTAGTTTAATCGTGTTTTCCCTCCTTGCGAGCTCCGGTTTTGACAGAGGATGTACAGGGTTTTCCCCCCCCGTTCACCTCAGTATCTACTCCGGCTCGTCACTGACGGCGACATGAAACCATATAAGCAAACAATGGGGAAGGCGAGACCTTCAGGAGGACAAGGGATTATCACTTGGTCGCCCAAAAGGGGCAACAGGAGGCGGTGATGCAGCAGGGGCTTGGGTACATTTTACCGTTAAAATTCGTCACTGGTTTTTGTGTAGCTACGTCGAACGTCGTCGAAAGTTTGAGTCTGTTATTTAATAGCCTACCTGGTAATCATGTTTTCGTGTTCATGATTTCCCTCGTGACGAGTTTCTGGTTTTGGTAGAGGATAGAAAGGCGGTTTCTTGTTTCGGCAAAGGGTAGCAAGGAGGAGAAAGTGGTCAAGCAGGGGTATCGTGTACTTTACATTTACCTTCACGTTGGTATCACATCGTACCAGGTACGTCGCTGCCCTCGAATAATATCCAACCGGTCGCCCCGGTGGCGTATGAGGTTATCCTCGAGCCTGGTATAAGGTCAGTCTTGTGAGTTCGAATCCCCCTGAGTGCATACTCGTATAAATGCGTGGAGGGACTTTTTCTTGTGCACAAATTGACTGGCGGAAAGCGCAAGAGCGTGAGTTAGCAACACTCGATGAAATGTCGACGAGCAGTGGAATTGCTGAACCCTATGCGCGATAAAAATTGAAGGCAAGAACGGGGGGGGAAGGAGGGACGACACCTGTGACCACGGCTTGTCCAGAAGCTGGAAAGTAGAAGTGTGCAAAAAAAAAAAAAAAAAAAAAAAACACGGAGTTTGAGTCTAATTATTACGTACAGTAACCTGCGGGACAGGACTTGCTATTGCAACACATGCTGTAACGCTAAATACGACTTAAAAATCAGTTGAAAGCGATTGTAAAACATGAAGAAGAAAAGACAGGAAACGTACACTGCAGTAGGAAACAGGGCCCAGCATTCGCCCAAGGTAAGCTACTCTTAGTTGGGGGATTTGCTTCAGCGATTAAATATGAATATCCCGCCTGTACTAAAATCTACGCATTGCTCACTTCAGATATGAGCAATGTGTAGCTATTACGTTGAAAATGACAGAAAATTTGGCAAAACAAAAAGGGACGAGGTCGTACGGAGAACTATTAGCAGTGGAATGCGCGAGAGCGAGCCAAGACAATTCAATGAAATTCGACGAGCATAAAAAAGCTGAGTTGTGGGAATGCTGGCCCCTGCGATGCGCGATTACAAGTGAAGGCATGTAGCGGGGGGAAGAAGGGACGATACCTGTGACCACGGCTTGTCCGGAAGGTTGCTGAGGGCAAAATAAAACCTCGTACGGGTTGAGCTGGTGAGCAAAAAGTGACGATAAAAAAATAAATATAATTAGAAAGTAAAAAAATGGTCATCAGAACCCAAGTTGGTATACTCCCCTGTTTTTTTTGTGGCCAAGTTTAATCCCTGTTTCTGCAGCATGTTCCCCCGTAACTTGGGGCGCCTGTTGCGGCTGGTCATATTTCTGAGGAGTTTAAGAGACTGAGCCAGGGGACTGAAGTTAGCTGCCCTGTCGAAGATTACAAACCCCTAAGTTTGTCACCCTGTCGCCCTGTCATCAAATGTAAACAAATCCAGCATGGGACAATTTTTCTGCTCCTTAGGTGGAGATTGTCCTTCGCTCTTTTCGTGGTGGTGTGTTATGCATCGATGCACACGGTAGAACTCCGTAGTTTTGAGTTCGGTTTGAAAAAAAAAAAAAATCAGGTATCATACGTACGGGTAAGGTAATGTTTTCGACATATGGACCACATTTTCTCAGGCTCTTCAGTCTGAGCAGCTCGATGCCCCGCCAAACAATAACTGATTTTGATCACAGTGAAAGTGCACCCCAATGAAGTGTATCATGGCCTAGCAAGTATGTACTTGTATACTTGTATACATAACCCCCCCGGCTATTATTGAGTTGGTAGTCTCGAATATTCAGAGCGCATTATTATTTTCGCCAAAAAGTGGTTGGTATCATATCGTACCTCTACTGACTCGTATCGTATTTACAGTAGTATGATATCAGGCGTCTTTTCTCTTGTCTCATTAGTCTTTACAGTGGCCGAGGATAGCTTCGGACTGAACGACGAATACAGCCAGCCGGTGGCGCCGGCTCTTCTTGTGTTCGCACTGAAACGTTTGCAGCCACCTACCAGGTACCAGTGTAGACTAACCTTACAGTTTAGTAACGTGTTTTCTTTTGTTAGCCCCTTTTCTAGACTCCAGAAGGAAAAAATACTTGGACGGCGAAATGGATGATAACGGCATCAGCCCCAGCAGTCATGGCCGTGGCTGATCGCTGATAATCAGCCACTGCTGCCATGACTGCTGGCTGGCCATGATGATACAGCAGTTGATGCCCGAAATACGACGCCAAAAATGGCATGATCCTACTCACGCTACAGGCAGATGCTTGAAAATATCGCGATCAGTTGTCGGTTTTTTTGGTCGCTATACTATGATAGATACCTATATTATGATCAAGATATCTATACTATATTGAAGATATCCATACTATAATCAAGATATTTTTACTACAATCAAGTTTATTTACTATAATCAACATATATATACTTTAATCAACATATATATACAAGTACTGTAATCAAGATAGTTGTACACTATAATCAATATACTGTATCTATACTACACTGAAGGTATATATATATATATATACTATAATCAAGTTCCCCGAAGGGTCAAAAGGGTATGATATTTCTTTTGGACCCTCAAAACGTGCATGGATTTTACGTGCAGCTGGCTGAAGATTTTAAATTTTGTGACTTTCTGGGCGCAACGCACACAAGAGAATCGTGATGGCATCTGACCGGGACAGGCTCTCGCTCTTGCCATGTCTCATGGTTTTCCCGAATACCGAACGCTATCCAAACGCCATCCTAACAACACGAAAACGGACCAATTACCCATTCTTGGTGTTATTACCGGCCGTCCCAAGGCCATAGTATCAATACCCTAACAAAATCTCCACGAGATGTTTCCGTATGGACGCCTGAGTCGTCATGCGGTAGGCACCCTGATCTCACCCGGTCCGGATTCCATCCGGACCTAAGTCCTCCAAACCAGGGAAGGTGCGCGTCACAAGGGGAACTGAAGGATACGACCCTGACCCCAGGTTGCGAATAAAATTGAGTTAAATTCACACACGATATGTATGAAAATACGAAGAGGTTGTGGTGAGCTTAAGCCATCCGCCGGAGTACATTATTAAAAGGAAAATAAAAAAGATGGCATGTTACATGGCGCGATACGACGTAGGCTCGCGTTCGCAAAGTCTACGCGCCGTTCGCAGAGTTGCCGCCATTCGCGGAGCCTGCCATGCATATTGGAAACCCTCGTGTTTTTAGCGTTCTTGGTTCTTGAGCCATTATAGTCCCACCACCCCCTGTATTAAATAACGCCTTCCCGACTTTTGCGGTTGCCGTTCGCGGGCTTCGTTAGCTTTTTTGTAGCCCGTTTTGTTCGATTTTGTGTTTTTAGACATCACACGCATCCCTTCTCCAAGCTGGCCCTGGTTATATGATCAGCCGCGGACAGGACCCGCAACAAACACACCCTGACCCCACACGCTAGTCTGTATGCTTGGTTGTCCACCTAAATCCGGGTTTCCACCAGATTGACCAGAGTAAAAAGGGGAAAACACACGATCACTCGTAGTACCTGGTAATAAATAGCCACAGCAAAACGGGAAAACACACTGAAAGTAGCACCTGGTCATGGCCACAGCGAAAGCGGGAAAACGCACGAAAACTAGTACCTGGTATATTGTTGCATCGTGTTGTATGACCTGTCGGCTTTTTCCCGCCGACTGGTCTCTACAAGTACTTTCGCCGTATTGTTGTTGTTGTTGTTGTTGTTGTTGTTGTTGTTGTTGTAACAAAAAAAATGTTCTTGTTGTTGTTGTTGTTGTTTCAATAACTCGCATATTCAAGTCCGTGGTCACAGGACAGGCTCAAGTCACTCTGGAGTGGAGGAATACCCCAGGGAGAAAACACAGACACAAACCAAAAGTGGTACACGCGTAGACTACATCATACCAGGTAGTAGCTGACGCAATGCATGCCTCCGCCAGAAAAATATAAAACAAGTGAAATCGTGAGTCAGTCTAAGATGTGCCAGGTCCATACTGGTGCATACGTCTCACTACTCGCGCCTGGAAAAACCTACTACAACGCTTGCCACCCAGAAAAGAACACCACTTATATGTTACACATGGTACGGATCACTACGCATACGCACGACAGACTTATGACACGTGAATTGGAAAATCAAAGAAAATACCTGGTAAATTAAAAGTCAAAAAGGAAATGAAATAAAAGAACAAAAAGAAAATTACAAGACAAGGAAGAGGGAGCAAGAAAAGGAAAAGCAAGGAAATATCAACACCTATTTTGCGCTCATGGGATCGGGGGCAGACACCTGTGGCCACGGCTTGGCTTGTCCGGAATGTCGCTGAGGGTAAAAAGCCGCTTGCGAATTGAGCTGTAAAGTAAAAAGCGAGGACTTCGAAATAAAAAAGCTAGTCTGTAGTGTACGGTCGGGGTCGAGCATCTCGCACCTCACCCACCGCGAGTGCAAACACCTGGTTATGTTAGGTGACGCGATGTGCGCTTGCGATTCGTGCAGATTAGCAAATCCACACCGAACGCGAACGGTTCAGGGTTCTTCCTGAGAACGTCCATGTACCCCGTATGGCTTATGCCTGGTGCACACCGCCAAGTTACGACTGGACACCATGTTTCATAGTGTGTAGAAGGAAGCTTGAGGTTGGCCAGCATTCTCGAGGAGCAGTGCTATGTTCGTCTTGTTGCGTACTCTATTATACACCGCAGAAGACCGCTATTTTGCTGGAAAAGACACGCCGCTACCTTACACAATTATCTCGTACCTCGTACCACGTACCCGGTAGTTGTTACCTCGTACCTGATACCAGTACAGTACCTTTATTTTGTTTCCCATACTCTCGCCATGCGCAACATAAGAGGTTTGACGCTGATCTCCCGTATGGATACGAGTAGAGATTAACGTACAGAACTAAGCTTGTTGCGACGAATTTCTGATTGTTGATTCCTTTTTCTCTCTCTTCCCCCCCCTTTTCCCCCTACCCATCCCTCCTCCCCGTCCTCTCTCTCCCCGCCCTCTTGGACACCCGATTGGCAACAACAACAACAACAACAACAAAAACTACTACAACCATCCAACCTCTTCTCAGATTCTCGTGGGGGCCTGCTGCGGTGTCAAACGCGATGTGGACGGGCGTGTGGGTGAAGGACATCCTTGAGCACATCGGCATCAAGTCCTTCGAGGAGGGCGGAAAACACGTGTGCTTCGTGGGAGCGGACAAGCTCCCCAACGGCTACTACGGCACTTCCATCCGCCGTGAGGTATTTATGACAGCTTATATACTTATATATAGTATTAATAGTATACATGAGCAACACGTGGAAGTGTGCTAAAATACGATTATTCTTATTACAAAATGCAAAATTATATCTTGTAACTTTGTATCTTAACCCCTTTGGTTTTCCCCGTCCGACGGAGGATTAAACGCAACAACGGTGCGAACCAGCACCCACCAGTAACACGCCAGGTGGCAGCAGTAGCAGCAGTAGCAGCAATACATCGACATGGCGCCACTACTGTTGATGGCAGGAACGGTCTAGCTGCCCAATGGCTACCCCAGAAAATCCACCCGCCGTGAGGTATAATATATTACTGCTGTAGCTACTGCTGCAGTAATGAAAAGTGGAGTATCTGGTAGCGCGTACATTGGAAGCAGTAACCGCCGACAGTGTACTGATACTTCCGAAGTAGTACACGGGTAATGGCAGGGGCAGGCTATTAATAGCCATCATACCGTGAGGTGTGTGTTGGTTCTTGATTTCAAAGAGGTGCACCCATCTAGTATGCATCCAGCACAACCAGTGTCCGTGCCGAAGCGGCGTCAGCAACACGCATATACAATGAGGGGGTTTCGTAGTTATGTGTATAGTTTTGTTGTATAGGGGAATGGGGGCGGGTCCCGTAATTTCGCCGGCCAAGCCCTGTTCACTGCTGTATTACTTGCCATAAAAACGGCTCGCCGTAAGAACGTAATTCCGTAATCTGACGTCCTTGTTCAGGCGCATCGTGCACGCGAAGGGCACAGCTGCCTGGCGTACAGCCTGCCCATTGACGACCGCTGACAACAGTATCGGGCTTTTCGGTGACGTTGTGAACAACTTTTGACATGTGCTGGGCTTTTCGATGACAAGACTATTGAAAAATTGTTGAAGCATGGGTCACAAACAACGCCTTTTAAGTGAACGACAGCCTAACGAGGTTCCGCGGAAGCATGTGCATGCTTTTCGCGGCATGATCAAGGTTAACAATTCTGGCTCAAATACTCCCGATTCTACCAATGTACCTAGTACCTGGTACGTACGGTAAAAAAATTATTTGTTGAAGCTGATCGAACCGCCTTTCCCGCAATTCTGGATTGTTCTATGGGATAAAAGTACGATGGAAATCGGGGAATTTAGTTTGACCCCCCCGTGTGCTTCCAGTACTATGAGACGGAAAACATCAAAAACTGCCCAAAACACTACTTTAGACCCTAACGCTCACCCCGACCCCAGCCCTACGTATAGAACCATGTCCGGAAAAAATCCGACAACTTTTTCTTTTGTTTGAAAATTTGGTCGACCACATTAGAACCTCTGTATCAATTTTCCCCCTCCGTTCTCCATATTCTATCCTAGATGATAGTCTAGACGTCTCGTAAAGGCTACTGAGCTGATTGGCCTATTTTCCCCGTGGAGTAGTCCAAAGTCAACGCTTTTTTTTCTTTTCTTCCCCGAGCTATCGAGTTGATGTTCTAATCGCCCGTCGCCCAAGCACTGTACGCACACTTAAAAAGGCAACAGACGGCTTTCTCTCTCTTCTGCTACGCTGCCTCTGAAGCGTAAGAGAAGCAACCTTCTTTTTTGACGAAACTCCGAACTACTGCTGTAAATAATGACGATGACAGGTGTGCATGGACGAGACGGCCGATGTGCTCCTGGCGTACAAGATGAACGGCAAAGACCTCTCGCCGGACCACGGCTACCCCATCCGCCTCATCGTGCCGGGATACATCGGAGGACGCATGGTACGTTCAACAAAACGTTTTCAAAACCATGGAACCAACCTTAACCTAGCCCTTACCCTACCCAACCCATACCAAATTGCAGTACCGGTTAAAGCTCCCCCCAAAGACGTTACTGAGATAAAATGGTTGGAAACGTCAACCAATGTGTGTCACCGAACAAAACACCTACCAAGCACCTGGTACCTATCACAGTAGCAGTACCGGTATCGCAGGAGCGTTTTGGTCAGGGTTGGGAGCTATTTTTCGAAGCCCTCCCCCTGAACAAGCAGGCTGCTCAGGGTTTGCTATAGCCGTCAACGTCTTCGATGCGGCGGAATTTCGACAAATCCTCAGCAACATCATCCCTCAGCTTTTCGTTTTTTCCATGTTTTCCTTTCCGAAACTCGCTATTATTGTGTTTCTGCTATTCATGTGTGACGTGGCATACGGAATAGCACTAGAACTAGCTATTACGAGTATTACTGCTACTGCTGTACGTACTTGTGTGACTCGCTAACGATGAATGTTCGAGTTTGTGGTACGATGCGTTGTTCGACAGTTCAATAATAGGAGGGCCGATGCTCGTCTTTTGCAAGCCTTGTGATATCCCGGCCGCTCGATTTTATGGTTCGTTACATCTGTGTTCTGGTACGACATGGTACATACGGGTACTACGGGTATTGAAGGTGCTGTTGGTTGACCCTTTTTATTTGATCTCATTCCCAGCACACCAGAGTAGTACCAATATGTATATTGTCGCCGACCTATATCCTTAATGAGGACACACAACCCGTAATACGCGCGATCGGAGTATAACACACAGCTTGCAAAGATGAGTTTCGACAAAATATTCGATCTCACAGCTGGAGTGTGTTTTAATTTTTACAGTACATATGTGTGTAATTTTTTATTATTGATGTGTGTACCAGGTGCTTGTTACGATCGTATTGTGGTACCACACATGGATGGTATGTACAGGTACGCATCGTGGCGATGGCGTATGTTGATCCCTCCCTCCCTTCCTTCCTTCCTTCCTTTCTTGCTTTTTGCTTTGTTTTTTTTGCTTCGCTGTTTGTGTTTAGATCAAATGGATCACGGACATCGAGGTGACCGACTTGGAGAGCGACAACCACTACCACTACTTCGACAACCGAGTGTTGCCCTCGCAGGTCAGCTTTATGCCTATTAATAACAACCTGCCAAAAACAACATGTTAATAACAACATGTCAATAACAACATGCCAATAACAACATGCCAATAACAACATGTCAATAGCAACATGTCAGTAACAACATGTCAATAACAACATGCCAATAACAACATGCCAATAACAACATGTCAATAGCAACATGTCAATAACATGTCAATAACAACATTCCAATAACAACATGCCAATAACAACATGTCAATAGCAACATGTCAATAACAACATGCCAATAACAACATGCCAATAACAACATGCCAATAACAACATGTCAATAACAACATGTCAATAGCAACATGTCAATAACAACATGTCAATAACATGTTAATAACAACATGTCAATAACATGTTAGTAACAACATGCCAATAACAACATTTCAACATGTCAATAACATGTCAATAACATGTCAATAACATGTTAACAACAACATGTCAATGGCAACATGCCTCGGTCGCCTGCTGCGTGCTGTCATTCGTTGATAGTGTTAATATAGTGTTCATCCCTATTATTAATATAGTCGGTTTTAATCCCTTTAGAGCCTCCGAATCCCTCCCTATACTAACTTGAAGTAATTTGATCAAGGAAAGGGTTTCCAGTCGTAAAAAGTTGCATTTATTTTCGTTGTTTTGGAGGTTAGAGGTTAGTAACAGTAAAGCTATCTCCCGAAAGGAGAAATGGGCAGATTCGCTGCACAACTGCGATTGCGACTACCCAGCCGTCGCTAACAACTATTAATACGGTAAAAACTGTACAGCAATATCACAACAACGGTAAAAACTGTACAGCAATATCACAACAGTAGCAATATCACAACAACTGTTGTGATATTGCTGTACAGTTTTTACCGTATTAATAGTTGTTACTGTTGTGATATTGCTGTTACAGTTGTTGTGATATTGCTACTGTTGTGATATTGCTGTACAGTTTTTACCGTTGTTGTGATATTGCTGTACAGTTTTTACCGTATTAATAGTTGTTAGCGACGGCTGGGCACAACAGTAGCAATATCACAACAATGTGATATTGCTGTACAGTTTTTACCGTATTATAGTTGTTAGCGACGGCTGGGATGTTTCTTCATCATGTGGACGACTCGTGTGATGGGTCGTCCGCTGTGATGACCACGTTCGGACTGGATTGATGCCATGCTCATGGTGCGATGATGGTCTACTGCTGTTGCGTGTTTCCTTTTCTCTATACCAGGTATCTAGTTCAATCATTGACGCCATGCTCTCGGTGTTGGGGTGTGTTTTTTTTTTTCCGAGCTTTACCCTTAACTGATGCCACTGCCCCCTTGGTTGGGCTGATGTTGATCCAGTGTTTACCACTGCCATACCAGTGCCATGCTCCGCGTTGGAATGGTACTGCTGAGGTGTTTACCATTAGGTGTCGTGCTCGCAATGGTTATGATGGCGTTGATGACGTGTTTACCATCCGCAGTGAGTTGATGTCATGTTCCGTATTGGGATTGTGATGGCGGCGATGGTGCTGATGGGCGTGTTTACCAACCAGGTGCCATGTTTCGTGTTGAGCCGTCGTTGAGTGGCGTATTGACCACACGTACAGAATTGATGCCATGCCCCGTATTGGGAAGATGCGAGGTAGCGTATTTACAATGCCATGATCCGTTCTTCAGACGAGGATGGTGTCACTCACTGCATGTTACCGTGGTTGAACCCATTTCCAACTCTTCAAATTTATCGTAGTCTAACTCCAAGTGCTTTGCTTCCATGTTGGGACTAAGGTGCTAAAATGTTTTTTTTTTTTTTTTTTTTTTTTTTTCGCGCACTTATACGTTCCAGGTTCTGGACAAGCCGTGATCACAGGTGTCGTCCCTTCTTCCCCCCGGTTTTTGCCTTGAATTTTTATCGCACATAGGGTTCAGCAACCCCACTGCTCGTCGATTTTTCATCGAGTATTACTATCTCACGCTCTCGTGCTTTCCGCAAGTCAATTTGCGCGCAAGGAAAAGTCCCCATGAATATATACTAGTATGCACTAGGGGGATTCGAACTCACGAAACTGGCCTATACCAGGCTCGAGGATAATCTGATACGCCACCGGGGCGACCGGCTAGGTTTATTATTTCATTGAGCCACATGCTCGGCGTTGGAATTATGTTGACACGATCGTTTCCTATAGTTTGTTGAGGAGGCCACCTCTAAGAATATCTAGCCTACACGCTTCGTATTTTGGTTAGGGTGGTGTGACTGCGTGTTTGCCATGCTGAGTTGGTGTTGCCGGCGTAGTTATTTCATATTAAATATTCTAAATACGCCAGCTATCAGTTCGATGAATTCAGGGTCGATATTCATCTTTGCAAGCTGTGTGATACACCGGCCGCTCTTTTTTTTGCAGACGTGTCGCGTATTTGATCGATGCCACGCTCCCTGTTAGGATAGTACGCGTGCGTCACTGGTGTGGTCACCGGTGTGTCCGCCACACGCGTATTCAACTTGATGCCACACTCTGTGTTGGGATGGTGTTTGCTGGCGTGTTTCGCCATGCTGAATGATTGAACTGACGTGTTTATCTTGACAGGTTTGACAGAGCTTTGACGGACAGCCGTCCAGAAATGGTCCACTCTCAAACTAATATATTATATTATTTATTGGTCTTGCTGTGGCCTCACGGGTCTGAAGGACCGCCGTCAACAAATTGCCTACAATAAAACTACTACTCTATATCGTATGCTTAAAAATGCTTTGACGGGCCTGACGGCAGCCGTCGAGGAGAGGAGCTCCTTCTCCCCTTCTACTTTTAAAAACTATTGTATGAAATATTAGATTATAAAGTAAAGCAACGACTTTTGGCGGGCCAAAGCTAATGTAGACGGTCAACTGACTTGACGTGTGTGTGTGTTTTTTTGTTTGTCGGCAGGTTGACGCGGAAAAGGCGGTGGCCGAAGGATGGTGGTACAAACCCCCCTACATCATCAACGAGCTCAACATCAACAGCGCGGTCGTTTACCCCCGCCACGGGGAAGTGGTGAGTCGTACGCCCCGCGCAAATAGAGAGGCGTGGCAAGCATGCTACGGCTCGGGCGCTGCTGTGTTTTCCCGAGGCTCTTTGAGTTGATTGGCAGCTACCCATGCGCCACTCAAAATGATTATGATGTTCGACAACAGTGGTTCGCTTAACCAATTTGGGCAGAGTCCGTTTGGCTCCGTAAAGCGAACGACATGAAAACAGACAACATTTGCTGTCATGCAGTCGAGGTGCGCGCGTATTTTTTGTGAGGATAACGCTTAAAAACAACATCATTGTGAAAATAAAAATGCACTCCAGCTGTGAGACGGAGGATTTCGTCGAAACTCATCTTTTGCAATAGCTGTGTGTGATACTCCGATCGCGCGTATTACTGGGTGCAGTGTCTGTCCTCGTGAAGGATATAGGCGACTCCCTTCGGAACTACAGTGTAGCTTTTACCAGGGTCAACAGGGTGATGTTAAACAATATGTGCGCGGAAACTGTACAACCCGTTGTCGAGGGGACGAAATCTGACAGCTGTGGAAGGGAAAAAAAACAAACAAAACATTATATACGTGACCAAAAAAAAACAACTGAATTTGAAAAAAAAATGAAAGTGCAAAGCCGATACAGTAAGTCTCATGGCCTCTACTCGTAGGCATATAATAAAACGAAGAAAAAAAAAAAATGCAAAAAAGAAAAAAAAAAAAATAGCAAAACTTGTCTTCCAGCGGTAATTTGGGTCCCAAGAAGTCTCTCGCCTCCCAGAAAATGATCGTGTTTTTGTCCCGAAAAGTGGTATTGTACGACCTCTATCTTGTCACGCTTGATGCTTCGAACGATGTTGTTTAGCCCTTTTAGAACCCGAAAATCCCTCCGTATACTAACTTCAAGTAAATTTGTCCCTAAAAAGGTTTCCAGTGGTGAAGGCGTTAAGCCGGATTCGAGCGATATTGGGGAGGCCCGTCATTCACGATTTTTTTTTTTTGGCGCAAACGTTGCTGCAGTAAGTCCCCCGACTTGACCCCTTTGGAGCCCCAAAATCCCTCCTTACACTAACTTCCAAGTAAATTTATCGAAAAAAAAATAGTTTCCAGTTGTTACGCCCATGATAAGAGCATTCGGGACTTAAGAGCGGTCAAATTGGCATGTCCTGCCTATGCTAAGAGCTATTATGTATTTCCCACTATCACTGCTACAGACAAGAGCAACGCGTGGTTACGAGCGCTTGTTTTCGGCTTGCCACGGGGCGCTCTTGAATCGTGGTACCCTCTGTCCTAGTGTCGGAGCACGCGTCGCATGCTCCGCCCGGTCGATGCCCCAGTACTAAAGCGAAGGGTCGGCCAAAGGCAGCAAACAGGGTATGTCGAACTTAATTAGACTCCCTTGTGTTGCAGTTTTGTTTCATCCGTACGTGTCCTATGCATACCTTTGCCTTGCCCTTGCTCGACTTACCGTGTGAAGTGACGCGAAGTGAAGTGCAATGCAACTGTGTGTACAGCCCCTGAAACCGTACCGGCAACCCTCCCCCGCCCCCTCTTCCAATCCCATGATTAATCTTCCCCCCCTCGCCTCCTTCTCTCTGTTGACTTATAGCTGTCATTGACATCAACTGACGCCACCTACACGGTTTCCGGGTATGCTTACGGCGGCGGTGGGATTGGCCTGACGCGCGTCGAAGTTTCCTTCGACGACGGCAAGGTGAATTAATACTTCACGTCCCTCCTGGCTGCCCGGGGAATGGCTTGGAAGGGGGGGGGGAGAGAGAGAGAGGGATCGAGTGGTTGGGTTTTGGGTTGGCGGTCCGGTGGGCGGGGGGATGGATGGGTTGGGTAGAGGTTGCACGTAACATCATGCATGGTCGTAGTTCTTCAGGCGATAATCTCTCGTATCCGTACAATGCTGGGACGGAAGACGTCGGGTTTTCACGCACCAGGCAGTGCGTTGGGGGGGAGGGAGGGGGGAGAGAGCATATGGGGCCGGTGAGGGGATGTGGGGACGAGGTTGCGGATGCGTTAGGTTTCCATCGCTTGTTCCATTTCGGTAAAGTAAGGACCCAACCCCGCTCGTTCCATGATTCCGGTTGTCCTCGCAGACGTGGGAGTTGACGGAAATGAGCACACCGGAGAAGCCGCGCCACATGGGCCGGTACTGGTGCTGGGTCTTCTGGGAGTTTAAGGTTGACGTCCTCAGGTAACCAACAACCAAAAAACAGGTGTTTTTTTGTTTTGTTGCACCTCTCCCTCCCGCTTTTGGACTGACTGAATCCACGTTCTTCTCGGACACAGAGGGGGATACGTTAAGCAGAGGCAAACGGGCTACCCCGTGACAGAACTGGATAGACGGCACAGCTCCAGCTCCATCTCGAAGTAGGTTTTTCTCGAAATGGGGTTGGAAACGTGTTGGAGAAGTGACCCCCATCCCCACGGCAGGGGTGAAGGGGAAGATTCTAAGAATTTTCTGAGCTCCAAACACGAGGAGCTCATTATCATCATCCATCATCATCCATTATTCATCATCCATCATCCATCATCCATCATCACCCGAGACATGGCTTAGAAGACATTCAATCGGGCAACCCGACCAACAGTTGTACGCGGTGTTATTGATAATAGTATTGAGGCTACTCATAGTCCTAACGCGACTAGGCTCGTAGTGTTATCGTGCTAGCCCGTAGTTCCAAGCTTGAAGCGACGGCCGAAACGGTTACCTGGTAGAGAAACGTTTTGGCTCACAAACTGCAGCCCCTGCGGTGGTATATTATTGATGACTCCATTGTTGACATGGGACATGGCATGGTTTGAGCGTTCGTGGCACACTGCCGCTTTTCCAGTCACATGACTACAATATGAAAGAGCTCACCTAACAAGTTGGCCGCTCGGATCGTTGGGGCGGTGGGCTGTTCGCGTTTTGCGAGCAGAAAGCACTTCCTGGTCGGATAGAGGTAACGGACGTAAACCCAACCCACCCCCTAGCCCTAACCCGGACCCCAACCCGGACCCCAATCGGGCCAGAAATGGGCGAGAAACGCGGCTGCGCCCCTTTTGGATTTTTTTTATTAGTAGTCCGATCTGCGGACCACCACGTAGCCGTCGGCCAATGAAAGAGCGTGAAAACTACGCTCCAAGATCCGGGCGGCCACGCTGTTAGATCTTCTGCTACAAACTATAAACTGCACACTGAAACTACAGAGTAACTTTTTCCGCAACTATAAACTAGAGGAGTATACTTGTACAAGTATCACGTAATGCTCTTTTGCCATAGCTATAAACTACCTAGTACGGCATGTAAACCCTATACGGTGGGGCTCCCCCAGTAACGCGGTGGTGTGGTACTGAGAGCAATGTGACTGCCTTTCAGAGGGAAGCCGCCTTATTCTTTCTGGGTTATGAGTGTAATTCCCTATTAATAGTCGCGCCAAGCAATTTTGACCGCCTTATACCGGGATGCCGCCTTATATAGGGATACCGCCATTGTTCGGGAACCGTTGCCGTATTGTCGCATTTATAGTTTTTCCAAAACGTCGATGAGTGCATGTACTTAGCGCCAGCTGGAAAGCAAAATTGACGATACAAACGTAAAAACCAAAATACGAAAGTGTTTGTTTTTATCTTTTTTTTACCTCTAGTCTCTTTTGAATCTTAGGCCTTAAGATCTGTTTGCCGCGGTAACGCAAAAGTCTTTGTCTTTTCTTTGGTTTCATGTATACCTCGAATAGATAATAAAGCTATAAACTCGTCTAGGCTGGTCCGTGTCAGCTGCCGGGTTGCTTGCGCGGTGTGTTTTTTCAATCGTATTTTGAACTTTTTTTTTTCCCGTTTTTTTTTTTCCTTTTTCAGCTTGCGTGCGACCCCCCCCGGGATTTTCAAGCGGACTACATCCCGAAGGAGGGGATTTTGCAATCTTTACATGTTTTGCTTTCGAACATTTTGCTTGTCGCTTTGTTTTTTGGCGCAGGCTGATGAAGTGCGAGGAGATTGTGTGCCGCGCGTGGCAAGGACAGAACACCCAACCCCAAAACATCACCTGGAACCTCCTCGGCATGATGAACAACTGCTGGTTCCGCTGCAAGGTAAGGAAGGCTATCATCACGTGACGTACAGCTAGCTCCTTACGAGTATTGTTTGTAATTTTTTTTTCGACTGAGTACCGAACGGTCAATTGGTAGAGCTCACACAATTCGATGCGAGCCGACGAGGGCAGACTTTTTATCCGGAGTCTCGTCATGATAAAAAATTAAGACGCGTACCGTAGTGGGGAGGGGGGAGAAGAGCCTGCTGAGTTACCCCGGACCTGAGTTACGTCTAGGGAGGGAGAAGGGGAAAGGAAAACTGCGAAGATGATAGAAGGGAGAAGCAATAAAAGCAACAAAAGCAGACAAACTGACGTCGTATTTGCATACCAGGCACCTGGTACCTGGTATGTATTATCCTTTTTCGAGTACGTCAGGTGCGAGTTCGGCCGGCAATGGTTGATATCTTGGCCAGGTGCGTGGCACGTCTACGGTTTGATAAGTGATGTTTGTTTTGTGGCACAATATATTTTCCGGCGCAAAACGGTAAAATCGCCGGCACCTAAGAACTTGAAAGTTGAGAAAATAGAGTTGTTTGATACATACGTGTCGATTGTGTTCGCTGGCCACCGCTCTGAGTAAACTCTAAATCAGTCGATTGCGCCGCACGTGTTGTCCTGCACACGATGTTTTGACTCCAGGTGCACCCTACCCGCGACGACCGGGGCGCTCTGGCCCTTACCTTCGAGCACCCGACCATGCCCGGCGGGCAGCCCGGAGGGTGGATGGTCAAGAGCGAGGCCTCCGTCGTTGCCGCGGCGCCGGTGGCAAAAGTAAGGTTCTACTGCTGTATCATGAATATGCCCATACGCTTCGCACCAGAGTTTGTGGTTGGGCCTTGTTTTCCCCGCCCTTTTTTTAACGCGTGTGTGTGTTTTTTTTTTACTTTCTTTTTGTTGGAACTTTTTTTTTTTTTTTTTTCTGGGGGGGGGATGTTTTTTTAAAGCGTTTCGTGTCATGGAATACATTGTTTGGAATAATGCAGCTGGTTTCGTTTGCTAGGTTGCTGTGAGCTGGCTGGTCTGTTTTACCTCGGCTATGTCCTCCCTGAAAAAATACCTGGCTGTTGTTGGAAGCAGTGTTTGTCTTGATATCGTCTGGGTCAGGTAGAGCGCAACTCACCGATAATTGACTCGTCTGACTGATACGCATGACTCACTTTCTCAAGTGACTGACTTGTCTTGCTAACTGTCTGTCCAACCAAGTGGTTCGCTGAATTGTCTTGCCGACTGTCTGTCCCACTGACTTGTCTCTCTGTGTCACTGGTTGTCTTGTCACTTGGCTGTGTCGCGGACTATTTTGCCGTTTTTCCCGTGGACGGACCCACTGATTCACGTGTCGGACGGACACAGTCTCAGGGACTGATTCGTCCCTGACTGTTTTACTTACTGACTTGTCTCACAAGGAACTGACTGTTTTTTGACCGACCGACTGACCGAGCAGCCGACCGAATGCACTCCTCAGTTTCCTGTTGCCTCTGATTTGCCTTCGTGACTTGACGGGACGTTATGCTTTTCCGTCGCGTACTTTGGTGTACCGCTGCCCCTGACTGTTGCCTCTTGATTACGTATGACATCTGGCTGGTTCTCAGGCGGCCTCTAACGGGCGCAAGATCAACCTGCAGGAGGTGCAAAAGCACGACAACGAGGACGACTGCTGGATCGCGGTAGACGGAAAGGTGAGGCTCCACCATATACCTTAGAACGCGGAGACATTGCATGTAGTGCTACTAAAGACACGGCAAATGATGCAAAGACCCTGCATATTATGCAATGATGCGGCAAATATTACGAAGACACCGCAAGAATGCAAAAAGACTGCACATAACATACGGGCCAAAAGACACCGCGAATGGCGCGAGACACTGAATATAATGCAAAGACACAACAAATAATGCAAATACACTATGTACAATGCAAGGACTGCGCATAAAATACCTACTGCGGAGATCCATTGTGAACAGGGGTAAATGCCTTATCATCATCATCCTGTTGCAAAAATTTCACCGGAAATTTCTCATAAAATTTTCGCAATATCTCGGCCAGAGAACATCATATATATACATATCCTTAATGAGGACACACAACTCGTAATGCGCGCGATCGGAGTATCACACACAGCTTGCAAAGATGAGGTTCGACGAAATCTTCGATCTCACAGCTGGAGTGTATTTTCATTTTTTATAATATATTATATATATATATTTGATCTCACAGCTGGAGTGTATTTTAATTTTTATAATATACTCCGAGTATATATTTTGCGCACCGTGACCGTACGGCCTATGCAAACAATCCAAGCTATCGTTCACCGTTATATCGACGAAGAATCGACAGAGTTATGACCCCATAGGCATTAAATTACCCCTGTTAACAATCGATCTGTCCGTTATACTACTATTTTATTTATTTTCTTGTTTCGCTTGCCATCCGAAAATGCAGTGTTGTGGGTGGTTCAGTCCATTATATGTCACGTCGTTGACGTAAAAGGCCTGGTTCACGTGCACGTTTGTGTTGGGTGCCATTTATTTTGTTTTGTTTTGAAGGTGTACGATGTGACCGACTTCCTTGACGACCACCCCGGCGGAGGCGAGTCGATCACGATCAGCGCCGGACAGGACAGCTCCGACGAGTTCAACGCGCTCCACTCCGACAAGGCGCGCGCGATGCTACTGGATTACTATATCGGCGAGCTGGACAGCAGCGTGGAGAAGCCGCCGGTCAGTGACCAAACACCACACGATTAATACTACTGCAGTCGTACTACGGCCGTTTAAAAGCCGACCACGAATACTAATTGGTATTATGATACTTGGTAAACAAACAGAAGCCAGGTTTCAACGTGCAAAATACGGCGTCTTTGAGGTGGCATTTCTCTTGAGGGGTTCTGTTTCAGGCACCTGAGCCCGCTCAGCAGTCTGGAAAGGAGATATATCCTCAAGTTAGGGTGTTACATGAACAAAACGCCGGCCGCTCTGGAAAACGATATTTAGTTGCAAGTACGTAGTTATACCTGGTTACCGTTTAAGACACCTACTTTATTAATAGACAACTAAAACATTAGTTTTATAGGCTGGCTTGATGGCCGTTCGGACGGTCTCGGGATATCGGGAATGCCCAGCAAGCGACTGCCACAGCTCGGCGCGGCACGAGACCCGGTGTTCTGCTGGTTGTGTCACCTACCCTCTCAAGGCGGGGCGAAAACGCACGCTCTGAGCTGCGAGACCGTACTGTCAGACGAACAGACAGTCGTGTTTTCTGTATTATATAATAGGGATATATTAGCCTCTTGAGAATTGCACCATGCTGTACTACATCACGGAGCTGGACAACAACTTAGATATGCCACAGGTCAGTGACAACATGCCACTACTGCTGTGGTTATTATAGTAAGGAGCTGAACAACCACGTAGAAAAGTGGCAGGTCAGTGACCAAAATGCCACTACTCCTGCTGCTGTGGCCATCGTAGTACAGCTGCTGAACCCCGATCACTACTGTTCTTTCAGACAGCCGTTGAACGGACCACTAGTATGTTGTATTCTGGTACTGTTTCATACCACACTATTTTGTACCCAGTACCTGCTATCATTTTAGGCACCCGTCTGAGACAACTCCCCGAACGGTATTATTTATCCCCGTGGAAGTTTCACCATGCGGCGGGACTGCTGCATCGGAGAGCTGGACAACAGCGTAGACAAGCCGCCAATCAGTCATGAAATATCACTATCCGTCTCACCAGTACTGTTAAAACATCACGCAATATTGCTGTCTACGCCCGGGTCTGGTGCAGTGCTTCCGACCGCTGAACCCTGTTCGCGTCGTGGCCCCGCCCGTTCTTTGCTCTTGTCGAACACCCCCGGCTAGTGGAGTGCATCCGACCGCGGACTGCTGACCCCTTCCCCCGCCGATGTCCCGCTCCTTTTTTTGCTCTTGTCGAACTCCATGTGCGTGTTTCGCTTCGCTGAATAAGCAGAAGGTCGCTCTCTTGCAGACGGCCGATTGCTGACCCCTGTCCCCGATGCGACCCCCATCTTGTTCTGCTTGTGTCGAACTCCCTCTTTGTTGTTCCGCTCTCTAAAAAAACGAGCAGAGGATTATCCAGGAGGAGGTCGAGGTTTTCCTTGAACACCCTTGACACGAGGCAATAGCCGATCGCCGAAAGCTAATCCCTGTCGCCGGTTCGGTCCCGCCCCCTTTTTGCTCTTGTCGAACTCCCCGTGCGTTTCGCCGAACAAGCAGAAGGTCATCCAGGAGGAGGTCGAGGTTGCCCTCAACACCAGGCAGAAACTGGCGGTACCTCTCATCGAGAAGGAGGTTTTGTCACCGGACTCGAGGCGTTTCCGCTTCGCGCTTCCGTCCAAGAGCCACAAGCTTGGACTGCCGATCGGGAAGCACTTCTTCGTGTCGGGGCGATGGAACGGCGAGTTCGTCATGCGCCCGTACACGCCAGTTACGGGGGATGAGGTCACGGGGTATGTGGACCTTGTCATCAAGGTGAGGGTTGGGGTGGGGTGGCGGGAGAGGGTGGGGGGGCAGGTGGCGGTGTTGGTGGCGGTGTATGTTGACCTTGCCATGAAGTGGTGGGGGGTGGTGTGGGTGGAGGAGGTAGGCTAGGTGGGGGGGGGTTGGTGGTGTGGGTGTGGTGGTGTGGGTGTGGTGGTGGTTGGTGGTGGTGATCGTTGCGGCGGTGGGGGTTGTTGTGGTGGTGGTGATATGGGTGGTGGTGGTGTTGTTGTACACGTTGTACCCTACGGAGGATGGGGTCACGTGTACGTTGTCCGTGTCGTCAAGGCGCGGGAAGCACTTTAAGTGGTGGGGTGGAGAGGGGGGGTGACGGTGGTGGCAGTGATATTTGTTGCTGTTGTTGTTGTTGTTGTTGTTGTTGTTGTTTTACTGCTGGTGGTGTGTGGCGTGTGGCGTGTGGTGGTAGTAGTGTGGGTACTGTCGGCGGTGGTGTTGCTGTTGGTAACAATCCTTCTCACGAATCCATGGGTCATAATTTAGTCCGCGGTCGCCGTGAACGACACCTGGTGCCCTCTCACAACTCTTCACTTGAAGCATGTTAGCCCTTCCCCACCCTTCCCCCTGTTTCCCACCCCACCCTTCCCACACCCTGCCTCTTTATCTCCGCAGGTGTACACGCCCAATGACAGGTTCCCCAACGGCGGCAAGATGTCGCAGCTGCTCGACTCTCTAGACATCGGTGACACGATCGACATCAAGGGTCCCGTTGGAGAGATCGTTTACTTGGAGCCGGGGCAGTTCCTCATCAAGGGGAAGCCGAGAAACGCTTCTAAGCTGGCGATGCTCGCAGGCGGGACAGGCATCACCCCTATGTACCAAATCCTCAAGGCTGTGCTTAACAACCCTGATGACAACACGATGTGCAGCTTGATCTACGCTAATCAGACGGAGGAAATGATCCTGCTCAGAGATGAGGTGAGCCGGGGGGGGGGGGGAGGAGTGTGATGAGAAGCTGGGACAACCTGTTTTGCGCACATGAAAGATCGCGGTCTGATTTACGTAGATCCTATTCTAGATCTTCTGTGCTGTTGTACACGTACCTGTTCTATATGTGTTGGCCGTTGTGAGTTGTTGGGTAGGAGCAAACATGTAGATGGCCTAGATTGTAGGTTTGCAGTTCTAAGGATCTTGTGTAATTGTTGTGTGTACAGAGAGAGAGAGGTGTCGTGCCCACCCCACCCGGCAAAGTAAACGCGCTTGAGAGCCGTCGTGTCATGAACACCCGACTCGAGGGGGCGTCCCTCGCCGTCGTTTTGTTTTAACTGCTGGATGAACTTACCCTTTTTTGTGTCTGTTGTTTGATGCAGCTCGACGCGATGGCGAAGGCGCACCCGAACCAGTTCAAGCTGTGGTACACGCTTGACAGGCCAGAGGACGGCTGGACGTACGGCAAGGTCAGAGCACTACTGGTTCATGTTATTCATGTTGTAGCTACGGTATTGTAGCTCTAGATTGTTTTGCGCCTATCCTCTTGTTAATAATCTGGCATCCAAGAATTCAAGAGTTGACTTCTGGACTCAGATTTCATAGACATGGAAAATGTCAAACTGCAACTGGCATTCCCTCAGACTGCTACTGTACGTTCTAAAGCGCAGGAGTGCGGGGCAAGAACGACCACGCTATTATCTATTTCCGCATGCTGTGAGAAGAAGAGGCTGTAATGTGCCGTAAACGCGTGGATAGCATATCAGCAATTTCTTTCCCTTGCGCAAGCCTCGTCTTTTTTTTTTTTTTCATCTTTTGCTCGCGCTGACACGCTCTTGCAGGGCTTCATCTCGTCGGAGATGTGCAAGGACCATCTTCCCGAGGCATCCGACGACGTAATCGCCTTCATGTGTGGCCCTCCCGCCATGATCAAGTTTGCCTGCATCCCGAACCTCACCGCCAACGGCTACAGCGGCGACAGCCACTTCAACTTCTAACTTGAAGTTTCTCCTAACTTCAATATGCAACTTCCAAGTAAATTGAATTTTTAAGTTGAACTTGAACTTCAAACCTTCAATTAGATGTTAGCTCAAATTCAACTTCTAAATTCAAGTTAAAGTTGAAGATTTGAAGTTGAATTTCAACTTACAAATTCAATTTGTAGGTGAAGATTTGAAGTTTAAGCTTTTAATTTGAAGTTCTAGTTCAGCTTCTCGCTCAACGTCAACATCTAAATTTTGGTTGAACCAGAAGTAGAAGTTCAACAACATCTGAAGTTGAACTTGAAGTTCAACACGTAATTGAAGTTCAATTTGAAGTTCAACTTCAAGTTATAGCCGTATAGCGCGGGCGAGCTGGGCGCTCGCGACAAACTTCAACTGTCAAGTATTTCGAGCGCTCAGTTACCCCTTTTCTTCTTTCTTTTTAAACTTCCGGCGCATATATCGCGCAAGCGAGTACTGTGCCGGGGCGTGACCTCTTGTAGCTGACCGTCTCTTCCGTTTTCGCGTTCGTGCCCCTCGTGTTTACTCCGATGGTTGACCACACGATTGACGCTGATGTTTTTTGTTTTTTCAATCTTGGATTTGTTAGTGACCGGTTCGGTTTTTTTGGTTTTTTTTTCATTCCGATTTTGTTTGGTGGAAGGAGGAAGCGCCGAAGTAGTGTTTCTGGATTGATACGTGTCTTTTTGGACTGGCCGAAGAGATTTTTTCCGCGAAAAAGGTATCGCGAAGGCGACGAGAAGGCATGGCAAGTGTTTTTTTGTTGCGTTTTTCGGTTGGGGTCCCCCCCACACCTTTGCCGCTGAAAAAACTGGTGGACAACTTGCCTAGGGAGAAAACAGTACGCAGTGCCGCATTTTTTCCGGTGTATGTGGATATGACAAGGGTCGACAAGGGAGGGCGGGGGGGGGGGGAGGCTGTCTGAGCGACGCGAACACATGATGACACGAGCTCCAGGGAGACAGTGTTGAGAAACAGTTGTCAGCGCGGCGCTAACACATGGTGACAACGATCTCCAGGCGGTTAGGACTGAGGAAAAGCTTCCGGCGCGACGCCAGCGCATGGTGACTGACACGCGCCTTGGGGCTGGCGGGAAGGCTGTCGTGTCAGCGCGGCGCTAACGCACGGTAACACAAGCTCTAGGTATATTAGGGCTAACATAGGTGACGAATGGTGCTGGCGCGCTGTGCTCTTGCGGAAGTGGTGTGTGATGGAGTGCGTCGCCGCTTTCGGGGTATTTTAAAGGAGAATATCTCCGGGCCTAAATGTCACACGGTGTTGTAGTTATTCGAGTAGTTATTCGAGTAGTCGATCACAGGGGGCGCAGATTGTGGACTCTCTTGTAGTCATTTTTGAGTCTCCTCTTTTGTACATGTGCTTTTGGGATGATGCAGCACCCCCCCCCCCCCCCCCGTCTGCGAATAAGCGTCGGTATCGAGAAGAAAATCGTTGGTTGCAAAAAAAAAGGCTTCGGTTGCCCGTGCTTGCATGCTTGCTTCCTAAGAAGGAGAAAAGCACGCGACCATATATAGGCATATATGGCCGTTCGGCACCGCGGAAATTGACGAACGGGTCGCGACTTTGGCGCATATACGAATCTCTAGGGTTGTGGTACGTACTCGCAGTTATTTTTTATATTACATTTTTTCCAGCACACGTTACAGTTGTAGACCTTGCAGGTAGGGTTTGTCGGGAAGGGATTTTCCAACCCGTGGGAAGTATCATAAGCGATCGGCGCGCCGCATCATTCTTTTTTGTTGTTCTGACGTAGGCGTATTGGTGAAAGACGAACAATCAGGGGGCAGTGTAGACATGGGAGAGGATTTGACGCTGATGAACACTCTGTTGTTGGGGACGATTACGGAGGGAGATGTAGCGTGTTTTGGATATTTCTTCGCCCCTTTGTTGTTTTCCCCGACGCGCCTTTTTTTATACAGAGGAACTGTGATACAGAAAGCCTTTGATTCAGAGGGCCTGTGATACAGGGGGTTATTTTCGGAACAGCGATAAAGAGGGGCTGAGGCCGAGATGCAGAGAGGGCCTTCTTTGACCCAGAGGGCCTGTGGTACGGAGAGGCTGCGATGCAGAGGGCTTTTGACACAGGCAGGCGTAGGAAAGTTGGGAGATGCAACTGCTGTTTGAGCTGTTTTTAGCGAGATGCGTCTTGATGTGGTTGCGTTTTTTCCGGGCGGCGGCTGCGGGTGGGTCTCACGCGCATCCCGCTTCCCCCTCGGTGCTTGCTAGCTAAAATATTCAAATTCAAATCACGGGAGAGGGCAAGCACGCAGAGGCTGTACGCCTTGCTTGGCGCCCGGCCGGTATTATTTTTGTTTCCACGGCTTTTGACGGTTCCATGGCCCGACCCGCGGACCGAGTCAGGAGGTGTTTGGAATATCGCGGGTCGAGTCGGGTCGGGTCAGGAGATGTCCGAAATCTCACGGATCGGAACGGGTCGGCTCAGGGAGCTTTTCAGATTTCACGGGTCGCATCACACCCTGACGCGGGCCTTGCCGCGAGAAACAGCTCGAACCGTGAACTGCCATTACCATGTCTACGAAATAAACCGAAGATTAAAATTTGCCGCCGACGCCAATATGTCAACTAGCTTGAGAGTTTATTTTCCGATCGCCCGCATCAACCAAGGAGCGCACTGCTATCACTATTGGTACTACTGAAAAAAATATCCCACAGAATGACAAGTAGGCGCAGGCAGTTGTAAAGAGGTTGACCCTATTGGTACTGCAAAATGTGTTATTCTAAATCCCTCACCTTTGGGGTGTCTTACAAATTTCTGGTTTGTTTGGCTATTCCTTAGACAGCTAAGCTGGTATCTTTAGTGCTATCAGCAGTTTTTTTTTTCATCTGTTTTTTTACGCGGCTGACAACTTTTGCCGAGGCGTCAGGGCCCCGACGGCCACGCGCTCGCGGCGATGCCTCCGAACACGTCACCCGCCACCATCTAGGAAGTCTCGCGATCCTGTTGGCTTAAGTTGCATGAGATATCCCGGAAAAAATCCCTAATAGTTGTCATTACTTGCTCAAACCCCAAAGCGCCTGCATTCAAGACGATCGCGGCCAGTATACTGATGCAGTCCAGTATATGCTGGTGGTTGTTTGGTAATATCAAGCCAAAGATATACTGATCAAACCAGTACACTTACCGCTCGACCACGTATCTATTTTCAAGTAAAAAATTAGCAACGTACTGGTACCAGGTAAACGACACTACTATAGCTTAGGCTATCAACACACTCTTCCTGGAGAATATTTTCTGTACGAAAAATTGACTTGGATAATGAACCAGATTTTATGAAATCGCGCGAGCGGAATGAGGTACGTCAACTTGCCAAAAGTAACATTTTATTTTACAGAAACAATCTGAGCTGGGCTTCCTACAGAACTTAAAGAGGACCCTTCCCTCTCGTCACACCGAGCGGTGAACTCTGCGACTCATCCAGCCGAGCCTCCGGCAGGACTGCACGGACACTGCCGGTGGCCTATATCATACTACGTCCAAGCGCTCTCTCTCCCGGCCAGACCTCGAGCTTGCGAGAGTCCGACTTCGGGGTTGCAAGGTCCGTGCTTTGTTGCTGTGCCTCTTGTATGTGTGTGTGTGTGTTTTTTTTTTTCGCGTTTTTTCACCCATTTTTTCACCCAACATGTTGTTGTGCTGACGACCCCGCAAGAAATACGCGATACGATACGATACTATCATGACCGAGGACCAACGCCCGAATGGGTAGGGTGGACCGTAACTGGACCAAGTCCGGCGGAAGGCCATCTCCCATGGCCAGGGGTTTTGTTAGTGGGTGAGCTTGCGCAAGTCCCACACTACCCGGAAAGATGACATTCCGGGTGGCTATCTCCACCGAACCTGACCCTCAGGGGACAGGCGGGGTCGACATACACCCGCATCCGTATACAACGGCAGCTTGCGCTGCCGGGGTTGTAACGAAGACCACTGATAGGGACAGCTTACGCTATACCTACAATGGGACCCGAAGGGTGCGCCAGCTAGCGTTGGGCTGCGAAAGCAACTGAGTTAAATCGACACACGACGCGTATGAAAATACGTGGAAGTGTGGTGAGCTAAAGCTTTATTTTTCCCCATCCGCCGGAGGATGAAAAAAAAAAAAAAAGATACTATTAATACTTCGAAGTATACTGCTGTAATGCTGCAGACTAATCGTATAATGTTTACCCAAACTAAGCCTTATAACACTCTCCCCCCCTGAAACGGCGGGATAGCAGGTCGGCCGGATATACGGCGGACCTGTCTATATCCAAGTCGTTTCATTTCCTGGGCATACCGGGGAGAGTATTTTTCAAGTTCGACATGGGGAAAATCTGAAAAGTTTATTGTTGTGGACGGTGGGGATCGAACCCACGACCCAAAAAACCCATGGTCCTGCCGTCGACGCCACTTGTTGAATTAATAGGTGGGGGACACAGAGTGCCCCCTGCAGGTCTGCCAATTGGGTAGGTCCTCGGAGAGTACTCACTTTCGTTCCTTCGTAGAGATGTAGCTTTATTCGTTTCCACCAGAGCCCGGGATAGCTTCTGAGATCGGAGGCGCGTGCCTCCGATCTAATTCCTAACTTCCCCGAATATAAACCGCCAACCTTATCATACGAAACCCATCCAAATGATCTCAAATTCGGATACGTACAGGCCTTTCGAGGCCGTATCTTAACACTAGCCCACCCTGATGAGTCGCATATGCAGAAATATGGGAGATTCGGGGAAACTCCGGTTCTACGAACTAGACCATGAGTCGAAGATGCGGCTCCTCAAAACCCACTCCCACACCTCTAACCGTCTGGCTACGGAGCCAGGAACACGCGAAGAAGAGCAGTAGAAAGAAAAGCAGACCCTACAGCAAGGCAATAGTCACCCATCAAAAACCTGCCGTATGCCGCCGGCGTGGCGGGGGGGCAGAAAAGGCTCTAGAACATGCCGCATGCCGCCGGTGTGGCGGGGGGGGGCAGGAAAGGCTCTACGGTAAACCAACCACAAAAAAGGTACTATGGCGAGGCGAGCCCTCGTCGATATAGAGGGGGACACAGGCGCTAACACAAGGGAGAAGTCATGCGAAAAACCTCCCGCGGGCCATCGGCAAGGCGGGGGGGTTAGACGGGGAAGCGACGAATACCCGGGATGGAAGGTGTCAACACCTACAGCCCCGCTAGGGGAGGAAGTGTTTAGACTAAAAAAAAAAACAAAGCAGAACAAATACAACACACAAAACATAAAAGAAGACACACATACCCGTACACTGGTCGCCCCCCGGCTCTGGGCTGAGGAGGGCGTCGGCAGGGCGAAGTTGAACAATGACAAAAAGACGGCAACCCTGCGCCTCAGATAGCGGCGTTTTACCCGAACCCTGACCCGGCACTGAGCAGGGGGTTCGGCAGGACAGAAAAAAAAAAAAATGGAAAGAACCGCCCCAAAACTCGATGAAGACCCTCAGGACACTACGAACGACCCAAAGACAAAGACGCAAAACTCATACCTCAAAAAGATGAAGAACTATCGAGAAGCGGTGGTGGCTTGGAAGTCAACTGGCCACGGCCGCGCCTCGAGATTCGTCTACGTTACGTTGGATTCCCCGAGGAAACGCACTAGCGATGTGAACTTGCAAGCACCAAGAGCCTCGTACGGCTCCCGTTGAAGTCGTGTAGCGCGCCGGGGGAAGAGGGAGTTTAATCGGTCCCGGGTCGTCCAGAAAGCGGACCAGGTATACCTTGTCCTCGGTAGTGCTCGCGCTGATTTTTCCTAGCCACCATAAACCATCGTCTCCCTTGTACCAAAAGTGGGCTCCCTTAGGAAGTACGGTGTCGTGGTAGCGACGGAGCCAATCGGTGCGGGAAACACAGGCGTAGCCCGGCGCTAGGAAACGTTCCCCGTTGTCGCGGGAGAGCTCACGCTGTGCCGCCCCGATCCGCATTCGGCGGTAGAGGCGGTTGGTTTGGCGGTGCTGGTCCGGGGTTCCGGCCCAATAACGCAAGATGTGGGAGCGGGAGAGGTGAAGGTCCATTTCCCGCTCCCAGGACGGTTCGGAGAGTCCCGCCCAATGCGTCTTGTATAGCACCGCGATGACGCCACCTCGCCCCCGTACCGACTGATGACCAGTGATCTGCTCCACCTCCAGCCGTTGGAGGGGAGTCGAAACGTCGTCTTGAGTGACGTGGTACGGCGGGGACTTCTTGGAAAACTTGTTGAGCACATACTGTGTCAGCCCCGCCGGTAGGTATTTGGGCATGTCCCCGCTGTCGTGGGGGTTGGCACAGGGTTTGCAGCGCTCAATAGCCACACGCCGACGAGCGTCCGAACCAGGCAGGTCGGAAGGGAGATCCAAATAAAGGAGGTTGCTCCCGAGCGGCGAGCCGTCCGGTGTCTCGGCGGCGGAGCAGGGACCGACGGCCAGGACCTTGTATGGGCCCGTCCAGTTAAGCGCGAGTTTGGCCTTGAGTACCTTGGCGTCGGTATTCGCTTTCACACCCTGGCGGATGGTAGAGGCAGAATTGTATACCCATGCCCAACCACCCACAGTGAAATTAGGTGCTGGATGCAGCGCGTCGGCGAGGGCGGAGTTTCTGCGGTTAACACGGTAAACGGTGAGGGCGTGGTGTGCGCGGACAATGTCGTTCGCGCGCTTTTGCCGGTCGGTGGCCAAATCGCAATAGGCCAGGTGGTCACGGGCCAGACTCTGGTGTCCCACGACACCTTTGCGGTCGAAAATCGTCAGGGGGAGCCGTGGGAGTCTGCCCATGTGGACCTCGTTGGGCGCCAAACCGGTCGCCGCGCTGACAGAGTTGTTGTAAGCGAATTCAACGTGGGGCAGATGCGAGTCCCAGTCGTCTTGTCGCTCGTTGACGACCATAGCCAGCATTTGTGCCATAGTGTGATTTACCCGCTCAACGCCCCCGTTACAGTTGGGATGGTAGGAGCTTGTAGCAAGCTTGTGTACACCTAACAGCTGATATACAGCTTGTGAAAGCTTGGAGCAGAACTGCAGTCCGTTGTCCGAGAGTATGGTGCGCGGGCACCCCCACAAGGGGATGTATTGGTTCACCAGGATATTGGCTGTACCTTCCGCGGTGAACTCAGCGGCAGTGACGGGGAACATGTCGGCCCGACGACTGAAGCGATCGGTGAACAGCAGGATGTAGGTGTTGCCTCGCGGTGTGACCGGAAGGGGGCCGAAGTAGTCAACACTGACGGCGATACCTGGACCTTCCGGCAGAGGCATTGTGATGATGGGCCAGCGGGCAGTCAGCCGTGGGGTTTTTCGCGCTTGGCACTTCAAGCAGTGGCGAAGCCACCACCGGGTACACACACTCATGCCAATCCACCAATAAAAACGCTCCAGCATGCGCAACGTGCGCGTGGTGCCAAGGTGGCAGGAGGCCGTCGAGTGGCAAGCTTGCATGATCCAAGGGCGCATGAGCAGGGGAACGTAGATGCGAACTGGCTCGTTGTTTAGCAAGCAAGCAGCTCGCCCCACAGAGTTCGGTTTGTCAGAGCTTGTTGGCGGGAGTGTCGGTTTACGGACGAGTAGGACAAAGTCGTCGTCGGTTGTATGTAGTCGACCCTTATTCGCCAACTCCTCGGTCAGAGAGAGAGGGACGCTTGGGCGAGGGGTAGCATGCCAAGAAGTCCGGTGGCAGGACCGACGGCCGGCCGATAGAGATGTAACGTATCGTGGCGTGGCACGTCGGCTCTGCGTGTTGTTCGCGCTTCCAATCGGCATGTGAATAACGCGCGACGGAATCCGCGAATCGCAACTCAGCAGCGTCGCCGAGGGCATCCGATCTTGTAAGTGTAGCCGGCGTTTCACCAGGAGGAGGCGTAAGCCGTAGGAGCGGAGTTCCCATAGGCTCTGCGTGGTCGTGGTCGGACGGAAGTGGTACCGTGCGGGCCAGCGGGTCGGCAAGAGTAGGGGTCGCGGCGACTGGCGGAGCCGGCCGCGGCCGTCGGGCTCGCGGCGGAGTCGTAACTCGTCTGGGCGATGACTGGGGAACCCCGCCGGGCCCGAAGCCATAGTCGACAGCAGGGGGTGCCTTACCAGCTGCTGTTGCTGAACGCCGGCGCGTCCGAGTGGAGATGCGGTCCGAAAAGGGCGTCATCGTCTGGGGCGCCGGAGATCCAGGCGAGGTTGGGACGGACGCGGTCGGGCCCATGGGCTTGATGGGGTTTCTCCCTTGTACCGAGCTCCGGGAAGGAGTCGGTTGGGCCACTGATGTCGTGACAGCCGGGGCTTCGGCGGAATCCTCGTTGGTCACGATGGGTACAGCAAAAACCGAAGCGGAAGTGTAGTCGGCTGTACGCGAGCCCCCGCCTCGGCCGGGCGAGCTATCGACGGTGGCGGTGGATGCAGAAACACGAGCGACGAATCTCCTGGAAGGAGGAGGAAGGTCGTCAAGCCTCATACGTGGCCCGTGTGTGCGAAATCGCAAAAGTCGGTAAGAGTGAGAGGAAGCCCACCCAAGGCATTACTTTCGGTGCGGGGCATTAGCCCACCCAAGCCGACACCCGGTATCGGAGAAGAAGGAGTGTACAGCCCGCAAGCCCGTATGAGGTATATACCACCATCCTCAACAGGGGTAAGGCTCGTCGAACCATTGCGGTCGTGTTCCGTGGCAGGCTCCGGCAAGCGAGACAGGAAGTCAGCGTTGCCGTTTGCGCTTCCTTTTCGGTATTCGAGGGTGTAATCGAATGCGGTGAGGAACTCGAGCCATCTCTGGACTCGGCCGTTGTGATTCCCCACTTTACCTATGTTTTCCAGAGCCTTGTGGTCTGAGAATATTCGGAACTTGGTGCCCCAAAGGTAGCCGCGGAGGCGCTTGAGAGCCCAGACGATGCTGCCAGCTTCCAAATCGAGAGGAGTCCAATGCCTTTCCGAGTCGAGCGTAGCTCGACTGATGTATGCGATGGGTTTTATGGAGCCGTCCGTCTGCTCCTGTTCGAGAGCGGCTCCGAACCCGTCGATGCAGGCATCGCAGTACACGTGGAACGGGCGAGTGCCGTCGGCGACGGCGTCCCAATCAGGGAAAACGAGGACCGGCGGGGTCGTGAGCTCCGCCAAGATTTCTCTCACCAACTTCTCCATATCAGGCGTGAAGACAAACTTTACCCCTTTCCGAAGGAGTGCGTTAATAGGACGAAGTCTCTTTGATAAGTCGGGCAAAAATTTGCGGTAATAGTTGATACCACCCATGAGTGCGCGCACCTGCTTAACGTCAGTGGGCATCGGCATATTGGTCAATGCCGACACTTTTTCCGAATTTGGGCGTAGGCCTGCTGGAGAAATGGAGTGGCCTAGAAAGTTCGCATCGGTAGCGCCCAAACGCGCCTTCGAGGGGGAAGCTTGAGATTGTGCTTTCGAAGGCGTTCGAAGAGAGAGCGAATCGTCCGAACATGCGTTACCGGGTCGGAGTCGAACACGATGACATCGTCGAGGTAAGCTGCCACCTGTGTCAAAGCCTTGATCACCTCATTGATAACCTTGACGAACCACCCAGGCGAGGCGCTGCTGCCCTGGGGCATAACGAGCCATTCATAAAGGCCCGTGGGTGTGCAGAACGCTGTAAGGGGAACTGTCTCCTTGTGTGCCGTTATCTGGTGGAACGAGGAAACCAAGTCGAACAGGGAAAACACCCGACCTGAGCCCAAGGAGTCCAGGACCTGGTCCACGCGCGGAATCGGCAGTTGACTGAGCTTGCTAATTTGGTTGAGTTTCTTGTAGTTCACCGTGATCCTCACACCGCCAGATTTCTTCGGGATGACCACCAGCGGGCTCGAGTACGGTGAGGTCGAGTGCTGAATCAGCCCAGCCGCGAGGTACTGGTTAAGGGTCGCGTCCACTTCTCTGGCCAGTATAGGGTTTATGCGATGGGGCCGTGAAGTGACCGGAGCGCTGCCCTCCGGAACCGAGATTTCAAAGGGCATTAGAGAGCATGACCCAAAATCCGTCTTCGAGGTGGAGAACACGTCAGAAAAGTCGCAGAGCACATCCCCCAGTTGCTCAATGGTCGGGGGGTCCCAACCAGGGTCGTGTAAGTCGAACGCAATCTCCCGCAGGTGCGGTGGGAGTCGGGCCCAGACGCGTAGAAATGCAGAACGTTGGACCGGGTTCAAACGTTCCATAAGCGTCGGCGAGGGCGACGGTACGGCGGGAACTATCTCCTCCGCGCCGGTCGGGCTCGCGACCGCAGAGACCTGGCTGTCCGAAGTCTGGCCAGGGTGGGGACCCGCAGCCTTGATAGGGTGTTGTAAGGCACCCAGCGGGATGCGCAAAAGTGGGGCGTCGGCGACCCCGATAAGGTCGCCTGGCTCGAGGTCCGCGACACCTATGACGGGAAGCACCTGTCGTCCTGAAGCAACAAAGTGTTTCTGTCCCGAAAGAACATCCGGCTGCGGCAGTATGTCGACGTGCCCGAGTGGTTAAGGGAATGGATTGGAAACCCATTGTGATTTCACGCGCAGGTTCGTGTCCTGCCGACGACGCCATTTGTTAAGGTATTAGTGGGGTATTAGTCCGTTTGACCACTTGCAAAAGGTTAACCGATAGCTTACCCAAACTAAGCCTTATAACAATAATAATAAGAAATGCCGTAAACAAACCATAACCTTTTATTTCTTGACCCCTTGAGAGCCCCAAAATCCGTCACTACGCTAACGTCAAGTAATTTTGCCCCCAAAAAGGATTTCTAGTTGTAAAGGGGCGTACGAGTAGCTTCTTTTCGGTTGTACATTGTGCATAATAATGGTAATAATAGACTACTTGTATAGCCGGCAAAAATCAACCATCTCGCTCGGTCGAAGGGAAAACGGTATATGGCCCAACAATTTTTTATGAAACCATATTCTAGTACAATACCTGGTAGTATTTTATGCTTATGTATCTAACTTGTGAACGTAATATCTTCCGTCTTTTTTAGTGGTTGTCCGCTTATTGTTAAGTGTACCTGATAAAGTTATTTAGATCTATCTTAGACCTCCTCCTGTTTTGGGATATTGGCTGCTGACGTTTTTCAATTTTTTATAAAGTATTCCTGGAAAGGGAGATCTCCATACATTCAACAATTCGACGACCTCTTCGTTTCTGTTCAAGACTAAAACAAAAACAAAGCCAAAACATGGATGGGCTCTTTTTCACTATTATTAATAATAGAAGACCTGCAAACGGCGTTGAAATGCATGGGGTTTGGGGATTTGGAATTCTACTTCGGGACAGAGCCCGGCAACTGAAAAAAGTCACTGCTGCTGGGGAAAGGTCGTGCATCGCAGATGATCGTCACTACTGCCGCTACAGACAGCGGCAACAACAACTGTAAGGTTCTCTTGCAGCCGGCCGAGTGGGCAGGACTACGCGCTTGTGTCGTAAGGCTTAGTTTTGGTAGTAATCAAGTAGTTAAGCTTTTTCAAGGTGCCGAACGGACTAGTACCCCAGCAATCCCTTAACAAGTGGCGTCGTCGACAGAACATTATTTTTTGCTTTTTTTGCTTCATCCCATTTACCATCCTCGCACTACTTTCGCCCTCCCTCCCAGTAGTACCTCAGATCCGGGGTCACATAGCGAGGCTTTCCTCTCCCTCCCCACAATGTAAGAGTATAGGTCGGGGACACAGAGTGTCCCCTGCAGGTCTGCCAATTGAGCAGGTCCTCGGAGAGTACTGACTTTCTTAGCCTTCGCAGAGTCGTAGCTTTATTCGATTCCACCAGAGCCCCGGATGGCTCCAGAGATCCGAGGCACGTGCCTCCGATCTATTTCCTCACTATCCCGAATATAAAACGCCAACCTTATCATACGAAACCCATCCAAATCATTTCAATTCGGATAATCACAGGCCTTTCGAGGCCGTATCTTAACATTAGCCCACCCTGATGAGCCGCATATGCAGAAATATGAGAGGTTCGGGGAAACTCCGGTTCTACGAACTAGATCATGAGTCGAAGATGCGACTCCTCAAAACCCACTCCCACACCTCTAACGGTCTGGCTATGGAGCCAGGAACACGCGAAGAAAAGCAGTTGAAGGAAACGCAGACCCTGCAACAAGGCAAAAGCCACCCACCAAAAACCTGCCACGTACCGCCGGTGTGGCGGGGGGGGGCAGAAAAGGCTCTAGAACCTGCCGCATACCGCCGGTGTGGCGGGGGGGGGCAGGAAAGGCTCTACGAACCAGCCACAGAAAAGTTTCTATGGCGAGGCGAGCCCTCGTCGATATGGAGGGGAACACAGGCGCAAAGACAAGGCGGAAGTCATGCGAAAAACCTCCCGCGGACCACCGACATGGAGAGGAGTTGGACGAAGAAACGACAAATACCCGCGGTGGAAGGTGGCCGCACCTACAGCCCCGCAAGGGGGGGAAGTGCTTTGCCGAAAAAACAAAGTAGAACAAACACAACACACAAAAAAAAAGATGACATACAGGCCCGTACATAGTCCTGTACCACGTTACGCGCGAACAGGGTACCCTGGTCGATCCCCGACTCTGGGCTGAGGAGGGCGTCGGCAGGGCGAAATTGAACAACGACCAAAAAGCGACAGTCCTGCGCCTCAGATTGCGGCGTTTTACCCGAACCCTGGCCAGACATTGAGCAGGGGGTTCGGCAGGACGAAAGCAAAAATGGAAAGAACCGCCCCAAAACCAGACCAAGACTCTCAGAACACCACAAACAACCCAAAGGTGAAGACTCAAACCTCATAACCCAAACAAAATGAAGAACTATCGAGGAGCGGTGGCGGCTTGAAAGTCAACTGGCCACGGCCGCGCCTCGAGACTCATCTACGTTACGCGGGATCCCCCGAGGAAACGCGCTGGCGATGTGAACTTGCAGGCACCAAGAGCCTCGTACGGCTCCCGTCGAAGTCGTGTAGCGCGCCGGGGGAAGAGGAAGTTTAATCGGTCCCGGGTCGTCCAGAAAGCGGACCAGGTATACCTTGCCCTCGGTAGTGCTCGCGCTGATTTTTCCAAGCCACCATAACCCATCGTCTCCTTTGTACCAAAAGTGGGCTCCCTTAGGAAGCACCGTGTCGTGGCGACGGAGCCAATCGGCGCAGGGAACACAAGCGTAGCCCGGCGCTAGGAAACGTTCCCCGTTGTTGCGGGAAGAGAACTCGGGCCTCTCCGATCCGCATTCGGCGGTAGAGGCGGTTGGTTTGGCGGTGCTGGTCCGGGGTTCCGGTCCAATAACGCAAGATGTGCGAGCGGGAGAGGTAGAGTCAATTTCCCGCTCCCAGGAAGGTTCGGAGAGCCCCGTCTAATGCGTCTTGTATATCACCGCGATGATGCACCTCGCCCCCGTACCGACAGATGACCGGTGATTTGCTCCACCTCCAGCCGTTGGAGGGAGGTCGAAACGTCGTCTTGAGTGACGTGGTACGGCAAAGATTTCTTGGAAAAATTGTTGAGCACGTACTGCGTCAGCCCCGCCGGTAGGTATTTGGGCATGTCCCCGCTGTCGTGGAGGTTGGCGCAGGTTTTGCAGTGCTCGATGGCCACACGCCAACGAGCGTCCGAACCGGGCAGGTCGGAAGGGAGATCCAAATAGAGGAGGTTGCTCCCCAGCGGCGAACCGTCCGGGGTCTCGGCGGCGGAGCAAACACCGATTGCCAGGATCTTGTATGGGCCCGTCCGGTTAAGCGCGAGTTTGGCCGTGAGTACCTTGGCGTCGGTGTTCGCCTTCACACCCTGGCGGATGGTGGAGGCAGAGCTGTACCCCCAAGCCCAACCACTCGACCACCCGTAGCGAAGGTAGGTGCTGGACGCAGCGCGTCGGCGAGGATGGAGTTTCTGCGGTTAACACGAGAAACGGTGAGGGCGTGGTGTGCGCGGACAATGCCATTCGCGCGCTTTTGCCGGTCGGTGGCCAAATCGCAATAGGCCAGGTGGTCACGGGCTTTGGTGTCCCACGACGCCAGTGCGGTCGAAAACCGTCAGGGGAAGATGTGGGCGTCTGCCCATGTGGACCTCGTTGGGCGCCAGACCCGTCGCCGCGCTGACGGAATTGTTATGATCGAATTAGACGTGGGGCATATGCAAGTGCCAATCGTCTCGTCGCTCGTTGACGACCATAGCCAGAATTTGGGCCATAGTGTGGTTTACCCGCTCAACGCCCCCGTTACAGTTGGGATTATAGGAGCTTGTAGCAAGCTTGTGCACACCCAACAGCTGATATACAGCTTGTGAAAGCTTGGAGCAGAACTGCAGGCCGTTGTCCGAGAGTATGGTGCGCGGGCACCCCCACAAGGGGATGTATTGGTTCACCAGGATATTGGCTGTACCTCCGCGATGAACACAGCGGCAGTGACGGGGAACATGTCGGCCCGACGACTGAAGCGATCGGTGAACAGCAAGATGTAGGTGTTGCCTCGTGGTGTGACAGGGAGGGGGCCGAAGTAGTCAACACTGACGGACACCTGGACCTTCCGGTAGAGGCAGTGAGATGATTGGCCAGCGGACAGTCAGCCGTGGGATTTTCTGCGCTTGGCACTTCAAGCAGTGGCGAAGCCACCACATTCATGCCAACCCACCAATAAAACCGCTCCAGCATGCGCAGCGTGCGCGTGGTGCCAAGATGGCAAGAGGTCGTCGAATGACAAGCTTGCCTGATCCAAGGGTGCATGAGCAGGGGGACGTAGATGCGAATCGGCTCGTCGTTTAACAAACAAACAGCTCGCTTCACAGAGTTGGGTTTGTCAGACATTGTCGGTGGCAGTGTCGGGTTACGGACGAGTAGGACGACGTCGTCGTCAGTTGTATGTAGTTGACCCTTGTCCGCCAGCTCCTGGATGTTTGAGAGGGATGAACGTTTGTTCGGGGGGTAGCACGTCAAAAAATCGGGCGGCAGGGCCGATGGCCGGCCGATAGAGATGTAACGCATCATGGCGTGGCACGTCGGCTCAGCGTGCTGCTCTCGCTTCCAATCGGCGTGTGAATTACGCGCGACGGAACCAGCAAACCGCAATTCAGCAGCGTCGCCGAGGGTGTCCGACCTTGTATGTGCAGTCAGCGTGTCACCAGGAGAAGGCGTGAGCCGTAAGAGAGGAGTTCCCATAGGTTCTGCGTGGTCACGGTCGGACGGAAGAGGCACCGTGCGGACCGGCGGTCGGCAAGAGCAGGGGTCGCAGCGGCGGGCGGAGCCGGTCGCGGCCGTGAGACTCGCGACGGGGTTGGTTGCAACTCGTCTGGAAGATGGGCGAGGGGCCCCGCCGGGCCCGAATTCATAATGTACAGCGGGGGCGCATTACCGGTTGCTGTCGCTGTTCGTCGGCGCGTCGTCGACGACGAAGGGGCTAGGTTGCCAAGCAAGGCAGAGACGGAGACAGTCGAACCGATGGTCGCGGCGGAGTCCATCTCCTGTGTAGAACTCCTTCATAGAGGAGTCGGCTGTGCGACGTGCGTCGCTGCAGCCAGGGATTCTGCGGAGCCCGCGCCGCCCTTAACGGGTACGGCAAAAGTCGAAGCGAGAACGGTGTCAGCAGCAGGCGAAATAGACCCGCGGCCGGTACAGCCTTCGGTGGTGGCGACGGATGCAGAAACACGAGCGACGAACCTCCCCGGGGGAGCAGGAAGCCCGTCAATCCTTATACGTGGTTCGTGTGTGCGAAAATCGTGAAGTGCGGTAGAGGTGAGAGGAAGCCCACCCAAGGCAGCATATTCGGTGCGGGGCACGAGCCCACCCAAGACAGTGTTTTCGGCGAGGGGCACGAGTTCACCCAAGGCAGTGCGTTCGGTGCGGGGCACGAGTCCACCCAAAGCAGTGCTTGCGGTGCTGGGCACGAGTCCACCCAAACCGACTCCTGGGATCGACGAGGAGGGAGCGCGCAGCCCTCCGGTCCTTAGGAGGTAGATACCGTTATCTCCAACGGGGTTGGGGCTTGTCAACCCCACGGAGTTGAAGCTTGTCAAGCCACTGTAGTCGTACTCCATAGCGGCTCTGGCAAGCGGGTCAGAAAAATCGGCGACGCCGTTGGCGCTGCCTTTGCGGTACTCGAGTGTGCAATCGAACGCGGTTGAGGGTCCCCACTTTGCCAATGCTCTCCTGTGTCTTGTGGCCGGAGGATACGCGGAACTTTATCCCCCACAGTACCCTCGGAGGCGTTTGGGAGCTCAAACAATGCTGCCGGTCCCCAAACCTCGAGGAGTCCAGTGCCTCTCCGAGTCGAGCATTGCTCGACTGATATACGCGATTTTCATAGTGAACGAAACGTCGTTCAGCGTCACAGTACCCCCGACGAAGCAGGGGCCGTGTTCTGACAGCGCAGGGTTAGGGCTGACGTCAGAAGCTATCTCCAAACCTTCACGGCTTTTAGTTGGCCAACGCGCCCGACAAATAGGTCGGAAACTCCGAAGGGGAAGCTTTGCGAGCGCTGGCCGCTGTTAACAGCCCGGCCGCGGCGCGGACGAGATTTCTTGGTTTTTGCATTCGCAGTGCAGGTGCGGAACCGACTAGGGGAGGCCGGGTGCACCGACCCGGTCTCGCTGTCGCGAATAGCTTCGCCAACGGCAGAAAGTGCATCACCGAGCTAATTTTTCCTCTCACTAGCATGGGTTGTTGGCCCTGGGATCATCCGCCCGGAGACCAATGCCCCTCACTGGATCCAGAGGGCTGAATTCAGCCAGAAGCTTGTTGTCAGAGCTCAAAAGGTGATTTTTTTATGGCTAAATTCTGCATGAATTTGTCGTAGGTGCCAGATAACACGGCATTTTGCTTCTCCTTGTCCCCAACACCGGAGTCAAAGTCGCACACGCCTCGACCGATGCGTTTGCGTGTGCTTGGACTAGGCGACGACATGATGAGCTCCGCTGCTCGATGATCTTGGAAAAGCCTGGTCTTTTCGGCCGTCATGTACTGCTCCGCGCAAGAATATGGCACGTCGTCTACGACAAACGACGAAGGGGACCACGTTGAAAATAGGACGGGGGCTGCCAGAACAATACCACTTTGTCTGTGGAGTATTCGAGAGAAGGGTCAAAAGCCGTGTTGGAATTTGTGCCTACAATGTCCCCTTCCGGAAACACCAGGCTTCGAGAGCACGACGCGTATCCAAACCCGTGGTTTCTCGCCTCGGGTCGTCTTCGCTCGTTGGCGGAAAAACGCGAGAATCCGCTATAACTGCGCCCGAATATGGCAAAAACCGACGGTGCCAACCCGTCGGTAGCCTCGTTGGACATTTGGGTCTACAATGTCGCCTTCTGGGAACGCCAACCCTCGGCTCTTTGGGCCTATTATGTCCCCTTGCGGGAGCACCAGGCCTCGGGAGCATGATGCGAATCTTAACCCGCGGTTTCTCGCATCGGGCCCTCTCCAATCGCTGGCGGAAACTCGTAAGAAACCGCCCTCACTGCACCCGGAAAAGAGCCCGACACCGACGGTGCCAACCCGTCGGTAGCCTCGTTGGGCATTTGGGTCTGCAATGTCTCCCTCTGGGAACACCAATCCTCGGAACTTTGGACCTGCAGTGTCTCCCTCAGGAACACCAAGCCTCGGGAGCACGACGCGAGTCCGAACCCACGGTTTCTCGCGTCGTGGCCTCTTCGCTCTTTGACGTATAATTTCAAGAAAACTGTCCTAACTGCGCCCGAAGGGACAGAGGCTCTGAGCTGTTTTTGCTTGACGAGAGGCGCGATTCTTCCGCAAATTTACGGGAATAGCGTCCAGTTGATCAGGCTGGAGGCCGTGGCGTCATCCTCATTGCCGAGTTTATGCCGCGGCTGAGGGAAACGGCGCTGGGAGCGCGGTTCCGTCGCCGAACTCAAACCATGACCGAGAGGAACATTGCTGGAAACGCGCGTTCTCGCCGTCGAAAAAAAAATCTGGCTGGAGGAAACCATACTCGAAACGCTAGTTCCTGCCGCCGGTACTACGCCGTGAGGATCGTCCGCAGACGGCGTAGGAGCCCGTGGGCTCTTGACAGAGGCAATCTGTGCTGCGTTATTGGACAGGCTAGCAACAGGAACACGAGCATCTTCTAAAACCAAAGAGGTGTCCCCGACAGTGTTGTCGACGGTGCCGTACCGCCGTCGAGCTGTCCATTGCCGGTACGGAATGTGCCGGGCTGGCGCGCGTGAGTATTTCCGCCCGGGTTATGGGCGGCTCCAAAGCGCATTCGAGGAGCAGGAGCGGGGGCAGAAGAGGCGGGCGAGCGCGGGATGCCACCATGGTGATCAGACGTGTATGTGATATCGTTTTGACAGTTTACCTTGCCCTGATCCTGGTGATACCCTCGCGATTGACCTGAAAGATGGCGACGAATTTTCTTGTGGTTGTTGGGGCGAAAATATTTGCCGTCTCGGCGGTATCAGACCATGCGTGCTTGCCAACGTCGGTGTGCGTCATCGTCGCCCAGTTGGCCAAGTTCAGGGTTCAATCAGCCACTCGCAATAATGAAAGGATGCCTACAATGCTTGAAGGAATGGTTGTCTTCATGGCAGTTGAGGCAAAGCCCCTGGTTTTCTCGGAGGGCATCAGCGCGAGGTGAAAGGAGGCCACTCTAAAAAGGGGAGGGTCGTCTGTCTTAAACGAGGCACTAACGGCGAAAATTTCTGCATAATGATGTTCTTCTAGTGGCCAGCAGTTCGATGTGTGGTCAAGCCAAGGGTCAGATGAATCATTGATGGACATGACGGCTCGATCCCGTCTGCCACGAAAGCGACTGGGACGGCACTCGGCCGTGGCCGCGCCCATGATCGGCGGCCCGGGGCTCCGACGGGGCGGATGACCGCGCTCCCGTCGAAGAAACAGGCAGAGAAAAAAGCGTTTCGCCGTTGACAGCAGGTGTCTTATTATGCGCTAACTCACTAAAAGCCCGCCACATAGCATCCAACGAGGCGTATGTCCTGCCGACGACGCCATAATGGAAGAGTATAGGGGGGGGACACAGAGTGTCCCCTGCAGGTCTGCCAATTGAGCAGGTCTTCGGAGAGTGCTCACTTTCTTAGTCTTCGCAGAGATGTAGCTTTATTCGATTCCGCCAGAGCCCCGGATGGCTTCTGAGATCGGGGCACGTGCCTCCGATCTATTTCCTGACTGTCTCGAACATAAAACGCCAACCATTATACGAAACCCATCCAAATTATCTCAATGCCGATAATTTGCAGGCCTTTCGAGGCCGTATCTTAACAGAATGAGGTGATATGACCTGTCTGTCTGGTAGTTAGTGTTCATCACTCCAGCAGATTTGATTGGAGGTGAGGCGGCGGCGGCGGGGGGGGGGGTGCGTGTGTGTGGTGATGGTGGTGTTATAAGGCTTAGTTTGGGTAAGCTATTGGTTAACCTTTTGCAAGTGGTCAAACGGAGTAATACCCTACTAATACCTTAACAAATGGCGTCGTCGACAGACCATGGGTTTTTGGGTCGTGGGTTCAAATCCCACATCCACCTCGAATAAACTTTTTCAGATTTTCCCCATGTCGAACTTGAAAAATACTCTCCCCGGTATCCCCAGGAAATGAAACGGCTTGGATATCGACAGGTCCGCCCGTACATCCGGCCGACCTGGTATCCCGCCGTTTCAGGGGGTGAGAGTGTTATAAGGCGTAGTTTGGGTAAGCTATTGGATAACCTTTCGCAAGTGATCAAACAGACTAATACCCCACTAATACCTTAACAGTGGTGATGGTGGCGGGGGACGGAGGTGGGTGCTAGCAAAATATTCTACCTACGTGTCACGTGCAGATGCCCACTATTTCAAAGATAAAGTATGACGTGGAAGGAGGACGCGGCGGGGAACGGAGGGTACGCACACCATTACCACTAAAAATGCGTGCCAGGTATGATAGCTATTATTCAACAGGTGTGTGATCTTGAGGCTGAACTGGTATTTCACCCATATACAAGATGTATCATAGCTGAAGCAAGACTACCAGAACTTATAGTCGTACATGCGCCAAAAACAATAAAAGTGGAATAGAAAGTCAGCGTACGCAAGTAACAGACCCATACTGATACAAACGTTTTTATAAAACATTAAAGACGTCATCTGTGAGTACGACCGATTGAATGGTCGAAACTCAACTTTGCAAGCTGCGTGGTACGGCTATGTTTCGCTAATATACAGTGTCAGTAGTTTTTATAAAAGTTGAAAAACGTCAGCTGTGAGTACGACCGATTGAATGATTGAAACTCAACTTCGCAAGCTGCGTGGTACATCTATGTTTCACTAATATACAGTAGTTGCATAAAATTTACGGAAGGTCGTTCGCGCGTGTTGCATGTTTGATGTTCGTGAAAGATATTATAGTCTAGGTCGGTCACTCCCGTGGATGTTGTCAGGGTCATCAATGATTCAGGACAACATTTTTAGATTCGCACGCGGCGGAAACCGGTTTCGCCGCATGCCATCCGTAAGATCTGCGGAAGCAAACCTCTGGCGGCGTTGTATTCGTTGTATTTTGATTTTTCTGACAGATGAGTTATCGCAGCAGTCGTGCTCGCACGGGGGGATTTCATGGGTGTACGAACTCACTAACTCGTCGATCTACTACCTCATGACCTACCGCTAGTGCTTGCTGCTGCATCAAAATCACGCGCGGTGTGGGCAAAGACTCGGCAAGCCTCGGGGGAGGAAAAGAGGGAGGCAAGGCGAGAGGCGGAGCGAGGCGGGCGCAAGAATACACGCAGTCTTCATATAGTAGCTAAACTATACCGGTCTCGGGTGCGCTCATTGTTTGCAGCTCTACTATTATATCACCATCATTGGCGTACGTTGTTGTGCGGCTGCTGCTTGTTGCGCTACCATTCGGTGAGAAGAGGGGTCATTACTTGTAGTGCGGAATTTCGTGATGACAAGTTGAAAAGAGATACTCGTATAAATGTTGTCTTAATAATATACACAAGGGCGTCCGGAAAAAAATTCCTGGACCCTCGCCCTACCAACCCCCCCCCCTACCCCCCCCCCAAAAGTCCCTATTTTCATTTTTTTTCCCCCTCAAACTAGACATGTATTTCCCAGGCTTGTAGGGTCTTAGGTCGTCATTTGATCAGCAAGATGTTGTGGAAACAGTGCGCACGAGCCCAAACGAGCCATATATCCTCCGTGGGCTGCTTTGTGTGCTTCACAAACATGCGTTTGGATTGGCTTGGATGCTGCATTGTTGGAGGTGTGCTGGGAAACAATGCGCGCGAGCGAGCCCAAACGAGCCACATATATATATCATCATCATGAGTGGTCTGTTCTCCGTGCTTCACAAACAAACATGCGGTTGGGCATTGTTGGCAGTGTTGGAGGTGCGCTTGAGTTAGGTATGGGAGTTGATGCAATATATTATATGTGCAAGTTATTGGCACGTTGGCGTTGGCACTGATATGAACTTGTTACATTGTGTTACATGAAATGATACTACTACCTTCTTGTTTCGAACCGTTCTTGGCCCTCCCGAATCCAACCCCCTCCCCCCTCTCTCTGAAGAAGTGAGGGCAGAGCACACGTTGGAGTCCATGACAATGAATGTTTGCGCAGATCCTCCAGCTACCTCGACAAGCAGGTTGTTGTGTGGCCGTTGCAGGACACACAGTAGTGTAGTGGTCGCTGCTGTCAGAAACCAATAGAACATGGTTCGTGGCTACCGCCCGCTCTGGCCGCACACCTACCCGAGCGGAGCCGCTTCTTACTACTGCGCCGCCGACCTCTGCTACTTGTTGAGTCAGGTCTCCTCCCACCTCCGCTTCTTACTTAGCGGCCGACCTCTGCTACTTCTAGCCGTGAAGTTGCCAGATGATGAGCCCCCGCCCGCCCCTCCCTCATCCCCGCCCGCTTCTTCTTCCTCCTCTTCCTCGTCCTCGTCCTCCTCGTCCTCCTCGTCGTCCTCCTCGTCGTCTTCCTCCTCCTCGTCCTCCCCTTCCTCCTCCTCCTCCTCGTCGTCGTCGTCGTCCTCCTCCTTTTCCTCCTCCTCCTCCTCCTCCTCCTCCTCCTCCTCCTCCTCCTCCTCCTCCTCCTCCTCTTCCATGGAGGAATCGCCCGAGCTGTCGGGGGATTGTGCGGGACCTGCGCGGCCACTCTTTTCTGTTGACGTGGTTGCTACCTCCTTGCTCCGACGCTTCTTTCGCTTTAGATCAGTGTTGAAGAGGCCTCTCACGGCTTTCTTCTCGAGCTCGGTGACAACAATACTCTCAAGAAACTGCTGGCCTGCTGAAAAACCGTTCGGTTCACCCAAGTTCACCTACATACACAGAGCTTGCTGCTGTTCTTAGCTAGGCCCTACATGTCGCTTCTTCTGCTTGCTCTGTGCTCTGCCACTGAGTATTCACCTGACCCTATGCCTAGATAACACAGCCATGGACTTGTTCCAGTCATTGAGTGCTTAGTGTATAGGATTTAGTATAGAGGCACCCAACCCCCCCCCCCTACCCCCCCTCCAATCGGCCTAAAATGTAAAAATGTGAGCGAGGGTCCAGGATTTTTTTTTCCGGACGCCCTTGATATACACAGTATAATATGAACGAATACATACTTTTCGCACTACACAAAATACCAGCACTAGTACTACTAGTACTATATTTCCGAAGTACAGTATACTCTAGACTACTTGAGTATACGATGGGAAATGCGATGATGCCATGCTACCTCTCTACGTTCTTGTAGCACAGTAGTGCCGGTAAAGTGTGAAGCAGTCCAATATATATGTATATATGATCATTCTTTTTTTCGGGGATTCGGTTAGGAGTTTTTTTTCGTCCCGGCCTCAGTATGCGATTCGCGACACTGGAATTCTCGGTCAAATAGCTTCATTCGAGCGCCGTCTTCGGGGGGCGGCTCAAACGCCCCTTGCCCTGCTGTATCCGTTCCGCACCTCGACGTGAACGCGGACGGATGCCGAACGAGGCAAGCGAGAAGTTGCGAAAATGTTGCATGTCGAGAAATAATTCTCGAGATTTTGGTTGTATCTTGACGTCTGCAGCGTCTGGATGATTTACAAAATTGGCATCAATTCAAACGGCAGTTAGTTGCTAATGTTTCTGATGTTTTGAATTTTGCGGTCGCATGCTCTCGAGCGTTTGTTTTGCTCGACGTCTGCAGGGCTTGAGCGTTTGTTTGTTTTGATTGACGTCTGCAGGGCTTGAACGAATGAAACACGTAAAAGTCTTCGGGGGGCGGCTCCAACGCCCCTCGCCCTTCGTTATCCGTTGGGCACCTCGACGTGAACGCGGATGAAGGCTGAGCGAGACAAGGGAGAAGTTGCAAAAATATTGTATTTTGTGGAGGTAATCTTACGCCTTCGGTTGTATCTTAACGTCTGCAGCGTCTTGATAATTTCCAAAATTGGCATCATTTCCAAACAGTAGTTGCTAAAATTTTGAATTCTGCGGTGGTATACTCTCGATCGTTAGTTTTGCTTAACGTCTGCAGGGCTTGAGCGCGTGTTATAATACCATTAGTAGATCGCTCTAACTCGTCTTTTTTTATTGCGTTTGGTGCTGTTGAAGTGTTTCTCATTTCGAGCGTGCTTGGTCTGCACGTCAATCTGATATAGGCTCAAAATCGGTTTTTTGTGCGACCTTATTACGCAAATAACGTCTGCAGGAGGAGTTGTGAAGAATGTGTATAACTTCGGGTGAACACGCGCATATGAAACATAATATCTGATAAACTATTAATTTAGTACGCGCCAACAACGACGTACAACAACAATGGACAACCTACAAAACGAAATAAACAAATAACGCGCGAGCGATGACGTGCTTTTCGTACACGTATATACTACGACATCTGCGAAAGGTTCCCTACGGCCGGGAATGAAGGCGGGGATACAACATTATTTACGAAGTAAAATTCTAGATGGACACCCTTCATAAACAAATAAAAAAATCGCAAATAACGTACATGATGCAAATGACCAGCCGAAGTGCGACCGCGTAAATAATTGCGAGCTTAGTTAGTAGGCTTTGGCCCAATATTATAGGCCAAGATTTTTGCGCGACCTATTATGCAAATAACTAGCCAAATTGCGGTTGTTTTGCTTGACGTCTGCAGGGCTTGAACGAATGAAACACGGGAAATTGCGAGTAGTTATGAAGAATGCCACGATGCAAGAAGATTAGAACGGCTGCAAGACGAACATGATACGTCCAGAAGAACGCGTGTTATACCAGTAGTAGATCGCTCTAATTCGTCTTTTTATGTGATTGCGTTTGGTGCTGTGAAATGTTTATCATTTTGAGCATGCTTTGTCTGCACGCCAGCCTGATATAAATAGGCTCAAAACGTTTTTTTGCGCGACCTTATGACGCAAATAACGTTTGCAGGAGGAGTATGCGATTCTCGGAACTTGAATTATAGGGGCAAACAGCTTCGTGCGAGCACCGTCTTCGGGGGGCGGCTCCAACGCCCCTCGCCCTGCCGTATCCGTTCCGCACATCGACGTGAACGCGAATAGACGCTGGGCGAGACAGGCGAGAAGTGCGCTTTTTTTTTATTTTGGGCGGTATACGCTCAAGTTATTCTTGGATCTTGGCATATGTAGAGCTTGAACAAATAAATAAAGGACAACATTTCCAAATTGGCGTCATTTCCAAATTGGCATATAAATTTCTTCCCGACGATGGTTTTTTCATGGCCGCCTCCAAGCTCTTGCCCTATCGTAGCTATACTAATCCTTAGGTGGCGGTGCGTAGCGCGTGTCAGCCCGTAACTGGTATACGCTTACATAGGCTCGCTTGCGGATGACCCGACCAAGACACAGCCTGTATAATGTTTAGAGGCTAACGCAGACTCATGGTTAAATGTGCCTGTAGAACAGCTTCAAAAAAGAAGAGAGAAAAAGTTCGTTGGCCGACGACCCCAAGCCGGTATGTTGATTGATGATTAAGTTGCTCAGCAGATAGATGAGAGCTGATGGTGAGCAAACAGGAGTGATCGAGGTGGACCTGATCATCACCTGATCGAGACGGCACAATGCCTCAATCTATGGACAGATGTACTCTACGGATAGTTGTCTGATCTACCTACAGCAACATTTATTTCCTGAGGCTTGCTTGTGGTCTACCGTACCTATGGCAACGTTCCCTGAGGTTTGCTTCTGGGAGCTTAGCTACGTCAACGTCCCGACAGTCAACCTAAAATCGTATTCCGTGAACGTTGCTATACGTACCAGATATGTTATTCCGCCGCATTTATTTGATGACACCGCCTTGCTCGTACGTACTACATGCGCCAGCTTCTGGATATGACTAACCAGTAAGCTGCTGTGCATCATGTATCCAGGATATTGCTGCTGAGACTTGTACTTGCTACGTACTGCATCGATGAACGACAACTACCAGACTGAAAAATGTCTGTCGTACGAGCAACTCGCAATAGATACCAGATGACTTTAAGTGTTATCAAGTAACGATAATGATGGTTACCGACAAGTATTCATCTCTAATATACTACTGCTATGTGCCGTTTCCTTTCGGCTCAGTGGATATAGTGCTAAATTACCAACGAAGGATGTGTCGTAAGTACGATTTTCATCCAGATCATATTTGGTATCAAGGAGCGTGCGCGCTGGAGACGTTATGAATGGTTGTGATAGTTGTTGGTGTTCTCCTGAGTACTACTAACTGTAGCACGTGAAGAGGGGATAGCTCCGGAGATCGCTCTGACGAAGTCGGTGATAATTAATTAACGAACTGGAAAACATATTCGGTTGTTTTTTTGCTTAACCCACTCACTACTGTGAGTGTTACTGAGTCAAGTGACAGTAGGTAGTGCCATGTGTCGTAATTCGATTCTCACCGCCTTCATATTTGTCTTTTTCAAGCGTACGCGCTGACGACATTATAAATGGTTATTTTGGTAGTTCAACATATATATGCAGTAATAGCACTACCCACTGAGCTACTGAGTCAAGTGAATATGTATAGCTCAGTGTGCAGTGCTGTAGTATTTCTCGGTCAAATCACTTTGTTCGAAGGCGGCCGTCCAAGCGAGAAGCGCGCAAAATTTGTATTTTGAACGGTACTCTCCAGTTATTCTTCGGATCTTGATGTATGGAGAGGTTGATAAAAATAAAACTTGGCAAGACATTATTCCCAAGTATTTTGTACCAAAAAAATACAGTAATAATATTGCTCTAAAAAAGCCCTTGATACTGCGGTAGGGATCATAGTAGTAGTAGTGCATTCGTTTATTGCGTTTCAGTAGGTACACGTACATACATACATGGATATAAACGTGGCAAGCGCATGCATGACTTGCGAGGAGGAGGTAGTAGTGATTACGATTACTGCGCCAGGAAAAGCCACACAGCAGCATTACGAGTGGCTACATCCCCGGGGCCTCGAGGGTTGTATTATGCAAGTTCCTCCTCCTGTTGTTAAGCTGCGCCACTCAAAAGGTGGTAGTAAGTAGAAAGTATCCACGGAAAAAAAACAGCGGTGGCATGCATTCGTTCCCGTATCGCGTTGTTTGGTGTTTTTTTTCCCCCGAGAAGACTATTTGGAAAAATTTGTGTGGATGGCGTGCTTCGTTGTTGCCATGGTCGTTTGCCGGTCAAGTGCAAGCGTTCGTGTGTTGGTACGTAAATTACAAATAAGTTTGTGTTGCTTCGTACTTGACGAGCTCCTTGCTGCTGATTGCTGATTAATCATCTCTTTTAGTGAGTTTTCTTTTTTTTTGGCATACTTCTATTTTCTTCCAGCTTCTGGGTATACAAGCCGTGACCACAGGTGTCGTCCTTCCCTCCCCCCCCCGGGTAATGTCTTCATTATTTTTGGTGCATTGGGTTCAGCACCCACTGATCGTCGATTTTTCATCGAGTGTTGCTAACTCACGCTCTCGCGCTTTCCGCAAGTCAATTAGTGCACAAGACGAAAATTCATACGAGTACGCACTCGGGGGGATTCGAACTCACGAAATTGACCTATACCAGGCTCGAGGATAACCTAATACGCCACCGGGGCAGTGAGTGATATAGAGCCGGTCGACCCGGTGGTTTAGTGGGGTTACACTCGAATACTACTACTAATACTAGCGTTGGTCCTTGAGTTAAATAACCACCGTTGTGAGCTTTGTTGGCTTTACTTATTTGCAGAAATAAACGGGAAAAAAGGATCAACTAACTGCTGAAATCGCCTAGCAGCGTCGGTAGGTACAAATCGACGCGAATCGACGAGGGAAGAAAAAGCTGAATTCTTCTCGCGATAAAAATTAGGGCATATACCTGGAGTGGGGAGGGAGGAGGGGAGCCCGCTATATGGCCCCGGACTAAGTTATACTACTGGGAGGGCGAAAGTAATGCGAGCATAACAGAAAATGGGATGGGAAAAATAAAAGAAGTGGAGTGTATTACTGCTGCTGTAATAATACGATACCCAAGCAAGTTGCACCGATCGATTCGATCTGGATGCACTTGGTCCATGTACAACTTCTCTAATCACACGCAGCTCGGGGCTCCTTCCTTGTGATCCTACCTGGGAAGGAACAGGGGTTGTGGGCTCGATGGAAAGCGAAAGCAAAATCGCTACGAAATAAAAATCGGAGAGATTGGAGGAACGCTGCCACAATAGCAAGTCAAGCTCGTCGATGCCACATGTAAAGTTATAGGGGGAGAGCGCGCTGTCCTGCTGACGACGCCACATGGAAAGCTATAGGGGGGGAGACACAGAGTGCCCCCTGCAGGTCTGCCAATTGAGCAGGTCCTCGGAGAATACGCACTTTCTTTTCCTTCGTAGAGACGTAGCTTTATTCGATTCCACCAGAGCCCCGGATAGCTTCTGAGATCGGAGGCACGTGCCTCCGATCTATTTCCTAACTTTCCCGAATATAAAACGCCAACCATATAATACGAAACCCATCCAAATGATCTCAAATTCGGGTATTTACAGGCCTTTCGAGGCCGTATCTTAACACAGCGGACATGGTCAGCCACCTTACTGGCCCCGGATGCTTGATAGAGTAAAAATATCATAAGAAACGCACTCGACACGTTTCATCACCAGACTAAGGGGTCAGTCGGCGTGTGCTCGGATTTATCCGATCAAAATCTGATGAATGAAGCTCGGAATCGGATTCACTTGAAAAACGGTAGCTATTAATAGTAGTACCACATTGTTACGATTGTTAGTCTATGTCGAACTCTTGGCATTACCTTACATACTGCACGCGCAGACTATGATTGTGGGTGGTGATTTTTTTTACTCTACGTACCAAGTATTGGATCGAGCAATTCGAAGTGCTGCCCTGCCCTACCCATGCGGAGCCCTTGTATGATGCATGATGAAGCAAGCGTAGTCTATACTAGTAGTGTTGTAGTAGACATACGACGCCTCCATTCCCTGCTCGTTTGCTCATGCGTGCATGATGTGGTGTTTCTATGATGTATACAGCTAGACCATGTCCTCCGTACGGCAGTCTTTCGGCATTAAACATTCGATGTTAGCATTAATAAAACCAGTACTAGCGGTACAGCCACGCACGGCTCCGCCCGATCTGCGTTGCCCATACATAGCGAGTCGTCTTATACCGCATTTTTGGAATGTTAATATAGGATAAAGCATGGAAATCGAGGAATTTGGTTTGACCCACGTGTGCTTCCGGTGTTGTGAGAAGGAAAATATCAAAAACTGTGCCCAAAACAGCATTTCAGACCCGAACCCGAACCCGAACTCGGAACCCAACCCTGCCCATAGGAACCGGACTTTCATTTTTGTTATAATTATTGGTCGACCACATTAGCTCATCTTTTAAATACTCCCCGATTTCCATGCTTTGTCTTAGATAATGATCTAGACATCTCGCAAAGGCTACTACTACTGTCAATAGTAGTGACGTATTACAGGGTAGGGCATAGTAGTACTCGTCGCATTTATAGGTATGCTGTGATGTCCTTTCGTCCCCGGGTTGTTGGAGTCGTGCTGTAAATCTATGGACATATTTCTAACCCGGCGGGATGGGACCTTATCCTTCCCGAATGCGGCGGCATCTCGACATTGTCCCGGGGGGCAACTCTCGCAGCGCGCTGGCTCCATGAGCCCCATCCAATCAGCGATCAGTGGATGGGGCTGGGGTTTAACACCGTGAGGGGTGGTATCGACCTGGGGGATCACTTTTTTCGTCCCCATATTGTTGGAGTTGTGGATGTATGGAAGTAGTTCTGACCCGGGGGGGTTCGATCTCATGCTCCCCGTGAGTGGCGGGACCTCGACGTTGTCCCGACGGGCAACTCTCGCAGCGCGCTGGCTCCATCAGCCAATCAGCGATCAGTGGATGGCGGTGGGGTTTCCACACCATGCGGGGCGGTATCGATCCGGCGGATCAATTTTTTCATCCCGGGGTTGTTAGGGTTGTAGATGTATGGAAGGATTGCTGAACCAGGGATGTGACCTTGTCCTCCCCGGGTGCGGCGGGACTTCGAGGTTGGCCCGAGAGGAAACTCTTGACGCGCACTGGCTCTATGAGTCCCAGCTAAGATCAGCGATCATTGGATAGGGATGGGGTTTCCACGCCGTGCGAGGTGGTATCGACCCGGGGGATCTCTGTTTTCGTCCCGAGGTTGTTGGGTTTGTATATGATTGGAAGCGTTTCTGATCCGGGGATGGGGCATTATTCCCCCCGGGTGCGGCGGAACCTCAGCGTTGTCCCGAGAGGCAACTGTTCTACTCTCGCAGCGCGCTGGCTCTGTGAGCCCCAGCCAATCAGTGATCAGTCGATGGGGGCGGGGTTTCCACGCCGTGCGGGGCGGTATCGACCCGGGGCATAATTGTTTCGTCCCGCGGTTGTTGGATTTGTATACTAATGGAAGCATTTCTGACCCGGGAATGGGACCTTATTCCTCCCTGGTGCGGTGGAACCTCAACGTTGTCCCGAGGGGCAACTCTCGCAGCGCACTGACTCGATGAGCTCTAGCCAATCAGCGATCAGTGGATTGGGGTGGGGTTTGCACGCCGTGCTGGGGGGTATCCACAAGGTAAATAATTTTTTTGGTTCCCGGGTTGCTGGAGTTGCATATTTATGGAAGTATTCCTAACCCGGGGATGGGACCTGATCCTCCCCGCGAGTTGCGGCGGGGCCTCGACGTTGGCCCGAGGGGCAATTCCCCCAGCGCGCTGGCTCCATCAGCTAATCATCGATCGGCTGATAGGGTCGGGGTTTCTACATCGTGCGGGGCGATGCGATGGGGTTCGTTCTTTCCCGCCTGCGGTGGAACCTCGATGACTCTATCATATGGCTAGAATATTACTGTTCAGCACCAACCTTCTAGAAGGAAAAAGCCAGCGGGGTCTTGCAGGGTTTTGATAGGCCAATCGACGAGCAGAATCGACTTTCAAATTAAATGGTGGTTCTTCAGCAGCAGCAGCAAGGCTTTCTTGATTACAGTGAGGACTGTGCCTCGGGGTAATATTCGAAATGCTCAGCACGCGACAGCCACGACTCGGCGCGGCACGATACCTGGTGTTTTGGTTGTGCCGCCCACCATCCCTACCCATACGGCAATACGGGGCTGGAACGCTCTGAGTAGCGAAGCCATAGTGACAGATAGACAGACAGACAGACAGACAGACAGACAGACAGACAGACAGACAGACAGACAGACAGACAGACAGACAGACAGACAGACGGGTTTTTCTTTATATTATAGAACAGGGATTTCATGAGTTGTCTACCGACAATAATGTGTCGATGATCTGCAGTGCATAATCCGTGCCTGTACATCCAGCACAACGAATTAATTGCCGTACCCTTTTCGGCGGTATCGTTGATGACTCGTTGATGACTATTGATGACTATTGATGACTATTGATGACTAGTGATGACTATTGATGACTCTTGATGACTATTGATGACTATTGATGACTCGTTGATGACTATTGATGACTCGTTGATGACTATTGATGACTCGTTGATGACTATTGATGACTATTGATGACTATTGATTACTATTGATTACTATTGATGACTATTGATGACTATTGATGACTATGGATGATTATTGATGACTACTGATGACTATTGGTGACTATCGATGACTACTGATGACTACTGATGACTATTGATGACTACTGATGACTATTGATTACTGTTGATGACTATTGATGACTATTGATAACTATTGATGACTATTGATGACTATTGATGACTATTGATGACTATTGATGACTATTGATGACTATTAATGACTACTGATGACTATTGATGACGCGTGCTACGATAGAGGTGCACCAACCATTGTTGTTTTTCTGAGGTTCCTCAATTCGAGAGCTCAAGACCTCTCCCAAAAACTGATTTTGGAGAAGAACAAACAGTCATCATACCGGATGAAACCTCGCAAAAATGGCCTAGGTACACAACAAAAATCTTGCTAAAACAATTGCCGATTTCCGACGATTTGGGCATGTCATTCAGAAAACGTTTGAATCAAAAAGGGGTATACCTTAATACCTCTTAATACCTCTATCGTATTACTAGTAGCATGGCATGTGCAAAATAACGCAACAAAAAATTGACACAAAACAGCCACCACCCACCTTAATTAACGCAAAATACATTTCTCCTTCCCTGCGTGTACCGCCGGCACCCACTTCAAGGCGCATCCACCTAACTAACAAAATATCCTGTACATACATACCCGTAGAGTTGGTTCACTTGAAATGTTTCGTGCACAGGCTTTCTGTTTCATGGAGGTTTCCCTTGGTTCTATTTTCCACTGTCTGGGAATGCTTACCAGTAACGTACGGGTGATCAACCTTGAAGCTTTTTTATGCTGCACGCGGTCGGATGACGAACAGAGCAATGGTATATAGCAGGTATTATACTGTGTCATAGATAAGTATAAGTTTTTTTTTTATTGATATTGTAACATCGCCACATACATGGTGTCACCATTCATTATCTTTGGGTTACACTTTGTTCTGTCATGTCGTCGTCCGTCCTATATATTTCGCATTATTATCAACATCATTGTTGCCATACGACACAGAGTGCAGAATAAGCTTCTAAACAACACAAAACAAAAGGTACTACAAAGTACCTGTGCATTAATATTGTTTTGCATAAAATTAAAATGCAATCCAGCTGTGAGAGATCGAAGATTTGTCGAAACTCATCTTTGCAAGCTGTGTGTGATACTCCGATCGCGCGTATTACGGGTTGTGTGTCCTCATTAAGGATAAGGTCGGCGACTCCCCTTGGAACTACAGTGTAGCTTGTACCAGGGTCAACAGGGTGATGATGTTAATCAATCTGTGCACGGAAACTTAAAAAACTTTCTTGAGGGGGACAAAATGTGACGGCTGTGCATGTATGAAGTATACCTCTCTTCTGTACCTTCTGCCGGCTTAGCATTGACACATTCCTCACCTGCTGCCCTTGCTTCTCGACCCTTCCTGCCCGCTACACGACCACCTATCTTATATTGTGTTCTTGAACATATGACGAAAACCCTCCGAGCAGTGCCGTGCACAGATAGATTAAGATTGTCGTTTTCGTTACAGATCGAAAAATAAAACGGCTGTGCGTGCCCATCGTAATAGACTGAAAGGTTATGCTAGCACAGCTTCTTTGTTCGCTCTCTTGGATGCTATTGTCCTTTCTGGGTATGTATGTTGATGCTTATGATAAAAAATTAAAATATACTCCGTTGGACCAGCTGTGGGATCGAAGATTTCGTCGAAACTCATATTTCGCAAGCTTTGTGTGATACCCCAATCGTGCGTTCTACTGGGCGTGTGTCTTCATTAAGGATATAGGTCGGCGACTCCCCTTGCAACTACAGTGTAGCTATCAGGGTCAGCAAGGTGATGTTTATCAGTCTGTGCACGGAAACTATAAAACCCGTTTTCGAGGGGGACAAAACCTGACGGCTGTGGAATGCAGGTGTTTACATATATATGTTATTATGTACTTACTCAGTTCATGTATGACCGGCGAGGGGGGCGGGTATGGGGGGATATGTCGCGTAAATTAATAATAACAGGTAGAGGCTTATTGCACGCGAAATGCTGGTGGGCGATAGTGGGGGCGGCGGGGAGCGGGAGGGGGGGGGTGCTTAGTTGGAACTTGAAAACCATGTTAACGAAGTGGAGGTACTGTATGGATGGCTCGAAAGGTAAATGTATTATATCACCTGTCGGGTAGTGTTTGTAACTGTGGCGGATTTTGATTTTTGGTGGGGCGGAGGGGGGGAGAGGGGGGGTGTGGGGGGGTGTGGGGGGGTGTGGGGGGGTGTGGGGGGGGTGTGGGGGGGGTGTGGGGGGGCTGGAGGGGTTGTTAGGGGCGGGAGGGCGGGGGAGGGGGATGGGAGCAAAGTATTCTACCTGCATGCCAAAAGCAGATGCCCAGTATTTCTAAGAAAACCCTTCGTATGGGTGGGTGGGAGCAAAGTATACGTGGTGTTGTTTTTACGACAAAATGTTATCAATAGTGGTGGCTTTTTAATTCCGTATAATGTGAGTACTACGAATGAATGGTATAGTTACGGTATGCTGTTGCGTTGGTTTTTGTTTTTTCGGCATGTAACCTGGTATGAATTAATTGAAGAGCATCTACATCATCATGACTATTTCACGATGGCGTCACACCTGAGCTATAAGCGATAACCATTGAGGACCTTAGCCATTTGGGTACACATGTGCCGTATGGTCGAACAAGCATGCCTGGTTTTGTGTAGTAATCGAACAACCACCTTGCCTGGCTATCTATTGTGTGGTAAGAACAGATTATTAGAAAGAAGGTGGCAATTCGGAAAGGTCGAATATAGTCATTCGGCGTATTATCATGCCGGGATAAGGTGGTTGGACATAACCGAACAATAGAATTGCATTCGCCACAGCATTACCCCAATATGACGACTACTTTTATGGTGACTTGTTTCGAAATCTTGCCGAATAGTGCTACTGTTAAGGAATTAATGGGGTATTCTTAAAAGCGCGTTTGACCACTTGCACTAGGTTAACCAATAGCTTACCCAAACTAGCACCAGAAAGCGGCGCCTGCACCGAGACCCATATACAATATCTTTCTGTATGATTGTGCAAGAAAAAGAGAACGCGGCGAGAACAAAATCCCGTCAAAATTGCCCTGCTCTTTTGGAGAAAAGGCAAACCGAAGAGCCCCCAAAACCTGGGCATCCTGGCACGGCCGCGGAGAGCCGAAGCTACCCCTGCCATATTGATCCAGCGCTGGTAGGCCAAGGTGGTGCCCTCGAAGGTCGGCCTGGCTCCGAATACACATGTGCAGGAGGTTCAATGCAGTACATCGGTGTCTTTCGTTGGTACATCAGTAGATCCAGTCCAGATCCAATACGCACGCCTAAACGGAGCTCCACGGAAAACCGAGAGCAGCTAAAAGCAGAGGCGGGTGCAGGTCACGCAGAGCTCAGGGCAAGCCCGGAGGTGCAGGAGAGCGAGGCAGTCTTGAGACTTGGGTAGAGCATTCAAGCCGTCCTGAGGCATGCGCAGGTCAGAGAGAGCTCGGAGCAAGCCCGGAGGTGTAGCGGACCGCGCAGCCGTCTTGAGACTTGCGCAGAGCAAGCAAACCGTCTTCTTCTGGGTGCGGGCAACCCGTCTTGTTTCTCAAGGAGCAGCGCTCCGAGAGAAAGCATCTTCTGCGCGGAGTCCAAGGGTGTCGTCCATGTGTCGCGCGCACGATGACTGCCAGGAGGCCTTTCTTTGCTGTCTCATGGATCAGCCATAAACTAGATCATGAGACAGAGAGAGAAGTTTCAGCGCGTGATGCGCGTCGCGTACCATGCCGTTTCACTTATCCAAACACCAGGCTCTGAAGTGAAACGTCAGTCGACTGAAAGACACTCATCGCGCTCGTTGGCATAATATGATGTTATCAATTGATAATGGCTTTGAGCAATACCACTACTACGTATGTATGCCGATTTTACGAAAAAAAATAGCAACTAATGGTGGGAAACTCTTTAATTTAGGGAAAACACGAAAATCAAGATAAATAAAGAGCGGCTACTCGCACCACTACTCTCTTACTGGGTGTGTGTTGTCAACTCACGGTAACAAGGTAAAACAATCTAGACTATGTCCTGATATGTAGTATGCTGCACTTACCACTCACACCAAGAAAAATAACCCAGCGAGCTTGTAATATTTGTACGTATATGACACGTGCCAGAGAGAAGAACGTTCCGAAAACGATATATCTACTACTACACCGTACATAGATCAGGCGAAACGCAAGCGAGCCAACAAGACAGCTAGCGCATACTACGTGCGAAGGAAATAAAACAAAACATGGCACCTCCTGCCCATGGGGAACGTTGAAAAAAAAAAAACACACACACACACGTTAGACACACATCATCAGACAAAACTTAAGCACGCCGAAAGACAGCGTAGTATGAAAAGAAAATATCAAAATTTATCTGATCAGCTATGTACGATGTATGTATGCATGATGATGTATTTTCGTCGATCCGCGTCATCTTTGCTTCACAAGCTGTTTGTGATGCTTCCATCGTGCGTGTGCTACGTGCGGGAGGATAAAGAAACTAGGGAGGGAGGGAGGGAGGGAGGGAGGGGAGGGAGGGGGGGTAGGGAGGGAGGG
>JABAKD010000022.1:13865849-14233349 GCA_012845835.1 Undaria pinnatifida
ACGGCAAACAAAAAACACCACCACATACTATACTAAAAACAACATAATAACCATACCATACCATACCATACCATACCATTCCACACCATACCAAACCACCTCAGGACCGCGAAAGAACAGGGGGTATCATTCGCGGGACTGACCCCGAGTCACTGCAAGAGAGAGGCATACCATAATAAAAACAACATAAAACCATACCATACCATACCATACCATACCATACCGTAGCCACAGTGTGAGCCATAACCATACCATACCAAACCAAACCAAACCAAAAACAATTTAAACCAAACCAAACCAAACCAAAACCAAACCAAACCAAACCAAACGAAAACCAAACGAAAAGAAACCAAACCAAACCAAACCAACCCAAACCATACCATACCAAACCAAACCAAACCAAACAGAAGCCAAACGAAAGGAAACCAAACCAAACCAAACCAAACCAAACCAAACCAAACCAAACCAAACCAAACCAAACCATACCAAACCAAACCAAACTAAAATCAATCTAAACCAAACAAAACCAAACCGTACCAAACCAAACCAAACGAAAGGAAACCAAACCAAACCAAACCAAACCAAACCAAACCAAACCAAACCAAACCAAACCAAACCAAACCAAACCAAACCAAACCAAACCAAACCAAAACAAACCAAACCAAAACAAACCAAAACAAAACAAAAATAAAAACCAAACGCCCAACAGCCGCCCCTCAGCGATGGACATCTTTCTAGCGTTAACCGAGGGTATCGTTGCTAACCCTATGGTATTTCGTGGAGAGGGGAAAAAAAATCGCCGAACATGAAACAAAACAAAATGAAAGTCGGCATTACTGGTGGAGTAGGGCACGTGTCGGAAGTGCAACACAAGAAAAGAAGACGTGCAACACCATGTGCAACACACCCGGAGCATGAAGATGCCTGTACGGCTACCGATTTTGTTTTACACATGCGAGTGGAGGATTAACCAGACCGTGACTGTCGCGGTTTATGCCGCTTCCCTTGGTTCCAGCAAGGGGCAATGCTAAAGTTAGTAAATACCTGGCACTAGTGAAATGTCGTTCTCTAGATTATCCTGTGTAACCATTAACCGCCGACCGAGATGCCGGTTACCAGGTAACCGGTTACCTACGGTATCGTAGTCGAAGAGGTTGTCCTCCTACCACAGGATGAAACGTTAATGTTTGCCTTTCTTCAGGTACCTGTTTCGTCTTCGTGCAGCTCAATGATGTGGGCGATGAAGTGCAACTTGGCATGAACGATCCACTCCGTGAAAAACGTCACAAAGCAGCCGGTGAGTCCGACTGCAACACCAAGACCGATGGTAATCCACCGCCCGATCTCCTTTCGCTGGCGCATCAAATTTTTGGTCTTGTTCCGGTTCATCCTCACTGACGCGTCTTTGTGATTATGCCACACCTGAAGAAAAAAAACAGCATAAACACCAAACAGCAACAGCCATTGTTACACGTACATATGCCGGATCATAAGTACGCATGTCGTATGGGCAACCTGGACAGCCATTTAATCGTCGTGGGTGGGTCCATTGTGTCTGCCGTCTTGTTTTGGGTTCTTTTTCACTGAGGCGTCTTCGTGAACATGCCACACCTGAAGGAAACAAGCAGCAGAAACATATTTTGAAAAAATCTGCTAAACGCGTCAGCTGCGAGTTCGATGAATCTAGAGTCGATACTCATCTTTGCAAGCTGTATGATAATCTAAATTTTGCGAATACAATGGAGGAGTTAGATTGACGTACGGTGTGCACCAAAATAGGTGGAAGTAAGTGTGGTGAGCTTAACGTTTTTTTTTTATAAACCATCCGAGGTGGAAGTAAGTGTGGTGAGCTTAACGTTTATTTTTTATAAACCATCCCGGCTAAAACTCAAAAGTATTAATAACCTATCACTAAGTACACATCGACACACAGCAGCAGTAAATCTACCTACATTAGCTTTTGCACTTTGTTTTATACGGCTATCTATTACAATAGCTTGTTCATGTTTTCAACCCTGGTATCAAGTGCCAGGTCTCATGCACTACGAGTGCAGCAGTAGTAGCAGTAGTACCGGAAAAATGGAAGCAATATTGTTACAAGTTTGTAGGATTGTAAGCACGCATGTCGTACAATCAACATGGGCAATGATTTAGTACTTGGATCGGTTTGTTTGTAAACGGTACGAAAGCAAAATTACGGGCGAAACAAGGTTTAGTCCGTAGTGAAAATGAGGCTTGTCTGTATCGGGAATCTAGGTCAGAGTACATGGTAGAAATGAGAAACGAGCCCCCCACGATCAGTCTCGTGTGGAACTCGTCGCGTGCAGGTTATCAAACGCACGCCGAGCGCAAACGAGTTGGGGCTCTTGCTGATAACATGAGCAGACACGAGATAGTCGCTGGATTGGTCAGCAAAGCCAGTCCATCAAGCCTTATCTTTCCCACCCGTCTGCTCCTATTTTCATTTCGAACGGGGGAGGGGGGAGAGGGGTACGGGTAGCTGGGGTTCCGTACATTTGCATTTTTGTGTGATTGTTTTCAAGTCATGGTTTAATTGGATTGGGGAGTCGAGTGGTACGGTGCGAGAGGCTTGGTCATCGGAGGCGATTGTAGGCGGTGGCAACCCGACTGGTATCACAACAAGGAGAGAGAAGGTGAATTTGTGGGCGAGGTACATAGAAGATTGCAGGAGGCTGTGATAGGTGTATCTGGCCAAGAGAAGTCTCTCTCTCCCATGAAGGTGAGGTACATAGGAGATTGCAGGAGGCTGTGATAGGTGTATCTGGTCAAGAGAAGAAGTCTCTCTCTCCCATGACCCATAAAAACGATAGCGACAATGCAATTCTAAAAACTCAAAACATGAACGACAGGTTTCCCTTGCTTTTTTAGTCGTTACTATGCGGACGTGTGAGTGATTGGCCTTGAAGCTCGTGCTGCGCATTGTCGGATGACGAAAATAAAAAAAAAGTCTAGATCGGTGCTATGCCGAAAGTAGGTTTAGAAGGGAGATATTTGAAGTAGACTTCGTTGCATGTGTTTCCTGTTTTCAGTTTCTATTGGTTTTCTTGTTGTTTCCGGTAATTTTCGTGAGTGATCCTTGGCGTTGAAATTCATGCTCCACAAAGTCGGATCAAAAAGTACTATGCAATACCGGTAAATCCTAGTGATATAGTAGCCGTGGGTGGCTGTTCCCCCATTTAAGCACCGCGCTACGATTGAGCTCCCCTTACCATTTGGTCGCGCGAATCTCTACGTGGTAGGCTGTTCACGCAAGCGGGATAGGAATCTCTTTCTGGTGGGATCAAGGTACGGGTGTGCACCCACCCCAACCCCTTAGCCATAGCCGTAACCGTAACCGTAACCGTAACCCTGACGCCAATCCCACGGCCTAAACCGGCCAAAAACTGGCCAGTAACGTGGCTGCGGCGCATTCGCGTCGATCAATAAAAATCCGAGAAAATTATGAACGGTCGACCACGATGCGAGAGCTGTGGATCACGCCTACTACTCAATTATCAAGACAAAAAAGGTTAGAAATGTGGGCGACCAGATGGTAACGTCTACTACTCTTGTTGCGCGTATTGAGCTGAAATCTTGACATACAGCACGCGACGGGAAAAGGTTATGAGCCAATAGGTGGAATGTAAAAATAGGTGCCTGACCTTGCTGTCGTAGAGCTCGTAGTCGGCGGCCTCGAATGTTTTGTTCTCTAGCCGTCGCCTCCGCCGAGCGACAGCCCACACATTTTGCACCTTCTGCAAGGGGTAGAATAGCGGGCCGAACCAGCGGAACCAAGGCGTGTCCCAAGGCACGTTGCGGACGGTTTGCAAGGGCGTATGCATCCTGCTTAGAAATTCGATGGGGATTTTACAGGGACAAGCTGCACTATTTAATAGCCTAACCCAACTGGCGATGGCAGCATTGGCCCGCGGCTTTTGCCAGGGCGAGGATGATAACCGCACCAAGTTTTTGAAACACCATGCAGTGACTTGTGCTTGCACTTGCACTTGCACGACACGTCACCAGCACCACACTTACTCTTACTGCCCCGCGCCTGCACTACATGAGTATCAGTGAACGGATGATATGACAGAACTTCCTCATTTAGTCTAAATCTAGGATCAGCAGTAGTATCATGCTTGGGCCCGCAAAGCGCGTTTTATTTTGTTTAATGGTTACTCGTACCGTTGCCCCCTCTCCTATGAATAGTCGATGTTAAAACATCTGGGCAATCAGCGCTTGTTTGACTTCTGCGGAGTCACTCACACCCGTCCCCGCCCAGGGAATGACTTATCATCGACGCAACAGCACGATGGCAGATAAGATACCAGTGGCACCCACGCTTATTCGTGCGTATAACAGATACATATATATATTCAGTCTAGTCTACATATAGTCTAGACTAGACTATATATATTTTTAATTTTTTTTCAACGATCCTCGCCTCAGTGTCCAAGTTGTCGTCCTTCTCCACAACGTGCATCAACCAATCCCGGAGGACCGTATGGTATTGACCATGCCCCTCAACAGGTGGCGGGTCCTCGTCCTGCGGAGGCTCGCCGTCCTCAAGCTTTAGAGGGTCAATATATTTGCCCCTTTGTGCGACGGTGTCATTATTGTTGTGTTCGCTCCCCCCCCAATCATCTTGCGGCGCTCCAGTGGCTATAGCAAACTCTGCCATGGAGGCACCGTGCGCTCGCTCGAACAAGCTTTGTCGCCGGGGGCATCCTAACGGCGTCGGGCTCGCGACGGATCCCCTGCTGTGCTGACTTGTGACTATCACATCGCGTTTCGAACGCCCGCTGCCTGTTGACGTTGAACCCTGAACGCTTTCCCGTTCTGCTTCCACATCGAGAATATCACGTTCATCCTCGTTTATGGTTCTTGGGTTCAAGGCTATAGCGAGGGGGGGTTCGAGTCCGTCGCTAGCAGATGATACATGACCGCTATCGGAGCTGTTCCGCAGAGAACCTTGGCTGCTTAACCGATGGGTGAGGGCGGCCTTCCGCAAGTCAACTGACGGAAGAGCCACAGAGGTTGTTTGCGGAGGCTCGATTTGTTGCTGTGATGATACCCTTCGAGATAGCTTTGGGGGGTGTGGCGCAGCCGTCGAACGTACGATCGGCGTGTGGTCACCCACGAGCATCCTTTCCCATTCTTCGCGAGGAATGCTCTCCACCCGACTGCGAGTACGTCGGGGTGGCGGCTTCTGCTGTGCCTCGTCAGGTGAGTCCATGATGCACCGTACCGATTGCCAAGAGTACGCGGTGTCAAGAGCCGTGTAAAATGACCCAACAAAATACAGTACTGGAAGCACGAAGTATACTCGCCCGAGCGCAAGGGCGCCTAATATCTGAGATGCCTGGTACCAGGTAAGTACCAGGTGGTTAGGATCATGGAAAATTACGTCTAGCTTCTCAGCTGGCGTCACAGGTGTACCCAACTAGCCCCAGCTTCCCTCTTCTCCCATGCGGCACCGCTGTCCATGCACGGCTACGTTCTGGCGATTTGTCGCCGTTGTTGTTTGCCGCTGGTGCGACTCGTACTCGTAGTCGTACTTGCGAGAAAAAACGAAAAAAAAAACGTTTCGCCTGGAATATTATTTTCCCCTTATATCTACCGCCTGTACACCTCTCGTGAAAACCAAGCGCCCACTGTGGTGGAAAAACGAGTTTAGAAGGAAATAACTCGAGTAGCATTTGTTGTTCAACATTTTTAGTCTACTTCCTCACAATGGCGTCGCAGTCGACGGCAGGATGTGAGATTATGAACAGTGAGGTCGCTGGTTCGATTCTCACCGTCTTTCCCAGAAAAAAGAAAAAAAAAGGGATTTTCTCACGTTCAAGAACCTGTAAAACTCTACCACTTGAAAAAACAACGATGAGAGCAATGTAGAGGATCATTGCAAGTCACTCCAATACCGAAAAAGTCGCATTGGATACTGGGTACCTCATCGGGGTTCCTGACATAATCTGGGAAATATGTCAGGTTTAGTGGGGGAGAATGTGGTGGAAAAACGAGTTTAGAAGGAAATAACTCGAGTAGCATTTGTTGTTCAACATTTTTAGTCTACTTCCTCACACCACCTAACTCCTAAAAAGCAGCTTCGCTCGAATGCTCGAATAGGTGACAAGGTCTTTCTGCTTTCATACCCTGACCCAGCCTCACGGGAGTCTCATCATTACATCCCTCTACAGCACTGCTTCAGAGGTGTGAAGTCGAGCGGTGTACTCGGTCATCAACAGCTAACGACGGGCGTGATGTGTAGAGCTATGCACGTAGGACCGGCTCTCTTCACTGCTTCGTGTTTGCTCGTACTGCAACCAGCTACGGCCTTCGTGGGGCCAGTACCCTCAGGTACGGTGTAGCTTGCTTCCTGGCCTTTCCTCCATGGCCCGGCGTCCATCGTGATGTCCTCCATGGTGATGTCCTTCCCGGTCAGAGTAGACAGACGAGAACTTGCGGCGCTGCGGTGTTTCGAGGCGACAATGTAAACATGAACACCATCGTTGAACCGTCGGTCTAGACAACACAAACCAGCGTGGGTCTGGCTCATGTTTCAACAGATGCTTGAAATGCGCTGCAGTTGTTAGTCCTGATGAGTGCTGAGCCTCTGGTACTTGTATGGTAGCATCGTAGCATCCAGGCGAGTCGCCCGCCTACTGGTATATCCTTCACGAGGCCGGCCTATAGCAGTACAGGAACACAAATACGAAAAGGGTAAAAAGAAAGGCAGGCTTAGTCTATACCAGGCACTCTTATACGTGAGCAGGAATACGTGTAATCGCGGGAGCCTTTGTACTGAAGTTAGTGTAGAGCGCACCCTCTACCAAATCATGAACCAGGAACCCAGGGTTGGTACGTACATCGTATTTCTCAGGAAAATGTGAAAATGGTAATGAAACATGAGTGTAGGGCCCAGGGCCCGAATTAACGATGAACGTGCCAAATCGAATTTCGATTTTCTTTTTAGGCCATTTCTTATACAGTCGGGTATGTCAATCGAAAACGGCCTTTTTCGACTGAAGCCCAAATTGAGCTTTCTTACAGTTGAAAAAAGACGCTGGCGTGGCTATCACTGCTGTTGCTTCTCGCAGCAAGTCGGCGTGGCGCATTCCTAGTTCCGCTCGCCAGCAGCGTGTACCACACGACGCAGCAGCTCGCAGTATCTATCCCATGCTGCCAACAACGGCTGCGCCTGTGTAGCTTCGGCGGCTCTCGGCTGAGTGCAACTCCACGAACGTAGCTTTGGCGGCTTTCGGCTAAGCCCAAGGCCATCAACTCGCTGGGACGAGGGTTCGTCGAGCCGTTGCTGGCAGAGAAAGCGCGAAGCACAGAGCTGCCAACCGATTTCGACTGCTGTACGGCAGTACTCCCTCACACCAACCGCCTCTAGGAAGAGCACAAAAACTATAAAATCGACTCGACTGACGATAAGAAAAAGAACCAGAAGATTCCAGTCGAAAAAAAGTCCAGTCGAAAAGGGTGATTGGTCAAAAAATGAATCACCAAGCAGGCATTCTCATAATTTCTACGAAAAATAAAATTCTACAAAGATGTAAAAAAATACTTTCTCGGTCGAATTTAGTCGAACATCGAATTTCGATTTGGGAAGTTTGTCCACCTAGACATGGCTTGTTCTGTGTAACCGAAGCCGGCCACGCGAATTGATGCCATGTCGTCGGCTGATTGAGAGGCGAGAAGCCACCATTGCGAGAGGTAGGACCACCGGAGCAGCCGCAGCGCGGCCTCCGAAGGTCCTTAGCAAAGTGTGGAAGAGTCGTGGTGCCGGGAAGGTGTGAGGGAAGGGACGCAGGGGTATCAGCTTCGCTTGGAGACAGCACCGATTCTTTGTAGATTTCTTATTATTGGCGTTGAGCTATGAGAAGCTCGAGGAGACAGGAAAGGAGGAGTGAGAGCATGGGGGTGGGGTGAGGCTCACAGAGTTCGTATCCCCTGTGGACAGTGGAGCACCTGAGAGTGTGTAGTGTTGGTGGTAAGACAAGACAGTTGATCTTCTTGGTGGTGATTAATTGTTGATGATCTGATGTGGTGTGTGAACGTTATTTAGATCTGAAGACAACTGTAGTAGGGGTTTCTACTTATACTCTTCTGGATTCTGATGTGGGCATTCGGGGATAAAGTTAAGATCGCTTGTTTTCTTGTGTTCGGAGCTAATACAACAACTTCTCTCTCCTTTCATAGCACCTGAATGGTGCTGACCAGCCCCCCTCAAGCCGGGATACTTTCTGGTCAGTAGACCTTGCCTAGCTCAGGCGTGTCTACACCTCCCAGCATTGCTGCTGTGCTCTTTTCTGGACCTTTTTCTATGGAAAGTACAAGGAACGTTCTCCTAGATGTTCTATATTCCCATGAGCGCTTAAGGCGCTTACTTCTATCTATCTTGCCCAGAGGAGGAACGTTCCATTACCGAGAACGCTCTTGTGATGAAAGCTAGCTAGATTCTACGGGTTATCTGCTCCAATCAGAATATTCCGTTTAAGAGAATCTTCTTGTGGCCAATAGACCATGAGTTTGCGGGCTATTTTACCGAATCTATTGCCAGCTATACTGACACTATACTTAAACAGCGTAGACCGCCTGCGACGCTTCGAAAACAATCGAGACCGCCGCAAACCCAGCTTTTTGTCGCCCTGCACCTCGAAAAGTACACGACCAACTCCCACATGATGACTTCGTTCAGAAGTTCGACCGCTATACCCCCGTCGTTGCTGCCCGTGTCGGGCGGCGGGTGGCGCCACCATCCAAGAGACGCCTACAGCCATAGCCTCCAAGCCGCTACCGACCAAACAATCTGCCGCTAGCCGCGGCGCTCCGGGGAGGACGCGAGCCATCGCTCGCCTCGGTCGTTGCCCACGGGGGTTCGTTGACCGTTTCGCGTTTTTTTTATTTTTTTTATTTTCTAGAACGCACTATGCCGTTCCTTGGTAAGAAGCAGCGTTTAACTTTTCGTATATTTTTGATGAAATTAAAAAAAAATCGAATTACGATTTTCCGTGCTCTTCGTTAATCTGGGCCCGTAACGAGATACTTGCCACAAATCGATATTCGATTATTTTTTTTTAGAATTTAATTTAATTGGCATCTGATTGATCGAAAAATGGATCACCGAGCAGGCATTCTCAGAATTAATACGAAAAATCAGGTTCAACAAAGAAGTAAAAAAATACTCGTTTGGTCGAATTTAGTCCAAAATCGAAATTCAATTTGGGGAGTTTGCGCACACCTAGGCATGGCATGCTCTTTGTAACCGAAGCCGGCCACGCGAATGGGTGCCATGTCGTCGGCTGATTGAGAGACGAGAAGCCACCACTGCGAGAGGTAGGACCACCGGAGCAGCCGCAGCGCGGTCTCCGAAGGCCCTTAGAACAGCCTAGACCGCCTGCGACGCCTCGAAAACAATCGAGACCGCCGCAAACCCAGTTTTTCGCCGCCCTGCCCATCGAAAGTTACACGACCAACTACCACATCACGACTTCGCTCAGAAGTTCGACCGCTATATCCCCGTCGCAGCTGCCCGTGTCGCGCGGCGGGGTGGCGCCAGCCCATCTTAGAGATGCCTACAGCCGTAGTCGCCTAACCGCTGCCGGCAAGAACAATCTGCCGCTAGCCGCGGCGCTCCGGGGAGGATGCGAGCCCATCGCTCGCCCCGGTCGTTGCCGACAGGTGTTTGTTGACCCTTTTGCCCTTTTTTAATTTTAGAATGCACTACGCCGTTCCTTCATAAGAAGCAGAGTCGATATTTTCGTGTACTTTTCATAAAATTAAAAAAAAAAAAAAACGATTTTCCGCGCTCTTCGTTAATCTGGGCCCTTGAAAACAAAACAAGGAAAAAGTATTTTTTACCAAAAAAAAATCTTGGAACAATCAGTTGTGACAACTAATGCAGGTTCAACGAATGCGATCGACCTCTTGCTGTTACTGTGTACCTTGTTTCGCAATAAAAAATCGCTGTGGAACTTGACATAATTATTCAGCCGCCAAAGCGCACGGATTCGCGGCAAATGTACCCAACGACGCAGCGGGATATACACGTGGTCGCCTTATTTCGTTTTGTTTGCTTACATCGGACGCGTACTCTTTTTTTTTCTTTTTTACTCGTAGCGCTGCGTCGATTGGCTTGCCTCGATACACCCCCCCTGTTGGCGAGTCTACGCTTATTTTGAAAATAATCTTCTAAACTTCTAAACACGTCAACTGTGAGTTCGATAAACTTAGGGTCGATACTCATCTTTGCAAGCTGCGTGATACACCTAATTTTGCGAATACAATAAAGGACTTTATTTGACACACGATGGGCATGATAATTTGTGCAGGTAAGTGTGGTGAGCTAAACGTTTATTTTTTCTAAACCATGCCAACTAAAACCCAAAAGTATTAATCACTCGTCACTAAGTACCACATCAGCACACAGCGCTTATTTCGTACCTGGTGCGTGTTATCTTCCTTGTTTCGGTTTCTGTTTGTCTCGTTTGTCTTTCTACCTGAGGGGCCCGTCCACAGTCCACACGAGAAAAAAATATCTAGAAAAAGAAAAGAAAAGAAAAGAAAATGAAAAGCAGCCTAATAGCCGAGTTTCATTGGCCAGACAGCAGAAACCAGCAGTAGAGATCCCCATAACCCCGTTTTGCTTTTTCGTCTTCTAAAAATCCCAGAACCATACAAAAATATCGAAATGGGGGTCAAATTATCGAAATATGGAATAAACAGCGCGAAGAGGAACGTAGGGTGACCGGTTCACACGCACACGGTCGGTGGGGTAGTGCTTGAGGCTGCCACGGTGCTTGTCCGCCGTCAAAGGCAGCACATACGGGTAGGGTATGACCAAGGGGTGGCTATGCAAGAAACCAGAGGGTCAGGATGTGGCTGTGGCGACATATTTTTCGATCATGTGCAACTCGAGTAATTCAACGGCTGCAGACAAACAACCATGACCAAAACACAACTGCTTCTAGAGTACTCCCGGGGCATCGAGTTGGACCACGAGCACCGCCTACTCTCAGGGGTGCCTCGGGTGTGCGAGTTGGGTTTATTCAGTTTTGTCGTTGGGTGCATTCGCCGTGAGTCCGTGTCCTGTGGCGGTTGAATTATTCTGTCAAGTTGCACCGCTAGTTTAGCTTGAAATGTCAATAATGTTTTTCATTTTTTTTTCACATATTTTGGATATCGTTTGGAATGAACTTGCGTTTTTCATAAAATTTACTAAGGCTCTTCCTCTTTTTCGTTTTTTCTTGCATTTTGTTTTCCGGATAATTTTTCCTCGTTTGGACTGGCCGTTACAACCATTTTATGTTTTTCTTCTCCAATTTGTACGTTGTTTGGCGCGGAGTAGTCGGCTTCACGTACGACTCTTATAACGAATGTACCTGTATGGGCCCGATACGCACATACGCTAACGTCCGATTTCGACGAAGTATATTTTCTGGCGGATGTACGACTTCCTTCAGCTATGGCAGATGCGTGTTCCACTTTCGGCTTGTTTTTTTGTTCTCCCCCAGGGGTATTCTTCTACTCCAGAGTGACTGGAGCCTGTCCTGTGACCACGGACTTGATTATGCGAGGTATTGTGAGAACATAATCTAACTTGCACACCCTAGACGCCCCTGAGAGTAGGCGGTGCTCGTGGTCCAACTCGCTCCCTCGGGAGTGCTCTGGAAGTTGTGTTTTGGTCGATTACCACGGTGGTACGTCGACAGCCGTTGGATTATTGTGGCACCTTCGTAAAAATATATCGCCGCAGCCACGTCCTGGCCCTCCGATTTCTTGCATAGCCACCCCTTGGTCATACCCTACCCGTATAATCTGACTTCGACGGCGGATAAGTCCCGTGGCAGCCTCACCCACCGTGCGGTCGTTGTATGTTCCTCGCCTTTGTGATCCCATGTTTCGGTACTATCGACCCCTTTTCGAAAAAAAAATGGTTTGGATGTTAATAAAACGAAAAAAAAACAAAACGGAGTCGTCGGGATCTCAACTGCTAGTTGCTGATGTTTGACCAATGAAAGCTCTGTTGCCCATTAGTTCTGTTTCGTTCTATTGATTTAATTTAATTATTTTGGATATTTATTTGCTTTGTTGCTCTTTAGTTCTGGTTTTCGTGTTATTGTTTTCATTTGATTATTTTCGATAGTTTTTCCTCGTTTGGACTGCCCTCATGGCCTTACCGGTATATTTTATTGCCGCATGGAGTAGTAATAGATACACACTGACATTATAGTGAATCTTCCTAGGGCAGCTTTTTACAACTTAAGGGGTATCTTAGAATCGGCTCAATCAACGTATACTTGTCCTGTGTCCTGTGTCGACTAAGCTGTAAAACTCGTTTTAGCTATTAGTAGTCGGTGTTACTTGCCGGGTTACCTGCGCGGTGTCTATTTTTTTCCTTTGCTTGCCAGAGCTTCCCCCCCCTTTTGAACTATTAATGGGGACACCCCCGGGATTTCAAGCCAACCGCATTCCCAAGGGGAAGCTTGCACGCGTCGAATAGATCACCGATCCCCACTTGACGATCTAGCTCTTTCAGGGAAGATTTGTATGATCTGTATGGTATAGCTCATGTTGCCGGGTGGGAGCAGTACGATCTGCATTATCTAACACATACTTCCTGGGTTGGATCTGTACTCCACATGCACATATCCTGCACAATATCTCATAACGGTAGCTATATGATCTATCTACTGTTGATGATCTACATGATTTGTAGATGATCTATGTGGTCTAGATCGTCAACTGTCGGAGGTGTGAAAGCTTGTACCATGGTATACTGCTATTAATACTGTACCAGTATGCCGTCCACGAGGAATGTACCTGGTAGAAAATGCACGACCGATGCATTACACAGCCTGCACACTTCAGTATCGAACGATCGGAAGGGGTACTCGTAGCTGACGACGTCTTTTTTTTTCTTCAAATACTGAATGTTGTCGGTCTGCGTTGCCTCGTTGCTCGCCAGGATGGCGAGCTGTCGCACCCAAGAGCGCTCGCGAAAACCGCCACCAAACGCGGTCTCTTCGACCCCGCGATGCGCTGGTGAGAGCTTTGTTTTTTCGTCTGTTACCGTACAGTAGTGTGCCGCATTGGTTTGTCAAGTCCGCGTTTTTACGGGGTGGGCCTGGCCTGTTCCTGGTGTGCGGCGCATGCTGCACCGTACCCTGCTGTCTGTTGGAGCTACGTACTGAGCTACAGTCAAACCCCGCTTAAAGACGCATATCGGTACTTTTTTTCAAGGCGTCTTTAACGCGGGGAATCGTCTTTAAGATTCGGGGGACGATAACGCACCATCCCCGGGGCCGATGGAGGCATAACATACATCAAAAGACGCGCCGTTGCAGCAGGTATACTATAACGAAACGAGAATCCACAAATCTGACCGTCACAACGTTGCCGTGGTTGAAAGTGGAATGTACTTAAAAACCAAGTTTATACAGTAGTTGCCGCACCCCACCGCCCGAAATAAAATGCTCCGAGAAGTGGGTTCAATGTTGCAGGATGAAGGTTATTATGACTGCAGTGAACTCTCTCTCTCGGTTGGTGTCGACTGTGTTTTTCTTATTATCTTCTCGTCCTCATGTTGGAAACCTCGCCGATATATCATTCACCACCTCTGTTCCAACTTTGACATGTCAAATCCTACCTGATAAGGACACAGATGGACATCAACTCAGAAAAACGGTGAAGATAAACAACGCTAGACAACAACAAGAGAACCGTACATCACAAACAGGCCCATTGCTATATGCCCTCCACAAAAAAAAAAAAACTACCGCCCCCACATGTCGCCAAGAGTGGCCTGCACCTCGCCCCCCTGCTTCGCTCTTCGGTTGACTTGAGTTTCATGAGTGAACGAATGCACAGTCCTCGAAAGAAGGTACAGGGTTTCGCTGTACTCGCCGTTCTTCCCTTTCGCGTTGAAAAAGGAGCGGCACTCCTCGAGGCGAGAGCGGACTCTATCCATGTCCACGCAGCAGCAGCAGCAGCAGCAGACCGCTCTCTGGCAGTCTACAGGTGTGCTGCACCATTTTTTGGGGGGCCCCGCAGCGTAAACAATACACCCCCCCTTAAACTTGTACATCTGCGGGGCACCCTGGTTCAGATTTTTTTTTCGTCTTTATAGCGGGGAGTTGACTTAAGAAGTGCGTCTTTAAGCGGGGTTTGACTGTACTGGAGCTGTCATGAGCGTTCTATTGATTCCTGGCACTTGTCATTACAGTAGTTTACAGTAGGCTGGGTCTACAGCGACAGTCGGTCATGCAACTCTGTTGTATTGACCTCCGACTGCGACGACTGCGACCATGCCATCCCATCATTGCAGCAGATAACGTCGACTCCAGCCGTTGTACACTTGGCAACTCTTGTTCTCCTGAGCGGGCTCGGCTGGTACATCCCTGGCCTCTCAAGGCCTCCCACTTCAACACCGCCTCCTTCCATTACTTGCGGAACGGTCCAGCTTTCCTTTGGTTTCTTCCTTCACCTTTTCCTTTTTGTTGCACGAAGTTTCATCGTACCAGGTCCCAGCTGAGCTCAGCTTGGCTCATTATCCGCTCAGCTCAGCTCAACAGCGCACCGCAACGCTAACTCAGCAACGCAGCGCCGTGCGGTGCCGTACGGTGCCGTGCCCTGCTGTACGGTGCGATACTGTGCGGTGCTGTGCCGTGTTGTGCCGTGCTGTCTGCTTTGCTGCGCTTACTCTTTTGCACAAGCCAGGTGTCATTCGAAGTTATCGTACCAGGTATCGGTACTACACCAGGTTTGTATGTTCTACATTGCTGAGTAACGAAAATGCACTCCCTCGCAGCTCAGCTCAGCCCAGCTATAGCTCAGCAGCGCAGTGCGGTACCGTGCGGTGCCGTGCCTTGCCCTGCGGTGCGGTGCTGTGCCGTGTTTCGCTGTGCTTTCTTTCATACATTAAGTAACAGGTATCGTGCGAAGTACCAGGTACCAGGTACTGGTGTGTACGTGCGTGCGCATCTTTTTGCTTTCGTCAGTTGATTTGTCCTCTCTCGGTGCTCTTCAATCTTTTTTTTTGCAAATTACACCTGTACTGCTGACCAGAGCGTGACACCGCCAACAAGCGCACAACACAGCACAGGCAATCAGCCCTGTGCATGTAGCTATTGGCACTATCAAATCGCTGGCTGCACGAAATCATGGACCTCTTCTTTCTGCCGCCTTCGCATTTAGTTGTACTCGTCCTTGCGCGAGCGTAGCGGGCGGCGTCGGTCCTTGTACGTGTGACGTGTGTCACGAATGCCCATCCACGTGTGTGTCACGAATGCCCATCCTGCTCGATATTTCATATAACCTGGTATGATACGTGTGTTGGTTTCGGCAGCACCTCGCGGTCAACTCTGCAGACGCCGACCTCCCCGGAGTTGCCGACGCAAGGTTGGCGGGATGGCGGGTAGCCTCGCCCGTGGCGGACAGCCCAGACAAGGCAGAAGATGCTAGCAACGACGCCTCCGGAGCGTCCAACTCCGAAGACGGTGAACCGGGGTGTGGTGATATTGTTGAGGTATGTGACGATGAAATCACTAGTACGTGGAGATAGTGTCGGGGTGCATGGTGCTGTGGTGAAAGAGTCCAATTCTTGGTATTGAAAAAAAAGCCGCACGCTCTTGGACGACCCCCATCAAACGTTGAAGTTATGTTTTTGTGTGCCGGATACGAAAATCACCGCCATTGCCTACCGTATACAGTACCTGGTGAGTAACCTGAAAGCAGCAAGGCAAGGTCGGTGTCGTGTCTGACCGAGGTCATGCTTGCATTCACAGCAGCAGCAGCAAAGCGAAGTCTTGTCTGAATCACCATCAAATGCCACGTACTATCATACCCAGTTGCTGCCACCGTTTGGAAGCGAGTCATCAAGACTCCGCGAGTGGATGCATCAACCCTCCACCAGTGATCCGTTACCGAGCTACCGAACCACGTCTCACTACTCCAGTAGCGCAATACCCACTTCCACTTAACCGTTCGGGGATAAAGTACTGGAGTTCCGGACAAGCCTGTCTCCAGAATTCTGCCCATGATGCGTTTTTACTATACCTGTAGTTCCCTTTAAACCCCCCTTTAGAACTTAACCCCGTTTGGGAGACACTCTATTTAGAACTTGCGATTTTTGCACTTCCAACCCTTTGACCCAGCACAAACACCCACTGTTCTCCACGCACGTCACTGGCGTAGTACCCGCTTTCAGACCTTGTCAAGAGCGAGACAGACGACGGGAGGGAGAGGGGTGTGGCTGTGATCGTCAGTATCAACAAGCATCGCAACGACGCCTGGAAGCTGCCCGAGGACATTCTCGACAAAGCAGAACTTCAGGTAAAGCCTCCTAGTCTGCCTGCCATACGCGCCATTTCTGCGTCATGGCCGTATGTTCGCATCTTGAACACGTCACAATTTTACCAGTGCCTGTAAATGCGTACAAGGTACGTAGTACTGACTTTTGTTTTGGGCGAATTGGTTTTCATGGACGCGGAACACATTTCTCATCACACGTAAAGCAAATCGAATGAGCAATCGGGCCGCATGAATAAAACCTCTACGCGCCTTTGTTTAATCTTGCAGTAGAGCGGCAGTGAAACCAAGGTAGGGTGTCCGCGCTGGTCAATTTGGTCGATTTTCGGTCGACACCGCCGATGGTACCTTATGGGGCACGTCTCCTTAAGGTACCATTCTGTTCCAATCTGTCCCAATCTGTCCCAATCTGACGAAAATATCATACGAAGTATACATGGAAATTTAATCGTAGTCTATCTACAGGTGTCATATGACGCAGTATTGAACACGCCACTAATACTTCATTTCTGCATCCGAGGGAGATGATATCGCAACGAGATAGTGACGCAATGATAACGATATCGCAAACAAACGATATCGCAACGAGCCGATATCGCGATTATATAACATCGCAACGAGCCGCTACCGTAATGGTACGATATCGCAAACAAACGATATCGCAACGAGCCGATATCGCATTGAGACGATATTGCAATGAGAATATATCGCAATGGCACGATATCGCAAACAAACGATATCGCGATTATATGATATCGCAACGAGCCGCTATCGCAATGGTACAGTATCGCAAACAAACGATATCACAGCGAGACGATTTCGCATTGAGACGATATCGCAAGGAGATGATATCGCAAAAAAAAAGAAAAGAGAAAGAGGCGGTATCGCAATGAAACCGATTCACTGCTTGAAACCCGCGGCTGTTGTGTGCTCCGCGATAGACCAAGACGACGTGTAAAAAAATGGGGCCCTAACCGTCGAACCGTGTAACCGTGTAACCGTGGAAAGGAGGCCTCCCCATGATTGAATTTGTCGTAGAAACAACCCACGGCGGCGCCTTTTGCTGACGCCTTTGTTTGAGTTCGATGTTTGTCGACAACTGCATCGTCCACGAGCGTTTGAGCATGGTGTGCTTTTTTCGAAGGCCGTTTCCGCAGCGAACCCGTTCCTTAACCCTTTTACCTAAAATCAAACGTAGAATACGTCGGCGCCTTGTATGAATTATTATTAATAATGACCTCTGGGCGCCCAATGAAACGGCAGGTGCTATGCCCGGATCTTGACAACGAAGAAGAGAGCGTATGGATGGCGGACGAGCTCGAGCCGTGTGCGTTCGCAAAGCTCGGGGAACTGAAAGTGGTGAGTTCGCAGCGATGGTTCACAGCGCTCAGTTCGAGGCTAAACGCTGGAGCGAAAGGATGCTCACGGTGATGTCTCGAGACGTTTTCTGCGTGCAACGCTGGCCGACGTTGCGAGGTGACAGGCTGATGCACGGCTGATGCACGGCTGATGGTGACAGGCTGATGCACGGGTGATGCACGGGTGATGCACGGTAACGCCGCCTGTAAGGAATATTGAGTGCGACCGAGGAGTTAACTGGAAGGTCTTAACCGCCGTCTAACCACGCCTCCGTTTTGAGGACAAATGACTTGAAATTGAGTGGGATCGGATCAGCTTTGGGGTTGGGAAAGGGTTAAGCCAGAATATCGCGCACCATCGCAGGAATCGCTTGTGTTTGCAGCATGCTTGAGGTCCGTAGTGTTTGGATGGCGTTTGTACACATCGGTGATGTAAGATTACATTTAGCGGCATGTCTGTGGCATTGCTTTTTTTAATGAAATTCTGCACGCAACAATGGCGCGATGTAAGACACACAGTACTCTCACTTGTAGCGCAACTCACTATGGGGTCGTTCGAACGCAGCACTATCAACACTAGCACGGGGAGAAGAACACCGCAACGCAGCACTGTCATGTTCAAGGCCCTACAGCAACATTCCAAGTGCTCCTTGTTATTGTTCTGAAGATGCTTCGTACACACACGAGGGCTCAATGTTTTGATTGGAACATGGGTAGGTCTTAAGCGTTTGAGTAAGGAGGTTATTCGGACAAGATAACATGTTTGATCGAAGAGAACCCCTGTAGACTGGGGAATCGTTTCCTCTGCGCTGCTCACGCCTCCTGTGTAGACGTGACCCCCTCTTTCAATGCTCACCAGCTCGAGCCGACACCAAATAGCACAACTCTCACAGCTTTTCCCGTTTTTTCACTCTGCTTCGAGGTGCTTTCACTAAGCTTTTACGCTGCATTCGCGATGCTTTTGGGCTACTTTCTCGGTCATTTTTCGCTTCGCGACCATTTCGCTCGTCTTTCGCGATTCTTTTGCGCTGGTTTTGCGAAGCTTTTATCCTAATTCTGCAGCGTTTTCCCCCTGCTTCCGTTCTGCCTTTGCGTTGCATTCGCTCTGCTTTTGCGACTCCTTTCTCGCTACTTTCACGGTGCGATTGCGGTGCTTTTGTGCTGCTTTGGCGATGCTTTTGTGCTACATTTACGATGGTTTTGCGCTCCTTTCGTCACCCTTTTGCGGTGCTTTCGCGCGTCTTTTGCTATGCAGCTGAAATCGGAATTTAACGGAGCGTTGGACAAATGGAAGCGGTGGACCATATTCGACGAATTGAGCGAAGGCTGTGGGTCGAGGGATGCTGAGTGGGAGTACGATATGCTGTAGCCTGTAGGTATAGGCCTTGTTTAGGATATCGTTGCGTGCATCATGCAGTAGGCGCTTGAGCTCTGGCAGTGGAACACGCCCAGCATGTTACCGCGCTGTTGTTGTACGGTGCATGCTTTTAGTTAGATTTGGTATTTGCTATTGGAAAATGGCTACCTCTAGGTGTAGGTGTTGTTTTTTGCGATATGGATACGTGCATCACACCATGGCAGGCGTTTGAGCTCTACCATTGGAACCATTGGAACTAACTCAACATGTCATCGCGCTGCTGTACTGCTGTTGTAGTACGGTGCATGCGTTCGTGATGTTTTGGTCTTCGCTGTTGGAAAATGGCTACCGTGTCGTGGTGCTATTAATAGTATACAACATTCACACCTAGGTTTTGAACTATTATGCAGTAGGCGCAATTTGTATGAAGACTTCGTTGACGTGTTGATGTAAGGAAGGAGACAAACACATCACTGGACGAGCATCCCAATTCCAAGAGAATCGGCGTATGCTGGAAGGCCACACCTAAAGTACCGACCAGGTACCTGGTACAAAGGTATATTTTTTACCCTTTTGGAACTGAAGCCATGTTTTGGGGAGGAAATGGCTTGGAAGCAGTGTAGGATATTTTGCAGTTCTACAAAGGCTACATTACCTGTACAAGTGCCTCCACGTGTTTTGGATCACACTATTGATAGTTGGGATTAGTCTATTATTAAAGTGGGATATTTTACCCTAGTTGTGCGGCGATACAAAAAACGGTTCAGCGTGCGCCCATCTCGGCGGTTGCCGTTGCGCGGGGCTTATATCTCACGCATGCCATAGCGCCTTGTATCAGGGTATCTCTGCGTCCCATTTAATAAACGAAATGAAAAAACACGTCGGCTGTGAGATCCGTCCTCGGAAAATGTTTGCAAGCCGCATAAAATAATACTTACTGTTGCGCGTATTACGTACAAGGTACGATCCAGGAATGGGTACACGACCTCGGGTCCAAGGGATAGGATATTCATTCCACGGCACGGCACGGTCCATCCCCTCATTGCTTTGAAATTGGCAGTCTTGGTGCAAAGAAGCGAGCTAATGGTTATTTACCCTCGCGAGTAGTGCAGAAGAAAGAATCACGGGACGGGAACGGCGCCATTGCTGCTACCGCGAAAGCTTGGGGCGGTAGTTAACTACTGGGGAATGGGAGCAACCCGGAAGACACGGGATAACAGTCGGAACTCTGAGAAGGCAGTCATCCCTATCATTAGTACTATTATTAATAGTGCTAGTAGGAAACAATCACAATTAATAATGGTGCTCAACGTCGACGTCAACGCGTTTGGGGCTTGATTAAAGTGATTTGATCGAAGTACGTAACTTGATTAAAGTATACCAGTAGCAACTTTGGTCATACCATACCGCTCAGTGTGAGCGCGCAGCCGTACGAGTGGCACCATGCTATGACACCATGCTATGACGTCTCCTTTCCCTGCTATGGTGCGGACGCCCCTCCTACCCCAGCAGCAGCTCGGGTTAGGGTTGGTGTGGCACAACCTGAGATAAAGCGGTGGAGCCTACCACAGGCAAACCACTAAGCTTTACGACGTGTGCAGAGAATCTGTACAAGCGTAATATTTGAACAGCTTCTTCGCGTGACCGATGACATGCCGAAATCGTCATTTCAATTTCATTCAATTTCGACCCTGTTTTCCTTTGAAGCCTTGAAGGAAGGACTTCACCCGTTTCCAACTCCTGATTTTTTAGTCCAATTCCAAGTGTTTTGTCCCCATGTCGGGAGTGCGGTGCTAAATCATGGGTTAACCCCTCTCAAGGGCACCCGCGTTATAGCGGACATATTACTAATACTAATACTAATACTAATACTAAAATTAGCTTTATTTTTCCCCATCCGCCGGAGGATAAAAAAAAAAAAAAAAAAACTAATACTAATACATCATGATACAGATTACTAATAGCAATGGTTGGAATCAGTGGGCATTCATTTTGCAGAGGAATAAGGGTTAATCGCTGCACAACAAAACAAGTGCCGCCGCTACATCGCGTGTCAACTCTTGTTTTTAACTCTGCATTGCGTGTAAAGTGACTCTTTTCAAGTTACCGTCTAGAAGGAAATCAATATCTAAAACGAAATCAGACAGAATCGCGGAGCTGATCCGAACAGAAAAGCCGCACCGAACAATCGCCCATACCTGGGACTTGGTATGCCTCAAACGAGCACACCCCGCTTTCGTACTCGTACAACTATCAATACTCGATCAATTCTCGAGGCCATTCTACTCTGTGGAAGCTCCCCCCCCCCCGCGTACACGAAATGAGTGCACCCCTCCCCCTAGTTGTAAGACTAGGACTATTGACTGTTTTGGAGCCAAACTACTTGGAAATAGACGGGGATATTTTCTGCAGAAGTAGAAGAAGAGCTATTAGCCAATGTACTCCGTAGTATGCCGGCGCCCGACCCCCGCCCACCAATCGCCCCTCCCCGACGCCACCGAATTCTGTATCATGCAACGTTGTCAGCAGAAGGCACACAATCTCCATAAACTCGTAAATTTAGGCATGCCTTCGTCGGGCAGACCTTTCAAATACTTCAAGGCCGCCAAGCATGCTGAGCCAATCTTAATCACCTGCAAAAACACCAACGCAAGTCCAATCGCTGCGCTTCCAGCCGCCCCCCCCTCCCCCAGCAAGAGCCGTTCAGCGCCACAAACCAACACAAAGAGGGATATAACTTTGGTGTACGCGTACATGACTGTTAAAACGTAGGATGACCGGTTCGAATCCAAGCGCATCCAGCCAGCTAGTGAGAGAATAGACGCGATAACAGCCAACACAGAGGGTACCACTCTTGAGTAGAGGGGATCGTCGAAGTCCGACTCCCACACTGGGTAGAAGGAGAGCAGGAGCAGTATGGGGGTCGAGGCGAAGAGCAAGCCGCACCACGCGAACCCAGCGAAGTCGTGCCTGTCAGAAGTAGACACCAGGCAACCGAAAAGATATTGATGAGACATGCCACATGAATGAGGCCGTAGACGGCACGGATGACCAGCGTTATTCCCTTTAGAGCCGCGCGTACGTCGTTGGGGAAGACTACTTGGAATTTTGGGTGGGATCCTTTTATTGGGTAGTGGTAAATACCCTTTGGGACCCATACATACCCATGCTAATCCAAAAGACGAGTGCGATCTTACCAAGCGAAGAGCGTCAACCAGCATCACACGGGTGTCAAGCGTGCCGTACGGTGTCTTAGATCGGAATTCGCAAACATATCCTAGTACCTCCTTAGCCCAGGCTGCTTCGTGTGGCCGACATGCTGCAATCAAATAGAGCTGTGAGTTGGCTGACTAAAACTCGCCAGCTAGGTATTAGTTTGTCAGGTACTACTATTGGTTGCGGAGGTGCCAAATATCCAACTATTTTTCGCCTCTTGGGATTCCTTGCTTATAGGAAGGCTTGTTGGGTACGGGGTACGTGTTTCCCGGCGTCTCCAAGTAGTACTAGCACGCTGCGAGCACAGAGAGGTCTCATGTGTTTAGCTCTAATACAATTATATCTCTTTCGTTAGTATGTTCAGTGTCCAGGGGATGATGAGCACATGTGGCTCGGGTGTTTGATCGATGCTCACCTTGAGCTGCGTGTTTATTCAGCGAAGACCATGAGGCTCAAAGAAACTTGGTATATCAGATTGGTTTTTGTTACCAGGTACCAGGTAGTTGGCATCTCATCCAATACCACGGAGGGTATGGCACGGTATTTGCTTGGTCATCTATGAACCGTTCTTGATCGCCGACGAATAATAATGTATTCTCTATGCTCCTGTCGTAGAAGAGATCCCAGCCTATTTTCTATGCTTTTTTTGTGTCCATGTTTTTACTGGCGGTGTGTTACTGCGTGGCACACGAGTGTTTACCGTTACAACACAACGTATCATAATACCACTGACAGACCCCCAAAGGGAGTCGGTGTGTCCATGTGTCTCCATGTATGTCCATGTGTCGACATATCGATATATCCATATTTCTCGCGCATCCCTATGAAGTCTGCTAAACTGAAAGGGACTTTAAAATGCATCTGTTACGTGACCAAACCCGGAGCTAAACTTGGCCGATTTATCGTACATTTTGAGTGCAAAATGATGTCAATCCTCGCTTTTTTTTCTTAAAGTGGTGCCTTCAGCGGCATCATCCGGAGGCGTCTCCGGCGGGCCCTCCGGGGGCGACTCCAGCGGGCCCCCCTCGACCGGGGAGGGCTTTCTTGGCTCGCTTCGCTCGCCTGACTTTAGTCCTAACGCCAGTCAACTAGTCGACTAACTTGTCGCTTGTCGACTAAAGTACGTTAGTTGGTTGGCGAAGCTACCACGGTGATAATTAGGCGGGAAGTTCAGCCAGCTCACAAACACTTCTTGCCTCTAAAAATCCCAACGGAATCCCACCGAGGCTATACACAACTCATATTTTTTGTTAATAGAACTGTACCCACCTTTTGAATCTTTTTTAGGAAATATCTTTTTTGAAAATAGTGTCCAAACGTTATTGGAGTGACATAAAGGTTTACGGTGTTTACAAGGAGATTACAACAACTGTTCTCACCGCTTTCTGGATCGTGGCGCGGAGCGCGGGTGCACGAGGTTGTGGAGAGGGTCCCTGAGAAGGGTCTTCGTGTTCCCTTTGCCGTCTCTCTCTGATGTGGTGTTATTACACATGTAGGCAAGCGTCAAGATGACCGGTACGAATCCCAGGATTTCAAACGCCGCCAAGGTATCGAATAGCACCTGAAAAAAGAAACGAGAGACCACCATCGGGCCGGGGCAATCAGGGCAAAACCGAGTAATATCGAGCCGGTTGGAGGCACCGCCAGACGAGCCACATTCCACGTGCACCGTACCAGGTATACTACAGCAGGTATTATTTAGTACTCTATTGTACACGCCGCAGTATGGATCCTTGAGGTTGCCGGGCTGCTCCGTGTGTTCGATCAATCAATTCAATCGTCAGTTTTTATCCTTTTTTTTCCTCCCTTCAATCCCCAAATGGGGATATTTCCATGGATATACAGTCGACCCCGCTATAAGGAAACCAAAATTAAGGAAACTCCCCGGGTAAAGGAAACAATTTTTCGCCGAAACACGTTACCCCACAGAATGTAATATATATGGGGGGGGGGTCCAGATTCTAGTTCGCGGGCCCCCCTTAAAGCACGTCTCAGCGTACCCTCTTCGCCAGCAGAGAGTAGTCTGCTGCTTCACCTGCTGTCTGCGGTATGCAAAGATTCGTTTCACCTACCAGTGCGTCCTTCTGCACCTGGGTTAAAACGGTGCGGGGAACCCACGTGCACGATCACGAACCTCGTTTCGTTTCGTTTCGGGTATCCACAGCACCTCCTTTTGAAAACGGTGCATTCGTTCACGCATGAAACACAAGTCAAGCGCAGGTCCAAGGAGGGGGGGGGAGCTGCAGGCAACTCTTCGCGATATGTGGAGGAAGTCGTAGCGTTGAGTGTTCGCGGTTTGTCGGCCATACGCCGTATTGTGTGCTTGTGTCTGAATGGCGCTCCAGTAGAGAGTAACGCAGGAGAGTTTCTGCGTGCGCTCCCCCAGGGGTAAACAAGAGTCACCAGGTGAATTTGAAGTGTCCATCAGGTATTGTCCGTGCTGTGCGGTGGTGTTCAGCAATAAACAATTACTTTCTCGCCGAGTCCCAGCCTCTTTTTTTATTCCAACAATGCCCTGCCCAGGGCGCACCTTTTGACGTATGTACCACCACCATTGACCCCGGGGATGGTGCGTTCTGATCCCCTGAAGTTTAAGGAAACTTCCCCGCGTTAAGGAAACCTTTTTCGAAGCAAACCATAAGTTTCCTTAAAGCGGGGTAGACTGTATCTTGAACTTGCATTGGCACTTTATTGATAGACCAGAAAAAAAGAACGAGCAACGACCCATGCTTCTGTTGATGCTGGTAATCGAACGTCCCGTCGTGGCAATGGTGCTTCGACAAAATAGCCCTTCGTTTATTGTTTTGTTACACGTTCCCGTGCAGCGTATGTCGGTACTGATTCCTCACGTCTTCGTAAGTTGTGAAGTTGGCGTAGTTTCCAATGGCGTAGACGATGAACACCCACATTTCCACCAGGCCTAGCGTTCCCAATATTCGTTCCAGCACGTCCCCGTCCTGTCACATTGCACGACGACAGGAGAGAAGAGAAAAAACGAGAAAAAAACGACAAAAGGGGGTTTCAAGACAAATAAAGGGCAGTGCGAGTACGAGAGCAGGTTCAGAGCTGTCAAACCATGTCACACTCGTTCATAGCAGTACGGACTCTTGTTACCATACCAGTACATATCACACGTTGTATCCAAAAATCTTCTTGTTTTTTGCTCTCGCTTGGAACTTGCAACACACGTCATTTTTTCTCGGTGCTGACATTGGCACACACATCCCCAGCCAAGGATTGATGCTATTCGACCTACAACCTTGAGGCCACGGTGGGAGCGAAGCAACCATCCCCTGGTCCCCGGTTTTCCTGTGACTCTAGTAATATCTACATGTTTTATCGAAACAGAAAGATAAAAAAATATGGCTATGTTAACACGTTGCGTTTAGAACTTGGGCTGGTTCGTGCCTTAGGGTTAGGGGATAGTGCTCACGAGTGTTTCATCAATAGATGCTATGAGTCTCTTCAGATTGGTTTTCCGATTGTTCTCAGCAGAGGTCCGCACCTCGACTTTGAGGCGATGGATGCAGTGATCCAAATTTGGAAATTCGGGGTGCACAAAACGAGACAAAAAACGACCCCCAACTGAACGCGTGCACTTCACTATTAATAGCGGGCAGCTACAGCTCCCCACAAGCAACCACGGCCCGCGAAATCGAGGGACGCTCCTGGTGGGGTTTATGACGGCGTCGGGTGCGCCAGACAGCAGTGGTAGGCAGCCAAAAGCGACTCACGAGATGTTTTGTTGATTTCGAACATGCGAGCCAGCAACACCATAAAAAGCTCCCGAAATGCCTGAAATATTTCAATTCACGCCCGGGAGCCTAAGGGCCCGCATTATCGAAGAGCATGAAAAATATTTTTCGATTTTATTTCTTGAATTTCATGAAAAATTTACGAAAAATTCGACTTTGCGTCTTATCGAGGAAGGGCGTGATCTGTTTTAGAATTAAAAAAACGCATACGAGCCAACGAACACCCGTGGGCAACGACCGAGGCGAGCGATGGCTCGCGTCCTACCCATAGCAACGCGGCTATGATAGCGGCATATTGTTTTTGCCGGCAGCGGCTAGGAGGCTATGGCTCTAGGCGTCTCTTGGGTGGGCTGGCGCCGCCCCATCGCCCCACACAGGCAGCAGCGACGGGGATACAGCGGTCGAATTTCTGAGCGAAGTCGTGATGTGGTAGTTGGTCGTGTAACTTTCGAGGTGCAAGGCGACGAAAAACTGAGTATGCGGCGGTCTCGATTATTTTCGTGGCGTCACAGACGGGCTAAGCTGTGCTAAGGGCCTTCGTTGCGCTGCGGCTGCTCCGGTGGTCCTACCTCTCACAATGGCGGCTTCTCGCCTCTCAATTAGTCGACGACTCGGCACCAATTCGCGTGGCTGGTTTTGGTTACACGGAACATGAATTTTAATTTGCGATTAAATTCGACGAAATAAGTATTTTTTTTCCAACTTTCTTGTTGAAATTAATTTTTCGCAATAATTTTGCAAAAGCCTGCTCGGTGATTATTTTTCGACAAATCAGAATCTAGATCTAGATGCAAATTAAATTCCATTCTTGACAAGTTTCTCCTTCATGATACGTTCATGATACGTTGATGATACGTTCATGATACGGGCCCTAACACGAAGGGTACATCACCGATAAAAAAAACGAGTTTCACCAAAGGTTTGCTGCCCGCCATGCGGTTGATACAACTCTTCTGGAGTCGTATCCGATCAGCGGGCTGCAAACAATAACACAGAACAACAACAAAAACAATAACGATAGTTCAATAGTTTAATAGTATATCCCCGTGTGTGAGGGGTAGGAAGTTATGGAGTCGACAAAAGGTCTAAGAACACCTAAAAAGCTCTGCGTTATTGGCGCTTTGCAGCATTTTTTTTCTGAGCTTTCGAAATAAGCATCTTGTTTGCAGATGCCGTACTCTATTTCCGTAATCTATTTTCAAGCAAGCGTTTTTTATATGTACGCGAAATACCTCCACACGAGCTCCAACTCAGCAGATTCCGGAGGGACCCCCCGTGGCCTTAACAAAACTATCACTGTATCTAGTTCACGGGGAAAAACACGACACCACTGGTTTCGGCGCTGCAGCACCTAGGGAAAAGCAGGACAATCCTATTTGTGCTGCAGCCTTTCTGTAAAATCCTGACTTCTCTCTCTAGCCGATTCTGCATTCTTTTTTGAAAAATATATACCTCGTACTCGTATCGTGTAAAAAATGAAAAACGTCAGATGTGAGTACGATCGATTGAATGGTTGAAACTCAACTTTGCAAGCTGCGTGGTGCATCTGTATTTCATTTGTGATATTATTGAACTAAACCTGCGATATGGTTGTTAATACACAGAAAAATGGAAAAACGTCAGATGTGAGTACGACCTATTGAATGGTTGCAACTCTTTTTTTGTAAATTCCTGTTTTTTTCTCTCTGGCCGATCCTCCACTTTCCACACTAACCGGAACGAAAATGGTATACTGGTATGATTCTGTGCTCCGCGACGTACAGAGTTTCATATCATACGACTCGGGTAATCCGGTAGATACACACCCTCTGGATAATAGACTATTGAATAGACCATACCTATTGAATGTCAATAGGTTGGGGCATTGCATATCGATACCTATTGACACCTTCGATAGGTATGCGAATTTGTCGATCGATACCCATTGCTTGGACCAATAGGTCCAGAGAAATTGTTGCAATAGGCAATTGTTCTTAAGATACGTCGTAGGTGTGTGAATCTGTCTATCGAGACCTATTTCTTCCACCAATAGATTATGATAAACGGCACAATCGGCTATTGTTCTTACAAATGTTATGTCACACTGTCGATCGATACCTATTGATTGACCGATATATGTGAAATTGTCGATCGATATATATTGCTATGACCAAAAGGTATATAGCCCTGCACAGTAGTCTACCATGTGTTGAGTACGCGTCTTGGTCTGTCCACAAGTTGGTGTATCGAATATCGATTAATTGAATATCGATACGTATTGTAACTTGTAATAGGAGGGTGAAATTGTCGATAGATACCTTTTGTATGAAATTATTTTCAGGACGTCAGCTATGAGTTCGACGAATTTCTTTGCCCAGTAGGTTCAGAGGAATTAGTAATAGTATGATTGATGCCCTCGAAAAAAAGTAGTGAGGTGTTTCTGACTTTTCAACAGCAGCAGCAGCTATCGATTGAAATCCTCACAAGCCTATCGGTTAATTAAAAGATATTTTAATACCAGGCACTATATATTTTAATACCAGGCACAATCGTAAATCTGCTGTTTTGAAACAAAAGGCAAGAAGTATAGTCTTCAGGTCAAGGTAAATATTGCTATATACATTATATATCATCTAAGGTATTCACTCAAACAATAGCCTGGGGTATACGGCGGTGCGTATAGGTATGTTCTAAGCAGTACGAGGGTATAAACTTACAAGGCAAAGATATCTATTAAATTGTCAGTAGGTATCGATCGATACCCTTGGGACCCTATTAAATTGGGCAATACGCATCGATCGATACCCTTGCAAACCTATTACACTGAGCAATAGGTATCGGTCGATATCATCGCACACGTATTGCTATACGTTGTTGTTGTTCTCACATTAACTCGCGTAATCAAGCCCGTGGTCACAGGACAGGCTCCAGTAACTCTGGAGCTGAGAAATACCCCAGGGAAAAACACAAAAAACCAAAGGTGGTACTCGCATATATCACAGCTGACGCAATTAATGCCTCAACCAGAAACATATAAAAGTGAAATCGGGAGTCAGCCTACGATGTGCCAGGTCCATATTTGTGCATACGTCTCACTACTCGCGCGCGGAAAACCGACTATACCGCTTGCCACCCAAGAAAGACTACCACGTATATATTGCACGTACGTAGTACTTATCACTACGCATACGCACGACAGACGCAAGTCAATCGGAAAAAAAAACAAAGAAAAGAAAAGATAAAGGGAAGGAAAGGAAAGGAAGGACGAGCAAGCGAAAAAACGAAAAAAGAAAGGAAAAAAAAAGAAAAGACAAGAAAAGCAAGAAAGGACAAGACAAGAGGAAGCAAGGAAAGGAGAAGAGAAAAAAATGCCATACTAGCAGACCCTAGGAACTGACTAAAGACGGCATGGGGCTCATTGTTGTTGTGGTTCTCACATTAACTCGCATAATCAAGTCCGTGGTCACAGGACAGGCTCCAGTCACTCTGGGGCTGAGGAATACCCCAGGCAGGGAAAAACACAAAACAACCCTCTCATAGAGGGTATCAAGTGTTAAACTAGGTATCGATTTGTGGCGATAAAATGTATTGTTCGAACGATAGCCTGTTTGGAGTCATTTTCAAATTATGTTGCCCAAGATAATGATCGATATACACCTTCGCAATCATATCGGTCGCACAAAAAGCTATTGTGGCCACGGCCCTAACCCTATGGTTGCTTGCAATACCTATCGATAGACCCCGAAGCCGAGCTATTTTGCCTCGCGATAGGTATCGATCCTCATAGCTGCCGACCTATTGTTGGCCCAATAGCCTATTCGATAGGGTATTATCCAGGGTATAAGAAGGAACTGAATGGTACACAAACAGGTCGCGCTAAAACACTGCATGCTTGAGCTTCGCATCGAACACACGTACATAGTAATCATCACCTTGTTGTTGAGACCATCCACCTTGAGCTTCTTAGGGCACAACAAGGACAGACAGCGCCGTTTTCGGGATTATCCGCTGGGCCGGAGGGGCGTGCGCCGTGGATGATGAATGGCGAACTAGTCTATAGAGTTGATTGTATGTAGACGGGCTGCTTTCTAGCGTCTTTGCTCTCCACTGAAACAACAAAAAGGGTCGACGTACCGATACCTATCATCCGAAACAATAGAACGGTGAAAGGTCTGTCAATACCTATCGTCCTAAACAATAGCATTATGGAAGGTCTATCGATACCTATTTTCCGAAACAATAGGTTTGGTGAAACGTATACCGATACCTATTGGACATACTCATAGGCGCCGTCTCTCGGCGCCAATATCCTATCGCCCAAACAGCAGTGCCGTCTTGAAAATGTCTATCGATACCTACTTGTTTTATCAATATGTTCAGATAAAAAGGTACAGAAGGTTTTTGGTGAAACAGTAGTAGATCATTGAAGATGCCAATCGATACCCATTGTCGGCCCTAATAGGCTACGAAAAGTACCCATCGACACCTATCGCGGGCAACAATAGGTCTCCTATTGGTTATTATAGGAGCCTATCGAATGCCTATTGATCTGGAACCTTTTGTCCAGGGTGTGGCCTATAAATAGATACCTGGTACCAGGTACCAGGTAACAACGCTGGTAGCCTGCAGAAATAATATTCATACTCGCCGTGTATGTGGCAGTGGGGCTGCCGCTGCTGCTTTAGACCTCTCGATGGCTACCCGCAGAGGTAGAAGTCTAGGCCTGTGTGTCTCTGCGAGCTGCCGTGTACCAGGTACTACTGCGGTACTGCTTGCACCGCGTACCGCTGCGCTGCGAGAGCTCCCCGTCTCCACAGAGCACAGCGTACGAGGGGCAGCAGTACTGAGCAGTAACCCAGTAACCCTGTACTGAAAGAACTCGCCGTCTCTACACACATGCACAGAACAGCCGAGGCAACAACAATTATTCTATGAATACGTATCACCACGTACACCAACAATTGGTGCGGGTATACCACGCAGTGTCAGGCGCTACTGTCACGAGTTCAAGCTGCGTATTGTATTGTGTACGCATGAGTTATCTCAGAGCTAGCTGCGGTTCAGCAGCGTACACGAGTGCTGCTGCGTGTATCATCCGATATCGTTTGCTACAACCAAGAGGTGCGAGGTATCAGGAGTGGTCCCACTATAGTCCCGGTATGTGCACTGTAGAGAAAGATACCAGCACTATAGAGGCCATCAGCACTACTTCGCACACTCACACTACTACTCGTTCTTACCATGTGTCCCGACGGTTTCACGTACGCTATAGCCGGAACCAGCACTAATCAATAGGCACTATATAGGGACATATACTATTGCACGTTGGTGTATCGGTACGATAAGCAACGAAAATCGCGCCGACTAAAGTCGTACCTCATGGTGGGTGACGGCGACAGGAGCGTTGTTGTTGTTGGTCGAGACCGAGGGGGCAGAGGTCGTGGGGTACATCGCAGAGGACGAAGGTTTGACCTCTCGCACAGGAGCTTCATCCATGGCTAAGCAGACTGTCACGCCGACATGTACAGCAGCAGCAGTTGTTGTGTTCCAGTGGGCTGTAGGGGTTGTGGTAGTAGCAGTATGATACAGCACCTGCCGAGCAATGATACGGCAAATACCCCGAATAATGTCCTGTGCTTTTTATTCCATTCAAATTCGAAATTCGAAATTCGGGGCCGCTGATACCTTCGTAAATGATACAAGGCGCTTCGCTCCGCGGGCGGCTTTCACCGCCAGCTACTCTCGCCCAGGAAAATTTTTTTGCAACGAATCAAAGTATTTGGTGACCTGGACGACAGCAGAGGTTCACGATGTCAATGGCAGGTGCAAACTGGTGAATTTGATAATGCCAAGGATCCCGCCGCCATGTTCCAGGAAAACAGCCCGGACGCCACAAACATACATGCATGATGAGTTTACTTATGCGCCGGGTATCTTCCACTCGCGATGTGTACGTATAATATAATATGTAATTTTTATAATATGTCCGTCTCGAAGTTGGTGACCACAGAGATTTTATTTGTCTCTAGGTTGACGAATCGGCACGGACGCAGGGTGCTGGATGCCAATGGGTGGAAAAAACAGCAAAAAAATTAATCTAAACCACATATACATCATTCACCTCACACCTTATTCTGTTCCATCATAAAAAATACGTATTATTACGTTTAGAGTGCGGTTTGTCACAGGGCTATTAACTTGTTGTTGTTGTTGTTGTTGTTGTTGTTGTTGTTGTTGTTGTTGTTGTTGTTGTTGTTGTTGTTGTTGTTGTTGTTGTTGTTGTTGCTGTTGTTGTTGTTGTTGTTGTTGTTGTTGTTGTTGTTGTTGTTGTTGTTGTTGTTGTTGTTGTTGTTGTTGTTGTTGTGGTTGTTGTTGCTGATGTTGTTGTTGTGGTTGTTGTTGTTATTGTGGTTGTTGTTGTTGTTGTTCTTACATTAACTCGCATAGTCAAGCCCGTGGTCACAGGACAGGCTCCAGTCACTCTGAAGCTGAGGAATACCCCAGGAAAAAAACACAAACAACCCGAGGTGGTACACGCATATATCACAGCTGACGCAATTCATGCCTCCACCAGGAACACACAAAGTGAAATCATGAGTCAGTCTACGATGGTGCCAGGTCCATACCGGTGCATAGCTCTCATTACAGTATTGCTCGCGCCCCTGGAAAAACCGACTATACCGCTTGCCACCCAAGAAAGACTACAACGAACGATGCATTACAAGTAGTATATATCACTACGCACACGCACGACAGACGCAAGTCATTTGGAAAAAAGAAACAAAGAAAATAACAGAAGATAAAGGAAAGGAAAGAAAATAGATGAAAGCGAAAAATAAAACGAGAAAGGAAAGGAAAGAAAAGAAAACCCAAGAAAAGCAAAAAAAGACAAGACAAGAAGAGGAAGCAAGGAAGAAAGGAAAAGAGAAAAAAAAATGTCATACTACGAAGCAGACCCTAGGCACTGACTAAAGACGACATTGGGCTCATAGACTAGAGGGTATCAAGTGCATCATCAATGGAACGCAATATGGCGAATAAGTCAGGGCGGTCTTACGCTATCTTGTGACGGCCATTGGAAGGCCCACAACTTTCAATACGATGATGGCCAAACCCAGACTTCAGTCTCTTGGGCATGACGCCCCCCCCCCCCCCCCCCCCCGCCCGCTTCACCCCTTCCTCCCCTCCCCCCTCCCCCTTCCCCCCTCCCCCCTCCCCCCGGCCGCTCAGAGATGCCGACGGTGGGTGGCGCTGCCGCAGTCTTTGCGCGTCGCTGTGCAGCTTTGCGTCTCTCCATTTCATGCCAATTTCGCATGAACAACTCGGCTCCCTCCTCTACTCGTCGAAACCATCTGCCAGCCTTCTGAGCAGCCTTTCGCCACCCTTCGAATTTCATTCCAAAGACCGACATATCCTCCTTCAGATGATCCATCCAGTCTTTCTCTTGCCCCCCCTGAGTAGCCCTTACCCCCAACAAGCTCCCCAAACATCACCCTCTGTGGCAGACGCTCCTCCCCCATACGTGCTACAAATCCCGCAAACAATATCCTCCGTTTGCGCACTATCGCCTCTATGCTCTCGGAAGCTGTCTTGGCAAGCGCATCGGCGTACGATAGGGTGTGGTCGTCGCGCTTCAGTTTCCGCCATCCAAGGCATTGGAGGAGCATAGAGTGGTGAACCCGTCGTAGCCTGTCACAGTCAGGTTTTTCCGAGCTCCATGTCATGCAATCGTAAATAAGTGTCTCGACCACCTCAGCTTTCAGCAACCGCACCTTCAACCGTAAGCGCACACCCGGGTGATCATAGATTTCCATCTTATACCGCTGGAAGCACGCCCAGGCCCTCTGAAGACGCCGCGTTATTTCAATGCTAAGGTCTCTGTCTGCGGTGACAACCCCGCCCAAGTACACAAACTCGATTGTTTGTTTGTATACCTGGCCCGTTGCATTGATTGTGAAAGACACCTTCCCCCCGCCTTTGGTTTCCAGTCACATTATCTCTGTTTTTGTCTCGGATACCGTAAGCCCGAACGATGAGCACGCAGATACGATCGTCGTCATCATCCTTTCTAGCCCTTCTGATGATCGCGATACGATGCCCGCATCGTCCGCGTACAGCATACCCCACAATCTCTGCACCTCATCCCCATCCTTCCCCCTCCGTCCGTCGACTTTGCCTGTGCGTGAAGTGCCCTTCTTCTCGCCTTCCTCCTTTCGTTGGAGCTGCACCATGTTGTCCGTGATGGCTGCATCAGCGAGGAAGCGTTTCTCGGCCACACGCAGTACCGCCGTGAAAAACATTTTGAACAGCAGTGGCGCGAGCACACATCCTTGCCTGAGACCTTGCTCCACGTCGAACTCATCCGAGCACTCCCCGTCATCCAGCCGCACGCGTGCTTGCATACCGTCGTGTGATTGGCGAATGACGGCGAGCATTCTCGATGGCACGCCAAAACGAGCAAGGACATCCCACAGAAGGGTTTGATCGACGGAGTCGTATGCTTTGGTGAGGTCGATAAAGCACAAGTACAAGGGGGTGTCCGTCTTCCGCGCCAGTTCCTGCAGTTGTCGTACTACGAACATCATGTCAACCGTCGAGCGTTGGGGTCCGAACCCACACTGTTCCTCCGGCAGAATGTTCTCGCGTTCGCGATAGTCACTCAGGCGACCCGCGATGACTTTGAGGAGTACCTTGCCGGCGTGAGCCACGATGGAGATGAAAAAAAGTAAGTAAAAGCCGGTCGCCCCGGTGGCGTATCAGGTCATCCTCGAGCCTGGCATAGGTCACCTTCGTGAGTTCGAATCTCTCCGAGTGCATACGCCTATAAATTCGTGGGGACTTTTTCTTACGCACAAATTGACTTGCGGAAAACGTGAGAGCGTGAGTTAGCAACACTAGATGAAAAATCGACAAGCAGTGGGATTGCTGAACCCTATGCGCGATAAAAAATGGAGGCAAGAACCGGGGGGGAGAAAGGACGACACCTGTGACCACGGCTTGTCCAGAAGCTGGAAAGTAGAAGTGCGCAAGAAAAAAAGAAAAAAAGAGTTATTGTCAGAGGTACTTGGTGTAGCTATCTATGTTACATGTGTCCTAGTGTGGTCCGTCGATCGCTCGTACCGAAGTCTGAACCATTATAGGGCCTGCTGGCATTTTGTATGTATGCCATGAAGATCTTCCCCCCCTAGGGAGAGGAGTCATGAGGACTCGTCAGGTGCAGAAGCCGAGACTCTCGCTCGTGGTGGTGTTAAGGTATCAGTGGGGTATTAGTCCGTTTGACCACTTGCAAAAGGTTAACCATATAGCTTACCCAAACTAAGCCTTATAACACTCTCCCCCCCTGAAACGGCGGGATAACAGGTCGGCCGGATATACGGGCGGACCTGTCAATATCCGAGCGGTTTCATTTCCTGGGGATACCGGGGAGAGTATTTTTCAAGTTCGACATGGGGAAAGTCTGAAATAGTTTATTCTAGGTGGATGTGGGATTTGAACCCACGACCCAAAAAAAATATGTTCTGTCGACGACGCCATTTGTTGGGGTATTAGTGGTATCGCGAAGCTATTTGCGACAATGAGACCGGGTCGGCGCACCCGGCCTCCCCTAGTCGGTTCCGCACCTGCACTGCGAGTGCAAGAATTCTCGTCCGCGCCGCAACCGGACCGTTAACAGCGGCCGGCGCTCGCAAAGCTTCCCCTTCGGCGTTTCCGACCTTATTCTCGGGCGCGTTGGCCAATGAAAAGCCGTGAAGTTGTGGAGATAGCTTCTAGCGTCGGCCCTGACCTTGCGATGTCAGAACACTGCCCCTGTTTCGTCGAGGGTACTGTGACGCTGGACGACGTTTTGTTCACTATGAAAATCGCGTATATCAGTCGAGCAACGCTCGACTCGGAGAGGCACTGAGCTCCTATAGATTTGGGGACCGGCAGCATTGCTTGGGTTCCCAAACGCCTCCGAGGATACTGAGGGAAACAAAGTTCCGCATATTCTCCGGCCACAAGACATAGGAGAGCATTGGCAAAGTGGGGACCCTCAATGCACGAGTCCAGCGGTAGCTTGAGTTCGTCACCGCGTTCGATTGCACACTCGAGTACCGCAGAGGCAGCGCCAAGGGCATCGCCGATTTTTCCGGCCCGTTTTCCAGAGCCCGCTACGGAGTACGACCGCAGTGGCTTGAAAAAAATCAACCTCGTGGGGTTGACAAGCCCCAACCCCGTTGGAGATAGCGGTATCTACCTCCTACGGACCCGCGGGCTGCGCGCTCCCTCCTCGCCGATCCCAGGAGTCGGTTCGGGTGGACTCGCGCCCCTCGCCGAAAACACTGTCTTGGGTGAGCTCGTGCCCACACCGAAAGCACTGCTTTGGGTGGACTCGAACCCCTCGCCGAAAGCACTGTCTTGGGTGGGCTCGTGCCCCGCACTGAACATGCTGCCTTGAGTGGGCTCCCTCTTACCTCTACCGCGTTTCACGATTTTTGCACACACGAGCCACGTATAAGGATTGACGGCCTTTCTGCTTCCCCGGGGAGATTAGTCGCTCGTGTTTCTGCCTCCGTCGCCACTACCGAAGGCTGTACCGGCCGCGGGTCGATTTCACCTGCCGCTGACACCGTTTTCGCTTCGGTTTTTGCCATACCCATCGAGGGCGGCACGGGCTCCGCAGAAGCCCTGGCTGCAGCGACGCCCATCGCACAGCCGACTTATCTATCCCGGCGTTCTTTACAGGAGACGGCCCCGCCGCGACCACCGGTTCGACTGCGTCCGTCTCCGCCATGCTTGGCACTCCAGCCCCTCCGTCGTCGACGACGCACCGACGAACAGCGACAACAACGGGTAATGCACCCCCGCTGTAGATTATGGATTCGGGCCCGGCGGGACCCCTCGGCCATTTTCCAGACGAGGTACAACCCCGTCGCGAGTCCCACGGCCGCGGCCGACCCCATCGACCGCCGCGACCCCTGCTCTTGCCGACTCGCCGGTCCGCACGGTGCCACTACCGTCCGACCGCGACCACGCAGAGCCTATATGGGAACTCCTCTCTTACGACTCACGCCTTTTCCTGGTGACACGCCGACTGCACATGCAAGGTATGACCCCCTTGGCGACGCTGCTGACTTGCGGTTTCCTGATTCCGTCGCGCGTTATTCACATGCCGATTGGAAGCGAGAGCAGCACACTGAGCCGACTTGCCACGCCATGTTGCGTTACGTCTCTATCGGCCGGCCATCGGTCCTGCCGCCCGACTTTTTGGCGTGCTACCACTCGCACAAGCGTCCATCCTCTCAGACATCAAGGAATTGGCGGATAAGGGTCGACTACATACAACCGACGACGACATCGTCCTACTCGTCCGTAACCCGACACTACCGCCAACAAGGTCTGACAAACCGAACTCTGTGGGGCGAGCTGCTTGCTTGCTAAACGACGAGCCAGTTCGCATCTACGTTTCCCTGCTCATGCGCCCTTGGATCATGCAAGCTTGCCACTCGACGGCCTCCTGCCACCTTGGCACCACGCGCACGTTGCGCATGCTGGAGCGTTTTATTGGTGGATTGGCATGAGTGTGTGTACCCGGTGGTGGCTTCGCCACTGCTTGAAGTGCCAAGCGCGGAAAACCCCACGGCTGACTGTCCGCTGGCCCATCATCACAATGCCTCTGCCGGAAGGTCCAGGTATCGCCGTCAGTGTTGACTACTTCGGCCCCCTTCCGGTCACACCACGAGGCAGCACCTATATCCTGCTGTTCACCGATCGCTTCAGTCGTCGGGCCGACATGTTCTCCGTCACTGCCGCTGAGTTCACCGCGGAAGGTACAGCCAAAATCCTGGTGAACCAATACATCCCCTTGTGGGGGTGCCCGCGCACCATACTCTCGGACAACGGACTGCAGTTCTGCTCCAAGCTTTCACAAGCTGTATATCAGCTGTTAGGTGTACACAAGCTTACTACAAGCTCATATCATCCCAACTGTAACGGGGGCGTTGAGCGGGTAAATCACACTATTGCACAAATGCTGGCTATGGTCGTCAACGAGCGACAAGACGACTGGGACTTGCATCTGCCCCATGTAGAATTCGCTTACAACAACTCTGTCAGCGCGACAACGGGTTTGGCGCCCAACGAGGTCCACATGGGCAGACTCCCACGGCTCCCCCTGACGATTTTCGACCGCACAGGTGTCGTGGGACACCAGAGTCTGGCCCGTGACCACCTGGCCTATTGCGATTTGGCCACCGACCGGCAAAAGCGCGCGAACGACATTGTCCGCGCACACCACGCCCTCACCGGTTCCCGTGTTAACCGCAGAAACTCCGCCCTCGCCGACGCGCTGCGTCCAGCACCTAACTTCACTGTGGGTGGTTGGGCATGGGTATACAATTCTGCCTCTACCATCCGCCAGGGTGTGAAGGCGAACACCGACGCCAAGGTACTCAAGGCCAAACTCGCGCTTAACTGGACGGGCCTATACAAGGTCCTGGCCGTCGGTCCCTGCTCCGCCGCCGAGACCCCGGACGGCTCGCCGCTCGGGAGCAACCTCCTTTATTTGGATCTCCCTTCCGACCTGCCTGGTTCGGACGCTCGTCGGCGTGTGGCCATCGAGCGCTGCGAACCCTGTGCCAACCCCCACGACAGCGGGGGCATGCCCAAATACCTACCGGCGGGGCTGACACAGTATGTGCTCAACAAATTTTCCAAGAAGTCCCCGCCGTACTACGTCACTCAAGACGACGTTTCGACTCCCCTCCAACGGCTGGAGGTGGAGCAGATCACTGGTCATCAGTCGGTACGGGGGCGAGGTGGCGTCATCGCGGTGCTATACAAGACGCATTGGGCGGGACTCTCCGAACCGTCCCGGGAGCGGGAAATGGACCTTCACCTCTCCCGCTCCCACATATTGCGTTATTGGGCCGGAACCCCGGACCAGCACCGCCAAACCAACCGCCTTTACCGCCGAATGCGGATCGGGGCGGCACAGCGTGAGCTCTCCCGCAACAACGGGGAACGTTTCCTGGCGCCGGGCTACGCCTGTGTTCCCCGCACCAATTGGCTCCGCCGCTACCACGACACAGTACTCCCTAAGGGAGCCCACGTTTGGTACAAGGGAGACGATGGTTTATGGTGGCTAGGAAAAAATCAGCGCGAGCACTACCGAGGACAAGGTATACCTGGTCCGCTTTCTGGGCGACCCGGGACCGATTAAACTCCCTCTTCCCCCGGCGCGCTACACGAGTTCAACGGGAGCCGTACGAGGCTCTTGGTGCTTGCAAGTTCACATCGCCAGTGCGTTTCCTCGGGGAATCCAACGTAACGTACACGAATCTCGAGGCGCGGCCGTGGCCAGTTGACTTCCAAGCCACCACCGCCCCTCGACAGTTCTTCATTTTTTTTGGTTATGAGTTTTGCGTCTTCGTCTTTGGGTCTTTCGTAGTGTCCTGAGGGTCTTCATCGAGGTTTGGGGCGGTTCTTTCAATTTTTTTTTTTTTTTTGTCCTGCCGAACCCCCTGCTCAGTGCCGGGTCAGGGTTCGGGGAAAACGCCGCTATCTGAGGCGCAGGGCTGTCGCCTTTTTGTCATTGTTCAATTTCGCCCTGCCGACGCCCTCCTCAGCCCAGAGCCGGGGGGCGACCAGTGTACGGGTCTGTGTGTCTTCTTTTATGCTTTGTGTGTTGTATTTGTTCTGCTTTTTTTTTTTTTTTTTCGTCTAAACACTTCCTCCCCTCGCGGGGCTGTAGGTGTTGACACCTTCCATCCCGGGTATTCGTCGTTTCCTCGTCTAACCCCCCGCCTTGCCGATGGCCCGCGGGAGGTTTTTCGCATGACTTCTCCCTTGTGTTAGCGCCTGTGTTCCCCTCCATATCGACGAGGGCTCGCCTCGCCATAGTACCTTTTCTGCGGTTGGTTTACCGTAGAGCCTTTCCTGCCGCCCCCGCCACACCGGCGGCATGCGGCAGGTTCTAGAGCCTTTTCTGCCCCCCCCGCCACACCGGCGGCATGCGGCAGGTTTTTGATGGGTGACTATTGCCTTGCTGTAGGGTCTGCTTTTCTTTCTACTGCTTTTCTTCGCGGGTTCCTGGCTCCATAGCCAGACGGTTAGAGGTGTGGGAGTGGGGTTTGAGAAGCCGCATCTTCGACTCATGGTCTAGTTCGTAGAACCGGAGTTTCCCCGAATCTCCCATATTTCTGCATATGCGACTCATCAGGGTGGGCTAGTGTTAAGATACGGCCTCGAAAGGCCTGTAGGTATCTGAATTTGAGATCATTTGGATGGGTTTCGTATGATAAGGTTGGCGGTTTATATTCGGGGAAGTTAGGAATTAGATCGGAGGCACGCGCCTCCGATCTCAGAAGCTGTCCCGGGCTCTGGTGGAAACGAATAAAGCTACATCTCTACGAAGGAACGAAAGTGAGTACTCTCCGAGGACCTGCTCAATTGGCAGACCTGCAGGGGGCACTCTGTGTCCCCCACCTTCAATTTAACAGTGGGGTATTAGTCCGTTTGACCACTTGTAAAATATTAACCAATAGCTCACCCAAACTAAGCCTAATAGCAGTGGCAGGAGGGTCTGGGGGTATTCTGTGCAAGATTCCGTCAGTTTTTTTTCACAAAAAATATTTTAAGGACGTCAGCCGTGAGTTCGACGAATTTCGGGTCAATACTCTTATTTGCAAGCTGCGTTGTTGGTACTGTAAAATACTATATGGGTGAGTTTTTATTGGAATTGGGAGGAGTCCTATTTTTTGTCCACTATAATGGTAAGTGTTGGTATTTTTACTTTAGGTGGGGAATTTTGAGCTAGATCTAACGTCACATCTTTTTAATAAATTTATTGCAGTAGTTTCCACTATACTTCTCTATCATATTAATATGTATGGTAGGTGGTTTATTTTGTTTTTTCTCCCCCCCGCTTTAATATCGGGAGGAGTACGAATACAGAGTATTATTATTAGGTAACTTATATGTTACTCTTAATACAGCATTCGAGAATAAAAGTCGGCTACTCCCCAAGAAATCTCTGTGGGACACGAACTACGGTTCCACATTGATACGCTGTCACTCGAACATTTTACTCGTATAGAAATATTTTGGTGTAACAGAGAACCGAAATGATCCTGCGGAACTCCTTGGCCAGCCCTGTGAGAGGAGCTCGTCAGAACGGTCTTGCTCCATCTCGTGCCTTCGGGTGGGCGCAAAAAGCGATAGACGCTGGCTCTATTGTGATTTCTCTAGATGCTGGCTTCCAAGGCGATGCCGAGGACTTCCAGCCTGAGCGACAGTTCATTCGAAGGCTGCTGTACAGCCCCACAGGACTGTCAATTTCTTTTTTTGGAGTAGTACACAATTGGTTTGCTTTCTAAAAAAACCGTCCGTTCTCATTTTAGGCTCCGTTCCCATTTTTCAGTTTTCTCTGTTTCAAAAAGATCCGTGACGCAGTGCCAAATTATTCTGCCTGGAAAATCCATTCTTGTCACGCCTTTTTTTTCAGTAATTTAGAAACCGTTATTTTATTGTATTTCCCTGTGGTTAGGATACGATCCTTTTTATACGTGTTATAATGTGGTCCAGCACGAGGGGGTATGCCGATCGCTCGTACCGCAGTCTGAATTATAGGGCCTGCTGGCGTGTATGCCGTGGAGATCGTTCCCCGCAAAGGAGAGAAGTACGATGAGGAATCGTCGGGTGCAGGAGCCGAGACTCTCGCTCGTGGTGACAGGAGGGTCTGGAAGTATTCTGTGCAAGATTTCGGTTGTTATTATGTCTGGAACATCCATTCTTGTCACGACTTGTTTAGTCAGTAACCGTCATTCACAGCATTTATTTTCCTATCGATATGATACGATCCTTTTCATATTTGTTCTAATGTGCTCCATCACGGGGTTACGTCGATCGCTCGTACCGTAGTCTGAATGAGGGCCTGCTGGCATGTATGTCATGAAGGTCGTTCCCCTCAAAGGCGAGCGGAGCATGAGGATTCGTCAGGAGGTGCAGGAGCCGAGACTCTCGCTCGTGGTGGCAGGAGGGTCTGGAGGTATTCTGTGCAATATTTCGTTGGTTCTTCTGTCTGGAAAATCCATCCTTGTCACGACTGTTTTCGTCAGTAACCGTCATTGCATGTCCGTATGGCTAGGATACGATCCTTTTTATATGTGTTCTAGTGTGGACCAGCACCGGGGTATGTCGATCGCTCGTATCGTCGTCTGAATGAGGGACTGCTGGCATGTGTGCCGTGAAAATCGTCCCCCCCAGGCGAGAAGAGCATGAGTACTCGTCAGGTGCAGAAACCGAGACTCTCGCTCGTTGTGGCAGGCGGGTCTGGAGGTATCCTGTGAATTGTTTTGCTTTGATCTTGTTTCTGGAAAATCCATTCATTCTTGCCACGATTTTTTTCGTCAGTAACCGTCAGTGTGTATTTCCTTATGGTTGAGATACGATTTTTTTTGTACGTGTAGTTCTGGTGGTGTGTTCTGTCAATTGCTCGTACCGTAGTCTGAATGAGGGCCTGCTGGCGTGTATGCCGTGAAGATCGTTCGCCGCAAAGGAGAGAAGTACGATGAGGAATCGTCGGGTGCAGGAGCCGAGACTCTCGCTCGTGGTGACAGGAGGGTCTGGAGGTATTTTGTGCAAGATTTCGGTTGTTATTATGTCTGGAAAATCCATTCTTGTCACGACTATTTTAGTCAGTAACCATCATTGTATTTCCCTATGGTTAGGATACGATCCTTTTCGTATGTGTTCTAGTGTGGTCCAGCACGGGGGTCTGTCGATCGCTCGTACCGTAGTCTGAATTATAGGGCCTGCTGGCATGTATGCCGTGAAGATCGTTCTCCCTAAGGGAGAGGAGAACGAGGACTCGTCGGGTGCAGAAGCCGAGACTCGCTCGTGGTGGCAGGAGGGTCTGGAGGTATTGTGTGAAGATTTCGTTTGTTTCTGCACCTGACGAGTACTCATGCTCTTCTCGCCTGGGAGGGACGATTTTCACGGCACACATGCCAGCAGGCCCTCATTCAGACGACGATACGAGCGATCGACACCCCGGTGCTGGTCCACACTAGAACACATATAAAAAGGATCGTATCCTAGCCATACGGACATGCAATGACGGTTACTGACGAAAACAGTCGTGAGAAGGATGGATTTTCCAGACAGAAGAACCAACGAAATATTGCACAGAATACCTCCAGACCCTCCTGCCACCACGAGCGAGAGTCTCGGCTCCTGCACCTCCTGACGAATCCTCGTGCTCCGCTCGCCTTTGAGGGGAACGATCTTCATGGCATACATACAACATGCCAGCAGGCCCTCATTCAGACTACGGTACGAGCGATCGACGTAACCCCGTGATGGAGCTCATTAGAACACATATGAAAAGGATCGTATCATATCGATAGGAAAATAAATGCTGTGAATGACGGTTACTGACTAAAAAAGTCATGACAAGAATGGATTTTCCAGACATAATAACAACCGAAATCTTGCACAGAATACTTCCAGACCCTCCTGTCACCACGAGCGAGAGTCTCGGCTCCTGCACCCGACGAGTCCTCATGCTCCTCCCCCTAGGGGGGGAACGATCTTCACGGCATACACGCCAGCAGACCCTATAATTCAGACTGCGGTACGAGCGATCGACATACCCCCTCGTGCTGGACCACATTAAAACACGTATAAAAAGGATCGTATCCTAACCACGGGGAAACACAATAAAATAACGGTTTCTAAATTACTGAAAAATAAGTCGTGACAAGAATGGATTTTCCAGACAGAAGAACCGAGACTCTCGCTCGTTGTGGCAGGCGGGTCTGGAGGTATCCTGTGAATTGTTTTGCTTTGATCTTGTTTCTGGAAAATCCATTCATTCTTGTCACGATTTTTTTCGTCAGTAACCGTCATCGTGTATTTCCTTATGGTTGAGATACGTTTTTTTTTGTACGTACGTGTAGTTCTGGTGTGTTCTGTCAATTGCTCGTACCGTAGTCTGAATGAGGGCCTGCTGGCGTGTATGCCGTAAGGATCGTTCCCCGCAAAGGAGAGAAGTACGATGAGGAATCGTCGGGTGCAGGAGCCGAGACTCTCGCTCGTGGTGACAGGAGGGTCTGGAAGTATTCTGTGCAAGATTTCGGTTGTTATTATGTCTGGAAAATCCATTCTTGTCATGACTTTTTTTTCAGTAATTTAGAAACCGTTATTTTATTGTGTTTCCCCGTGGTTAGGATACGATCCTTTTTGTACGTGTTTTAATGTGGTCCCGCACGAGGGGGTCTGTCGATCGCTCGTACCGTAGTCTGAATTATAGGGCCTGCTGGCGTGTATGCCGTGAAGATCGTTTCCCCCCTAGGGAGAGGAGCATGAGGACTCGTCGGGTGCAGGAGCCGAGACTCTCGCTCGTGGTGACAGGAGGGTCTGGAGGTATTCTGTGCAAGATTTCGTTGGTTCTTCTGTCTGGAAAATCCATCCTTGTCACGACTGTTTTCGTCAGTAACCGTCATTGCATGTCCGTATGGCTAGGATACGATCCTTTCTATATGTGTTTTAGTGTGGACCAGCACCGGGGTATACTGCTAGCATGTGTGCCGTGAAAATCGTCCCCCCCAGGCGAGAAGAGCATGAGTACTCGTCAGGTGCAGAAACCGAGACTCTCGCTCGTTGTGGCAGGCGGGTCTGGAGGTATCCTGCGAATTGTTTTGCTTTGATCTCGTTTGTGGAAAATCCATCCATTCTTGTCACGATTTCTTTGGTCAGTAACCGTCAGTGTGTATTTCCTAATGGTTGAGATACGATTTTTTTTGTACGTGTAGTTCTGGTGTGTTCTGTCGATTGCTCGTACCGTAGTCTGAATGAAGGCCTGCTGGCGTGTATGCCGTGAAGATCGTTCCCCGCAAAGGAGAGAAGTACGATGAGGAATCGTCGGGTGCAGGAGCCGAGACTCTCGCTCGTGGTGACAGGAGGGTCTGGAGGTATTCTGTGCAAGATTTCGGTTGTTATTATGTCTGGAAAATCCATTCTTGTCACGACTTTATTAGTCAGTAACCGTCATTCACAGCATTTATTTTCCTATCGATATGATACGATCCTTTTCGTATTTGTTCTAATGTGCTCCATCACGGGGTTACGTCGATCGCTCGTACCGTAGTCTGAATGAGGGCCTGCTGGCATGTATGCCATGAAGATCGTTCCCCTCAAAGGCGAGCGGAGCATGAGGATTCGTCAGGAGGTGCAGGAGCCGAGACTCTCGCTCGTGGTGGCAGGAGGGTCTGGAGGTATTCTGTGCAATATTTCGTTGGTTCTTCTGTCTGGAAAATCCATCCTTGTCACGACTGTTTTCGTCAGTAACCGTCATTGCATGTCCGTATGGCTAGGATACGATCCTTTTTATATGTGTTCTAGTGTGGACCAGCACCGGGGTATGTCGATCGCTCGTATCGTCGTCTGAGTGAGGGCCTGCTGGCATGTGTGCCGTGAAAATCGTCCCCCCCAGGCAAGAAGAGCATGAGTACTCGTCAGGTGCAGAAACCGAGACTCTTGCTCGTTGTGGCAGGCGGGTCTGGAGGTATCCTGTGAATTGTTTTGCTTTGATCTTGTTTCTGGAAAATCCATTCTTGTCACGATATTTTTCGTCAGTAACCGTCATTGTGTATTTCCTTATGGTTGAGATACGTTTTTTTTTGTACGTGTAGTTCTGGTGGTGTGTTCTGTCAATTGCTCGTACCGTAGTCTGAATGAGGGCCTGCTGGCGTGTGTGCCGTGAAGATCGTTCCCCGCAAAGGAGAGAAGTACGAGGAGGAATCGTCGGGTGCAGAAGCCGAGACTCTCGCTCGTGGTGACAGGAGGGTCTGGAGGTATTCTGTGCAAGATTTCGTTTGTTATTATGTCTTGAAAATCCATTCTTGTCACGACTTTTCACGTCAGTAACCATCATTGTATTTCCCTATGGTTAGGATACGATCCTTTTCGTATGTGTTCTAGTGTGGTCCAGCACGGGGGTCTGTCGATCGCTCGTACCGTAGTCTGAATGAGGGCCTGCTGGCATGTATGCCGTGAAGATCGTTCTCCCTAAGGGAGAAGAGAACGAGGACTCGTCGGGTGCAGAAGCCGAGACTTGCTCGTGGTGGCAGGAGGGTATGGAGGTATTGTGTGAAGATTTCGTTGGTTCTTCCGTCTGGAAAATCCATTCTTGTCACGACTTATTTTTCAGTAATTTAGAAACCGTTAATTTATTGTATTTCCCTGTGGTTAGGATACGATCCTTTTTATACGTGTTTTAATGTGGTCCAGCACGAGGGGGTATGTCGATCGCTCGTACCGCAGTCTGAATTATAGGGCCTGCTGGCGTGTATGCCGTGAAGATCGTTCCCCCCTTAGGGAGAGGAGCATGAGGACTCGTCGGGTGCAGGAGCCGAGACTCTCGCTCGTGGTGACAGGAGGGTCTGGAGGTATTCTGTGCAAGATTTCGGTTGTTATTATGTCTGGAAAATCCATTCTTGTCACGACTTGTTTAGTCAGTAACCGTCATTCACAGCATTTATTTCCTATCGATATGATACGATCCTTTTCATATTTGTTCTAATGTGCTCCATCACGGGGTTACGTCGATCGCTCGTACCGTAGTCTGAATGAGGGCCTGCTGGCATGTTGTATGTATGCCATGAAGATCGTTCCCCTCAAAGGCGAGCGGAGCACGAGGATTCGTCAGGAGGTGCAGGAGCCGAGACTCTCGCTCGTGGTGGCAGGAGGGTCTGGAGGTATTCTGTGCAATATTTCGTTGGTTCTTCTGTCTGGAAAATCCATCCTTGTCACGACTGTTTTCGTCAGTAACCTTCATTGCCTTTCCGTATGGCTAGGATACGATCCTTTTTATATGTGTTCTAGTGTGGACCAGCACCGGGGTATGTCGATCGCTCGTATCGTCGTCTGAATGAGGGACTGCTGGCATGTGTGCCGTGAAAATCGTCCCTCCCAGGCGAGAAGAGCATGAGTACTCGTCAGGTGCAGAAACCGAGACTCTCGCTCGTTGTGGCAGGCGGGTCGGGAGGTATCCTGTGAATTGTTTTGCTTTGATCTTGTTTCTTGAAAATCCATTCTTGTTACGATTTTTTCCGTCAGTAACCGTCATTCATTGTGTATTTCCTTATGGTTGAGATACGATTTTTTTGTACGTGTAGTTTTTGTGTGTTCTGTCAATTGCTCGTACCGTAGTCTGAATTATAGGGCCTGCTGGCGTGTATGCCGTGAAGATCGTTCCCCGCAAAGGAGAGAAGTCCGATGGGGAATCGTCGGGTGCAGAAGCCGAGACTCTCGCTCGTGGTGACAGGAGGGTCTGGAGGTATTTTGTGCAAGATTTCGGTTGTTATTATGTCTGGAAAATCTATTCTTGTCACGACTATTTTAGTCAGTAACCGTCATTGTATTTCCCTATGGTTAGGATACGATCCTTTTCGTATGTGTTCCAGTGTGGTCCAGCACGGGGGTCTGTCGATCGCTCGTACCGTAGTCTGAATGAGGGCCTGCTGGCATGTATGCCGTGAAGATCGTTTTCCCTAAGGGAGACGAGAACGAGGACTCGTCGGGTGCAGAAGCCGAGACTCGCTCGTGGTGGCAGGAGGGTCTGGAGGTATTCAGTGCAAGATTTCGTTTGTTCTTCTGTCTGGAAAATCCATCGTTGTCACGACTGTTTTCATCAGTAACCGTCATTGCATTCCCGTATGGCTAGCACGCGATCTTTTTTTCATGTGTTTTAGTGTGATCCAGCACGGGGGTCTGTCGATCGCTCGTTCCGTAGTCTGAATGAGGGACTGCTGGCATGTATGCCGTGAAGATCGTTCTCCCCAAGGGAGAGGAGAACGAGGATTCGTCGGGTGCAGAAGCCGAAACTCTCGCTCGTGGTGGCAGGAGGGTCTGGAGGTATTGTGTGAAGATTTCGTTTGATATTATGTATGGAAAATCCATTCTTGTCACGACTTTTCACGTCAGTAACCGTCATTCATTGTCACTGTATGTTCCCATGGTTAGAATACGGTACTTTTTATATATGTTCTAAAGAGCTCCATCACGGGATTATGTCGATCGGTCGTACCGTAGTCTGAATGAGGGCCTGCTGGCATGTATGCCATGAAGATCGTTCCCCCTAAAGGAGAGCGGAGCACGAGGATTCGTCAGGTGCAGGAGCCGAGACTCTCGCTCGTGGTGACAGGAGGGTCTGGAGGTATTCCGCGCAAAATTTCGTTTGTTATTATGTCTGGAAAATCCATTCTTGTCACGACTTTTATAGTCAGTAACCGTCATTGTATTTCCCTATGGTTAGGATACGATCCTTTTCGTATGTGTTCTAGTGTGGTCCAGCACGGGGGTCTGTTGATCGCTCGTACCGTAGTCTGAATGAGGGACTGCTGGTATGTATGCCGTGAAGACCGTTCTTCCCAAGGGAGAGGAGAACGAGTACTCGTCGGCTGCAGAAGCCGAAACTCTCGCTCGTGGTGGCAGGAGGGTCTGGAGGTATTGTGTGAAGATTTCGTTTGATATTATGTCTAGAAAATCCATTCTTGTCACGACTTTTCACGTCAGTAACCGTCATTCATTGTTACTGTATGTTGCCATGGTTAGAATACGGTACTTTTTATATATGTTCTAAAGAGCTCCATCACGGGATTATGTCGATCGCTCGTACCGTAGTCTGAATGAGGGCCTGCTGGCATGTATGCCATGAAGATCGTTCCCCCTAAAGGAGAGCGGAGCACGAGGATTCGTCAGGTGCAGGAGCCGAGACTCTCGCTCGTGGTGACAGGAGGGCCTGGAGGTATTCCGCGCAAAATTTCGGTTGTTATTATGTCTGGAAAATCCATTCTTGTCACGACTTTTTTAGTCAGTAACCGTCATTGTATTTCCCTATGGTTAGGATACGATCCTTTTCGTATGTGTTCTAGTGTGGTCCAGCGAGGGGGTATGTCGATCGCTCGTACCGTAGTCTGAATGAGGGACTGCTGGCATGTATGCCGTGAAGATCGTTCTCCCCAAGGGAGAGGAGAACGAGGACTCGTCGGGTGCAGAAGCCGAAACTCTCGCTCGTGGTGGCAGGAGGAGGGTCTGGAGGTATTGTGTGAAGATTTCGTTTGATATTATGTCTGGAAAATCCATTCTTGTCACGACTTTTCACGTCAGTAACCGTCATTCATTGTCACTGTATGTTCCCATGGTTAGAATACGGTACTTTTTATATATGTTCTAAAGAGCTCCATCACGGGATTATGTCGATCGCTCGTACCGTAGTCTGAATAAGGGCCTGCTGGCATGTATGCCATGAAGATCGTTCCCCCTAAAGGAGAGCGGAGCACGAGGATTCGTCAGGTGCAGGAGCCGAGACTCCCGCTCGTGGTGGCAGGAGGGTCTGGAGGTATTCAGTGCAATATTTCGTTTGTTCTTCTGTCTGGAAAATCCATCTTTGTTACGACTGTTTTCGTCAGTAACCGTCATTGCATTCCCGTATGGCTAGGACGCGATCTTTTTTTCATGTGTTTCAGTGTGGACCAGCGAGGGGGTATGTCGATCGCTCGTACCGTAGTCTGGATGAGGGCCTGCTGGTATGTATGCCGTGAAGATCGTTCTCCCTAAGGGAGAGGAGCATGACGACTTGTCGGCTGCAGAAGCCGAGACTCCCGCTTGTGGTGGCAGGAGGGTTCGGAGGTATTGTGTGCAAGATTTAGTTTGTTCTTCTGTTTGGACAATCGATTCTGGTCACCACGTTTTTCGTCAGTAACTGTTATTCATTGTATTTCCCTCTCGTTAGAAAACGATCCTTATTATATATGTCTAATGTGGTCCATCACGGGGTCATGTCGATCACCCGTACCGTAGTCTGCATGAGGGCCTGATGGCGTGTATGCCATGAAGATCGTTCTCCCCAGGAAAGAGGAGCGTGATAACTCGTCGGGTGCGGAAGCAGAGACTCTCGCTCGTGGTGGCAGGAGGGCCTGGAAGTATTCTGTGCAAGATTTAGTTTGTTCTTCTGTCTGGAAAATCCGTTCTTGTCACGACTTTTTTAGTCAGCAATCGTCAGTCATTGCATTTCCCTCTCGTTAGAAAACATTTTTTATATGTGTTTTAATGTGGTCCAGCACGGGGTTATGTCGATCGCTCGTACCGTAGTCTAAATAAGTGCCTGCTGGCATGTATGCCATGAAGATCGTTCTCCCCAAGAAAGAGGAGCATGGGAACTCGTCGGGTGCGGAAGCAGAGACTCTCGCTCGTGGTAGCAGGAGGGTCTGGAAGTATTCTGTGCAAGATTTCGTTTGTTCTTCTGTCTGGAAAATCCGTTCATGTATGCCCTGAAAATCGTTCCCCACGAGGGAGGGGAGCATGGGGAATCGTCGGGTGAAGGAGCCGAGTCTCTCGCTCGTGGTGGCAGGAGGGTCTGGAGGTATTCCGTGCAATATTTCGTTTGTTATTCTGTCTGGAAACTCCGTTCTTGTCACGAATTTTCGTCAGTAACCGTCATTGTGTATTTCCATATGGTTAGGATGCGATCTTTTTGTATGTGTTCTGGTGTGGTCTGCCAATCGCTCGTACCGTAGTCTGAATGAGGGACTGCTGGCATGTATGCCATGGAGATTGTTCCCCCCGAGGGAGAGGAGCATGAGGACTCGTCGGGTGCAAGAGCCGAAACTTTCACTCGTGGTGACAGGTGGGTCTGGAGGTATTCTGTGCATGATTCGTTTGTTCTCATGTATGGAAAGTTCATTCTTGTCACGACTTTGTTTCGTCAGCAACCGTGATTGTATTTCCCTCTGGTTAGGACACGACCTTTGTTTTTATGCGGTTTGGTGTGGTCCAGCAATTGGTATGTAGATCGCTCGTACCTTAGTCTGAATGAGGCCCTGCTGGAATGTATGCCATAAAGATCGCTTCCTCCGAGAGGGATGACTATGAGGACTCGTCTAGTGTAGAAGCCGAGACTATCGCTCGTGTTGACAGGAGGGTCTGGAGGTATTCTGTGCAAGATTTCGTTTGTTCTGTCTGGAAAATCAATCCCTGTCACGATTAAATTCGTCAGTAACCGTCATGGTATTGTCCTATTGTGTGGATATGGTGCTTTTCATATGTGTTCTAGTGTCGTCCAGCACGGGGGTATGTCGATCGCTCGTACCGTAGTCTGGATGAGGGCCTGCTGGTATGTATGCCATGAAGATCATCCTCTCCAAGGGAGAGGAGCATGGGGACTCGTCGGGTGCAGGCGTCAAGACTCTGGCTCGTGGTGGCAGGAGGGTCTGAAGGTATTCTGTGTAAGATTTGGTTTGTTCTTCTGTCTGGAAACCCACTTTGATCCCGACTTTTTTTCGATAGCAACGGTCATTGTGCATTTCTTTATGGTTAGGATACAATCTTTTTTGTATGTGTCGTAGTGTAGTCCGTCGATCGCTCGTACCGTACTCTGAATGAGGGCCTGCTAGCATGTATGCCATGAAGATCGTTTCCCCCAAGGGAGAGAAGCATGAGGACTCGTCAGGTGCAGAATCCGAGACTCTCGCTCGTGGTAGCAGCAGGGTATGGAGGTATTCCGTGCATTATTTCGTTGGTCCTTCTGTCTGGAAAATCCACTCCTGTCACGACTTTTTTCGTCAGTTTTCGTCATTCATTACATTACCCAATGGTTAGGATACGACTTTCTCATATAGTCTATATGTGTTCTACTGTGGTCCAGCACGGGGGGGTATGTCGATCGCTCGTACCGTAGTCTAAATGAGGGCCTGCTGGCGTGTATGCCGTGAAGATCGTTCCTCCCAAAGGAGAGGAGCATGAGGACTCGCCGGGTGCATGAGCCGAGACTCTCGATCGCGGTGGCAGGAGAATCTGAAGATTTTCCGTGCAAGAATTCGTTTGTTTTTCTGTATGGAAAAGTCATTGCTGTCACGACTTTTTCCGTCAGTACCCGTCATTTTGTAATCCCTCATGGTTGGGATACGATATTTTTTTGTATGTGTTCTAGTGAGGTCTGCCGATCGCTTGTAGCGTAGTCTGAGTGAAGGCCTGCTGGCGTGTATGAAATGAAGATCGTCCCCTCACGGGAGCGGAGCATGAGGACCCGTCGGGTGCAGGAGACGAGTCTCTCGCTCGTGGTGACATGACGATATGGTGGTATTCTGTGCAATATTTCGTTGGTTCTTTTGTCTGGAAAAACCATTCTTGTCAGGACTGTTTTCGCCAGTAGCCGTCAATCATTGCATTTCCCTCTGGTTAGGATACGATCCTCTTTGTATGTGTTCTAGTGTGGTCCAGCATGGGGGTACGTCGATTGCTCGTACCTTCGTCTGAGTGAGGGCCTGCTGGCATGTATGCCATGAAGATCGTTCTTCCTAAGGGAGAGGAGAGTGAGGACTCGTCGCGTGCAGAAGCCGAGACTCTCGCTCGTGGTTGCAGGAGGCTCTGGAGGTATTCTGCGCAAGATTTCCGTTGGTGTTCTGTCTGGAAAATCCATTATGTCACGTCTTTTTTCGTCAGTAACCATCATTGTATTTCTCTATGGTTAGGATACGATCCTTTTTATATGCGTTATAGTGTGGTCCAGCATGGAGTTATGTCGATCGCTCGTACCGTAGTCTGAGTGAGGGCCCGCTGGCATGTATGCCATGAAGATCGTTCCCCTTAAGGGAGAGGAGCATGAGGACTCGTCGGGTGCAGAAGCCGAGACTCTCGCTCCTTGTGGCAGAAGGGTGTGGAGGTATTCCGCGCATTATTTCGTTGGTCCTTTTGTTTGGAAAATCCTCTCCTGTCACGACTTTTTTCGTCAGCAACCGTCATTTAAATTCCTTTTGGTTAGGATACGACCCTTTTCACATGTGTTTTAGTGTCGTTTGCTAATTGCTCGTACCGTAGTCTGAATGAGGGTCTGCGGGCATGTATGCCATGAAGATTGTCCTCCCCAAGGGAGAAGAGCATGGGGACTCGTCAGGTGCAGAAGCCGAGACTCTCGATCGTTGTGGCAGGAGGGTCTGGAGGGGTATTCTGTGCAAGATTTCGTTTGTTCTTCTGTCTGGAAAATCCGTTCTTGTCACGGCTTATTCGACGGTAACCGTCCGTGTATTTCCTTATGGTTAGGATACGATCCTTGTTGTATGTGTTTTGGTGCGGTCCAGCACGGGGTTATGTCGATCGCTCATACCGTAGTCTGAGTGAGGGCCTGCTGGCATGTATGTATGCCTTACAGATCGTTTCCCCCTTGGGAGAGGAGCATGAGGACTCGTCGGGTGCAGAAGCCGAGACTCTCGCTCGTTGTGGCAGGAGGGTCTGGAGGGTTATTATGTGCAAGGTTTCGTTTGTTCTTCTGTCTGGAAAATCCATTCTTGTCACGACGTTTTTAATCAGCATCCGTCATTTTATTTCTCTATGGTTAGAATACGATCCTTTTTATATGTGTTCTAGTGGGGTCTGTCGATCGCTCGTACCGTAGTCTGAATGAGGGCCTGCTGGCATGCATGCCATGAAGATCATTCCCCTTAAGGGAGAGGAGCATGAGGACTCGTCGGGTGCAGAAGCCGAGACTCTCGCTCGTGGTTGCAGGAGGCTCTGGAGGTATTCTGCGCAAGATTTCCGTTGGTGTTCTGTCTGGAAAATCCATTATGTCACGTCTTTTTTCGTCAGTAACCATCATTGTATTTCTCTATGGTTAGGATACGATCCTTTTTATATGCGTTATAGTGTGGTCCAGCATGGAGTTATGTCGATCGCTCGTACCGTAGTCTGAGTGAGGGCCCGCTGGCATGTATGCCATGAAGATCGTTCCCCTTAAGGGAGAGGAGCATGAGGACTCGTCGGGTGCAGAAGCCGAGACTCTCGCTCCTTGTGGCAGAAGGGTGTGGAGGTATTCCGCGCATTATTTCGTTGGTCCTTTTGTTTGGAAAATCCTCTCCTGTCACGACTTTTTTCGTCAGCAACCGTCATTTAAATTCCTTTTGGTTAGGATACGACCCTTTTCACATGTGTTTTAGTGTCGTTTGCTAATTGCTCGTACCGTAGTCTGAATGAGGGTCTGCGGGCATGTATGCCATGAAGATTGTCCTCCCCAAGGGAGAAGAGCATGGGGACTCGTCAGGTGCAGAAGCCGAGACTCTCGATCGTTGTGGCAGGAGGGTCTGGAGGGGTATTCTGTGCAAGATTTCGTTTGTTCTTCTGTCTGGAAAATCCGTTCTTGTCACGGCTTATTCGACGGTAACCGTCCGTGTATTTCCTTATGGTTAGGATACGATCCTTGTTGTATGTGTTTTGGTGCGGTCCAGCACGGGGTTATGTCGATCGCTCATACCGTAGTCTGAGTGAGGGCCTGCTGGCATGTATGTATGCCTTACAGATCGTTTCCCCCTTGGGAGAGGAGCATGAGGACTCGTCGGGTGCAGAAGCCGAGACTCTCGCTCGTTGTGGCAGGAGGGTCTGGAGGGTTATTATGTGCAAGGTTTCGTTTGTTCTTCTGTCTGGAAAATCCATTCTTGTCACGACGTTTTTAATCAGCATCCGTCATTTTATTTCTCTATGGTTAGAATACGATCCTTTTTATATGTGTTCTAGTGGGGTCTGTCGATCGCTCGTACCGTAGTCTGAATGAGGGCCTGCTGGCATGCATGCCATGAAGATCATTCCCCTTAAGGGAGAGGAGCATGAGGACTCGTCGGGTGCAGAAGCCGAGACTCTCGCTTGTGGTGGCAGGAGGGTCTGCAGGTATTCTGTGCAATATTTTGTTTGTTCTGTCTGGATAATCGATTCTTGTCACGACTTTTTCGGGCAGTAACCGTCATTCACTGTATTTCCCTATGGTTAGGATACGATCCTTTTTATATGTTATTACTACGCATTTGAATGTATAGAACAAAAGAAAGAGGAAAAATAGGAAACAAACATAATATAGACTAGTCTAATACTCGTACGTGCTGCTGCTGTGAAAGAACAGACAAAACAAAATTAATCTCAATTGCACCGCAACCAGCAACAACGGAAGAAAATACGCGTAGCACGAATGAAATACGTTCCACAAACCATATGAAATACGAAGGGCGCCAATTTGTTTGGTCGGGCCTCTTCAACGGTCATACCGGTCGATCCTCGGGCCGCCTGGGTGTGTGTGGACCGCCCTGGTCAGGTTTCTTCAGCTTGTCGGTCTCCTAGGTGTATCAGTGGAACGCGTGATGCTTGGCAACTTGTTTTTGTCAGCCTTTTTCACTTGTCATCATTTTTTGCGAGCTCTACAGATAGATGTATTCAAACACCGCATACACGTGATGTTTTAGTCTTGGACCATGTAGTCACCCTTTCGGTTGGCTCGACTCACGTTGAATAGGTTGAACGTTTCTCAAGCGAGATCAATCTTTACTCCGGCCGCAGGTACTTCTGTGAGCTCTAAAGATGTATTCAAACATTGCAGGCACGTCATGTTTACAGTCTTGGGCCATGTAGTCACCCTTTCGGTGTGCTCGAGTCACGTTGAATAGGTTGGACGTTTCTCACGCGAGATTAGTCTGTACCTCGGCCGCAAGAGATATCCCTGCGAAGGAGTTTGCACTATTGCAAGGGTCGTAACCTGTTATGCAGCGCAGCGGTAGTGAATGATATGGTCTGACAGTATGTAGTCGTTGCGTACCTTTTTTTTGCGGTTAGACGGTAATACGAGTGACTTCACACACTTCCAGCAACAGCACTATTGTTCCGTGTGTGTTCCAAGGGAGATCGAGGTGCTCCTTTCAACACAACACGGGGGCAAGGTCACCATAACCCGTAAGTCGACGTTCCAAGTCAATCTATTAAGGAGTTGCCTTGGGGGATCCTTGACGATATGATCCTCAGAAGGGACAGATGTGCCTATCGCTAGACCACAGCTGACAGCCGTGTAGCCCAGATGATTGTAGATGTCTCTTATTATTATCGAGCAAAGCTTGCTTGGTTTGGTCAGGATACAAAAATGACAGAGAGGGGGGGTGGGGGGAGTGGCTTGGCCATAGCTAGGCTACGAGGACCGCCTCTCGTACTGGCAAGGGATACAAAGCGTCATCCAAGACGCCACCCCTGAGCGCAAACTGCTATCTGCCTACGTAGATCACTCCATGGGCCCACGCGCGTGACGCGCTGCATACTTGAAGTAGAAGTAAAGACTACCCCATAACACAGCCAATCACGTCGAGCCCTAGTGCTCTTCTGAGAACCCTACTACTCATTATGCGAACGCGCAACTATACAATCTCAGCCAATCAGCGCAGGGCGTGGTCTAAGCCAGAGTGCTACCATTGTTATATTTCTTAAATGCTGTGCAGATTCCGTGACTCATTGTACTGTCGTGCGATATGTATGTACGTGCCTATTCCTAGATCGCACGACAGTTGTCCTATAATAATCGCAGTACAGATTCCGAATCCCACGGTTGATTCCGAATCACACGACACTTGAATAACAGAAATCAGACCTTAATTAGCGAACAGCGATAAACGGTGAGTATATTGCTCATACAAATAGCGCATACGAAGTGGAACACCATAACACTAGCCCACCCTGAATAGTATAGTAGATGCAGATCACACGACAATATAGCGATGGCTAACTAAGACATCAGAAAATCGGGAAGTGAATCGAAGATACTGCTATTTAAAACAACGTCCGCAAATGACGCAACTGACGCTATATGATTGATGATTGATGATTGATGACGAAGTCTAACACGCCTCTGGTAGCGGTTAATCCGTGGGTCTACTGTTGCTAAAGCGGTGGGCAGAAAGTGCTGGTGCAAGGGAACGCAAAATACAAGGAAAGCGGCTCCAGAAAAGGTAACACCCGAACTGGGGAAGAGAAAACGTACACTGCAGGATACCAGTCACCGACTGAATCTCTGTGCTTAGGACGCATGGGCGGGAGTAGTGGAGCACCAGAAAATGTAGCATCCGAACTGAAAACAGACACGTGCACTGCAGCATACCAGCCAGCCACTGAATCTCTGTGCTTGAGATGCATGTGCGCAGGTAAAGGGGCGCCAGAAAGGGGGTACCGAAGTGGGAGGACGCGTAAAACAAAAAAAAACGAAGATAGTGAAATATCATACCGAATAAGGAAAACGACAAGGTTACAGAAGCCCTAAAGGCTCCATAACGAAAACAACAAACTATAGTAAACCCTTAAGGCGCCACAACTCATGAGGAAGACAAAAACGAAAACAAAACGTAAAACACTGAAGCTACTGTCGACGTCATTTTCCCGGCATACTAAGGGGGGATAGGGGGGGCTCCGCGGGGCCCGTCAGCATTGCGTAGGGCACCGCGAGCCAGTCCCCCGGCCTGATGACACTGAAGGCACCAGGACCCGTGGGCGGTGCCCCGTGACTTGGTGCAAGATTATGGCAGGAGGTCGATCTTGATCGGTCCCAAGTCATCGAGACAGCGGACGATGAAGGAGCTGGCGGAAGAATTGTCCGTCGAGGCGCGATGGGCTACCTTGCCCAACCACCAGAGACCGTCGCGGGCTTTGTATCAGAGGTGTGCCCCCCCGGGGAGGGTAGTGGAACTGAAGCGTTGAAGCCAGAGGGTGCGTGGAACGAGGTTGTAGTCGAGAGCGAGAAATATCGCCCCGGGTCCGCGCTAGTTGGCGGTGAGCGGCCCCGATGCGCATCAACTGGTATAAGCGGTTGAACTGGCGGTGTTGTGAAGGGGTGCCAGACCAATAGTAGAGGATGTGAAGCCAGTGGTGTTACAGGTCTTGTTCGTGCTCCCATGAAGGGCTGAGAAGTCCGGCCCAATGGGTCTCGTACGCGACCGCGAGGACGCCTCCCCGGTCGGGAACTAGTTGATGTCCCGAGATCTGGTCGACCTCGAGCCGTTCCGACGGTGGAGAAATGTCGTCGAGAGGGTGACGTGGAAGGGCCGGGATTTGGTGGAGAAGGAGTTGAGCACGTACTTGGCGAAGTCGGCCGGAAGATGCTTTGGTTTGTTGTGAATGTCATCGGGGTTCCGGCATGGTTTGGAGCGGAGAACGGAGACGCGAGATTTAGTCGCGTCCGGGCATGTCGGACGGGAGATCGAAGTACAGGAGCTTGTCGTGAAGAGGTCGACCATCTGGGACGGTGGAGGCCGGTGCCGGACCCACGGCGAGGATCTTGAAAGGGCCGGATCCAATTGAAGGATAGCTTGGTCTTGATAACGATGGCGTCGGTGCCTTTTCTGTCGCCTTGGCGAATGGTGGCAGCGGAGTAGTAGATCCATGCCCAACAGTTGACGGAGGATGGGGGTAATAGGCGGAGGGCGTCCATGAGCGGAGCTTTGCGGTGGTCGAGACGCGATATACGTAGATGGCATGTAATTCCCGGACGGCGCGGTAGGCGCGTTGTTGGCGGGCGGTGGCGAGGTCGATAAAGCTAGCTGGTCCCCGGTTGAGGCTTTGATATCCGCCGATGCTGGGGAGGTCAAAGGCGGTAAGGTGGAGGCGGGGGAGGCGGCTCATGTGCACTTCGTTGGGGGCGAGTCCGGTTGCTGCGCTGACGGAGTTGTTGCACGCGCTCTCGACATGTGGGAGTTGAACATCCCAGTCAGTTTGTTGTTCGTCGCCGACCATGGCGAGCTTGAGGGCCATGGTGTGGTTGGCACGCTTAACACCGCCGTTGGTGCACTGGTGGTAGAAACTGGTGGCAATCTTATTGATGACGAGGCGGTCGTAGAGGGCGAGGGAGAGCTTAGAGCAAAACTGGAGTCCGTTGTCGGATGTAGAGCTAATGGGCATCCCCAGAGGGGCATATATTGGTCGACAAGGGTTGACAAGGCTGTAGGCCGTGCCGGAGGCGGTGGAGTAAGCCTCTGTAGTTGCGTACATGTTGGCGCGGCGGTTGAAGTGGCCCGTAAAAAGGAGGATGTAGGCGTTGTCTGGAGGCATTTAGGGTAGGGGGCCGAATAAGTCCACGCTGACGAGGATGCCGGGGCCGTTTAGTACCGGCAAAGAAAGGGTAGGCAAGCGAATTGTTTGGCGCGAGGTCTTGCGCGCCTGGCACTTGAGGCAGCAGCGGAGACACCAACGGGTGGCAATATCCATGCCGATCCACCAGTAGATACGCCAAGTGGAGAGGTTCTTCAGCAATTTTCGATAGTACCTAATGCCTCCAAGGAGTGAATGTGTTTTGCTTAGTGTTCTTGGGCATGGTCGTCTTGGTGAGCGGGGCGACCTTGTCAGCGTTAGGACTAACGCGGAGGAGGAGATGGTATGTCCCAGAAAATCGGCGTCGGTGGCGCCAAGCTTGGCCTTAGCGGGGGAAAGTTTGAGGTTGTGCTTCCGAAGAGTGAGCGAATGCTGGGGACGTGAGCCGTGGGAACGGAGTCGAAGACGATGACGTCGTTGAGGTAGGCGGCGACGCGATCGAGGTCTTTGGCGACCTCGTTGATGACCTTGACGAACCACCCGGGCGCGACGTTGCTACCTTGATGCATGACGAGCCACTCGAAGAGTCGGGTGGGGGTGCGGAAGGCGGTGAGTGGTATGGTGTCCTTGTCGATAATTATCTGGTGGAACGAAGACACAAGGTCGAACAAGGAAAATATGCGTTCTTTTCCCAGGGAATCAAGGACATCGTCGACGCGGGGGATGGGGAGCTGGCCCAGGGAGCTGATGGCGTTATGCTTCTTGTGGTTCACTGTTATCCGGGCGTTGCCATCATCCTTGGGAATGGCGACCATGGGGCTGGCGTACGGAGAGGTCGAGTGCTGAATGAGGCCTGCGGACAATTATTCGTCAAATACAGCATCGGTCTGCTTGGCGAGGATAGGGTTGATTCGGTAGGGGCGGGAAAACACAGGGGTGCTGTGCGGGGGGGTTGAAATCTTGAACGGAATAGATGAGCGCGAGCCAAAATCGATTTGTTATGTGAAGAAGACGTCGACAAACTCGCAGAGACGTGTCCGAGCTCTTCGATTACCGACGGGGACCAGCCAGAACCGTGGAGGTCGAACGTAATGTCGCGTAAGTAAAGGGGTAGTTGATCCCAGAGTAAGAGAAAGCTTGTCCGTTGGTCACTGCTCAGGCGCTGCAAGGACGTGGGGCAAGGTACCATTGGTGAAGGGGGGGGGCTCGGTCCGAGGGAGCCCGTTGTCGGCCACGGGGTTATTGTCGTAAAGGGTGTGGATGTCGGTGGGTAGTGGTTCTGTGGTAATGTCCAGTAGGGCTGATATCGGAATTTGCATGAGGGGAGAAGAAGAGGTCCCAAGACGGTCGCCTGGTTCGAGGCCAGTGGGTCCCGAGATCGGGATTTTGGTACCTTTTGGCAACGAAGCTTCGGTTTAAGAGGAAACGCCGTCGCGGGGGAGCATATCGACCAGATAGTGGCCGGTGAGAACTGGAGCGGACCAAGTTGACTGGGGCAGAAACGGCGTGGACGAAAGTGAGATTGTGTGCACGCCAGCGAATTCGAGGTGGAAGGTGTCGGCTGTCGGTCGGTTGTCACTGATGAAGGTGGAGAGGCCTTCGGTGCGGGAGACCGAGAGGGAAAATGCGGCGAAGATCGGTTGGGAGGGCTGATGGGGCAGGATGGTTTAAGTGCGCTGTGCAAACCGCATCCAGCTGTCGCGTTCTAGTAGGACAGGATATTGCATGGTGCCAGCTGGAATGCACGCTCAAACAGTGAGCTCAGTGGAAGGAGTGTCGCCATGCAGAAACTGGATACTGAGCCGGACGGAGAACGAGGTGAGGAGGCGGGCCGATTTCCCGAACGAGGGGATGCGCGTCGTTCGCAGGCGTCCGAGCCGGCGTTGTTGTACTTCATGCGGGCCCAAGCTTGAGGGGATATAAATGTCTGTGGGGAGCCGGTGTCCAGGAGGGCTACTAGACCGTAGCGGTTAGAGGCGGAGGGTCCGCTGTGTACTTTGATCCTGGTGGTGAAGGAGGCGTCATCGACGGTGGCAATGCCGTTCGAGAGGTCAGGTCCATGTTCGACGATGGGGGGCGGTGGGGTGTCAGATGTATTAACTCTAGATGTAATGGCAGAGACCAAAGTACATGTCGGAGTTGTTTCTGGTAGGATAGGGGGCAGGAGTTGCTCCAGTGTGGAGGTTCCTGTAGGAGGTGGCATGGTTGCGCTGATCTCGTGGGTACCATCGTCCGAGGGCGAGACGCGAGTGAGGCGGGATGGAGGGGGGGGGTGGTCAAGCTGGCAGCGGATCTTCATGAGGACATCGCCCAAAACGCTGAGTCCCCGCCACTACTGAGGTCGGAGGGCTTGTCAGTCGGCAGCCCCGAAGCCGATTCTATAGACGAGACCGTGCGGGCTGGCTTCCGCGAGGAACTTGTCGCCGGTGTCCAGTAGCTGCTGGCGGAAGGAGAGGGTCGAAAACTTGGCGAGGTTGCCCTTGTAAACAAGGTCATAGCGATGACGTTCCCAGAGCCCTTAGTTGAAGTTGGATACGTAGCGTCCGACGCATTGTTCGTAGGCGTGGATAGATGGCCACACATGGCCGGGGTTGCGCAGGATAAAACCGCACATAATGTCCACAAGGTTGAAGATGTCTCCCCTTGAGGCGTGATCCCTGGTACTACCAAGCTCCTCAAGTGCCTCCCGTAGAGTCTGGTCCCGGAAGTACGCCTTTGCGGCGTGGGCGGCCCTGGAGACGGTGCCCCGTTCGACGTCGACCGCCATTAATAAGGACGACGTCGAACGGGGCACCGTCTCCAGGGCGGCCCACGCCGCAAAAACATACTTCTGGGACCAGACTCTACGGGAGGCACTTGAGGAGCTTGGTAGTACCAGGGATCACGCCGCAAGGGGGGCCGTCCTCACGTTATGGACACTATGCGCGGTTTTACCCTGCGCAACCCCGATCATGTGTAACCATCTATCCACGCCTAAGAACAATCGAGAAGTGTAACACCATAACAAAACCTTGAGCTTGCTTTGAGCAGATGAGCACGACGTTGCCATGATATGGCTAGGGAAAATGCAGTTCCCGTTTTGGTTTTTATGTTAAAGGCGTGTGCTGTTGTTACTGCTCCGGGGGAGCTCGATAAAGTGTATCTGGAGAGGGCTGCGCAGACCCGCCACGTTAACGTTGCTTAGCGCTGGTGAATGATGCCGGCGGAGGCTCGATAGGATCAAGCCAGAGTTTGGCGTGGACGCTCAAAGTTAACGTTATGTTGCGCTTGCGAATGGACGCCACGTGATCTGTGCCGAAACGTAATCTCGCGAGGTAGTGAGCATTCCAACTATCACGAGGTTCATAATATATTAGACTATAATGTGGCAACTGCTTCTAAACGAGGACGGTCTTCAGAGGCCGCGCTAGGGTTAGGGTTGGGGTCCGGACTTTCTCCAACCGCAGCGTAACGTTGTGGTTGCCCCCTTTAGAACTGCACCAACGATTTTGGAACAAACAATTTGGCATTAGCGTGATATGGTTTTCGCAATAGTGCATTGAGGAGTATATATACTTGGAGCTACTATTACCGTAGACCCGTTACTTACGTACGCTATCAATAGTTTCTATTAGAACCGAGACACGCCGTAGACAATGTTGTTATTCGGGCTAGGCTTGCCGTGGCTTGCGGTGGTCTGTCCCACACAGTCTAGACTTGCTGGCAGTTGATGACGCTTTTCGTCCCTCTGGCGATCGGACGAACTTTTAACTACAACAGCAAACCACGGAAAGTGACACGTTACTCGGTAAACGCCTGGAGGCACGGCCCAGACAAAATACATATGGATTGTATAGTATGTACCGTACTGCCAAACCATCGACAGAGATTGGCGGCCAGCCAACGTTGTCGTTAGGCGGAAATGCTGAGAGTACGGGGTTCCCTACACAAGCAAGCTGCCCAGTGCCTCGGGAAGAAAGTACATGTCAAGCTGTCAGACCCATGCCATAGAAGCTTGCTCGTATATTTCTTTGTACAACTTGGCGATTAGGCCGGATAGTGGTCGGTACCTGCGTTTGGTACCGATTTTGGATACCGTATGCCAGAAAAAGTATCAAAGGTGATCGAGCTGTGAAAAAACTACCCACGTGCAAACCGTACGCTGTTGAGCAGGGCAGTTCACCATTAGACCACGTACTGCAATGTGATCACGCTGTTCATACTTACCAATATGCTAACCTTACGCTGTTGAGCAGAGCAGTCCACCACTTCAGACTCACTTATTTTAATGGTGCATTCGGAGGCCGCGAGCGGCAATCCTCTGGCCTCTCAGCCTATTCTCAGCTCTTCATCACCGACGTGAAAATTGTTTTTTCCTGACCGATCCATTGATTGTTACTGTTTTTTTTCCTCTTACTCCTTTTATGGTGAGTTTCAGAACCTGCTTTCATCTGCGCACACCGCGAAATAAAGGCCCGGGCCAAGCTCCGATAGTGATAGTATCTACGTAGCGCAAGCACAACAGAAAAATCTGCAACCGGCCCTGCACAGAGCAGCCAACTGAACACAGAATACGTTCGGGTGGACCAGACAGCAGAGCGTGCGACAACGCAAGCCAGCAGACAGAACAACTAGTGTTTAGCCGAGAGCCACCCTGCACGAGTATGTTTTGTGTCCCGTTTTTTTTTTTTTTTTTTCTTTGTTCTTCGAATGGTTTGTAGTAAATCCACCAGTAGCTCAATTTGATTGTTTCAAGCACGGCTGCATTCAGCCCTGTGACGGACCGCCGTCTAGACAAGGTACTTCGAAGTATACCTTCTTTGGTATATAACATAGACTAGACTAATACCAGGTGTGCGACTGACATGACCCCCCAAAAAAACGTCTTTTGTCTGTCTTTTGCTGCCTGCCACTTTAACATTCTCCACGCTGCTCTGTGTGTTGTTCATTTAACTGTTTTTTCCACCCATCGATATCTGGCACACTCAATGTCCGTGCCGGTTCGTCATCCTAGAGAGACAAATGATCCCAAGTAAAAAACTTCGAGACACACTTACACACCGCAAGTACTTGAAGCAAGATACCAGATGCATATGGTATACTCGTACATGTATGTGGTGTCTGGGCTGTTATCCTGGAGCATGGCAGGGTTCTTGGCATTGTCCAGTCATCAGTTTGCGTTTACAATCAACCGTGGACCTCTGTCCGCTCCACATCATTTGCTTCAGTTTTCCTTCCTCAGCGAGGCACCTTGCATACTATACACCTGTGTTGTCTTATACCATGCACGATGCAGCTTCCAATAACTGATTTGGCGATGTGCGAACAGCGATCGGGACCGACCAGTGACATTGGGCGCAAATGTGCATTACTATCCCGAATGCAACACAACAACTAACACACTATAACCAACGCTAAAAACCGATAAAAATACTAGGAAACAACAACGCCCGGCCAGGTCTGATAGGTGGAAGCCGCCGAAAACAATACGCATAATAAGCTCTCGGCAAAGGCGAGTTGTCATGCCTGTTTTGCCGTTTCGAGCAACTACCCTAGTGAATACACCTTATCGGCTAGCATATGCTGATGTCCTTCGCCGACTACGGCTAAAATACGTCCCGAACATACAACGCATACATGATGCTTCGTATATTATGTGATAACGTCGCGACATAGAGGCAACTACATGCTATATCGTCAAACCAATGGGGTCGGCTTCCGCAAAGCCAAAACGTTAAGCAGCGCTTCGCAAGGCGAAGGTGCCTACTACTGTGTGCCTACTTCTGTGCTCTGTTTCGCGCGCTCAAAAGCCACGCGCGAGTGATCGCGGGGCGCGCTGCGTGCATACCACCAATCGCGCTCTACTCAATCAAAAGTGTGGGTTGGCGCTGATTTGCCGTCATCATCGCAAACGCCACCCATATTGCATGGATACAGTGGGGCAGTGTGGGTTGCTCCCAAAAGTGCCCGTGAAATCGTTTGGCACAGATGCGAACAACCAATGCCGTCAGTATGTGGGGTAGTGCCGGTTGCCGACATAGTGCCGGTATTCTGGCTATTAATAGCATATTAATAGCACATACCGGCACTATAGAGGGACCAATACCGACGCTCTACTCGCAAATTCCGCACACCATGTTGGCAGGGACAGCTTGGTCGATCTTCTTGGGGTATGGCAGGTTAAGGTTTTCCATTATAGAGACGAACTCCTCCAGAGGCTTTGTGAGGCGGGGATTGTACGTCTTCTCCTCCACGATGGTGCTGCTGTGCCGTCCCTGAAAAGTACCACGAAAACAGATGCAGGGCATAATGTGACAAAACGGGTGGCGAGTGGTGGGGTCGCTTGAGGAGGGGTTTTATACAGAGATTTCGAAGAAAGATGCGTGACGCATGCTATCAATACCTCCGTACGGGTGTCCCGAATGTTTTTCCGAGGCTCTAAACTTGAGGGGCGCTACACCTCACCCAAAAAGTTGAACTTGACAAACAAAAAAAGTTCAACCCCATAAAAAATCCCATGGAAACCCCATGGAAATCCCATGGCCTAGATATTCAAGTGCTTATTCCATTGAACACAAATGGTACTTGGAATATTTTGGGTTGAGGAGGGCCCTCGGTCAGAAATCACCGACGATAAGTTATATTATCATCGTAGCACGCGTCTCGTACGAATGCCCGTCATATAGGAACCTCGAAGCAAGCCCGAGCAAATAACGGATATAACATACGAGTACATTCAAAGGATTCCGAACGGAAAAAAACGGATATCACACCTCGAAGGAATCCCAAATAAAAAGCTCAAGTCTAGTTGCCACAGTCGCAAACCAGCCATCACAAAACCTGATAGCCGTCTAGCATGACTCGTCGCGACAACACCGCGTCGCGATTCAAGGACCAAAAAAAATGCGTTGACACTGCTCAAGCAGGTACTAGTTGCCAAAGGTCGAATTGTACCTACTCGTTTCTCCCGCCGCAACACACTTGACCGCACGCACGTTTGACCCTTCCATACGATAGTGCAGCTATCGTTAGGACATCGCTCAGTACGATATTGGATATTTGCAGCTGCCGTAATCGAGCCGTGCGTTGGTCGAGAAATCGAACAGTCGTATACATGAATCTCGGTCGGCAGCGGGTAGAAAAACAGCCTGCAGCCATCTCGAAAGGAGTCCCTTTTTTTAGGCGCGGCGCAAAGTAGAAAACTCGCATTCGACCCTTGCATACCACGTAACGACGACAAGGGGTGTTTTCCGCTGGCTTACCTTGTAGTCGTGCGCCGGGTAGACGGTGCAGTCGTTGGGAAGAGTGAATATCTTGCTGTGCACCGAGGAGTACAGAGTTTCGCTCGACCCGCCCTGCAGCCCTCGCAATCCACGTCAAAACACAGTCGACAATGACATCGTCATCGTTAGGGTGTGAGGCGGGAGACGAGATGGGCGGCATGTTCAGGTGTGAACAATGTGATCCAGGTATACGCGGTCGACTTACATCGTTATTGGCATTGATATACCGGTAGACAAAATTATCGTATGAGGCGAGAAAGGAGACGGGGGCGGGGCCTTCTCAGATCGCCTAGATTTTTCATGTATGCATTACTCAGGGCACCGGTACTATTGGGAATAGGGTTGCTACAAAGAGCTCCAGTCGTGCCAAGAGATTTTGCCCGCACTATAGAGAGCAGCGTCAGTACCCAACCGGTGCTATTCATAATAGGAGTCCCCCAGTGTACCTGGAAGTCTGTCCTGCCGCACCCTCGGATGAGGAGAGTGTCACCGGTAAAGCAAGCGCTCTTGTCATCCAGCACGAACGTCATGCAGCCCGCCGTGTGCCCGGGAGTTGCGCGCGCCTCAACGTACCTGCCGTACAGCCATACCGCAGGGGACGCATTTAACTTGACAGTACTTCATGCCAACACCGTGTTATGAATAGTTGTAGTTTGATTTCAAAGGTCTCGCAAACTACCGGCCGAACAGTCAATGCCCAAAGGGGGACACATTTGACGTCACTACCTGTTATCGCGAAATTATTAGCTTGGCTCAAATCTAGCAATAGTTGCACCTCAACCTATTAATAAGTGCCCTACAGCCATGCCAGAGCGGGCATATTTACCACTCATAGATAGCAGTACCTTCCAGCACCGGACACCACCCTAACCTCCATGAGGCTCCTCCCTTAAGAGGTTAGGCTCCTGAGGCTCCTCCGTTAAAGAGGTTAGGCTGGTGTCCGGTCCGGTCCGAAACGATGAGGCCACAAACTGACGCGTGCTACGACAGTCTATTGAGGTATATACCACTTTTGTGTCATTTTTGTTATGGTAGTGCATCATGGGGCTCCTTAACCCGTACTCGTCGGAAATTACAACATTCATGACATTCACGACGTTCACGACATTCACGACATTCACGACATTCATGACATTCACGACATTCATGACATTCATGACATTCACGACATTCACGACATTCATGACATTTACGACATTCATGACATTCACGGCAGTCACGACATTCACGACATTCACGACATTCATGACATTCACGACATTCATGACACTCACGACATTCATGACAGTCACGACATTCATCATATTTTTATTCGGCCCTACTAAACTATTTTTTGTTTGTATATTTTTATTCGGCCCTACTAAACTATTTTTTGTTTGTATACCCAAGCCACGTGTGTGCTAATCTAACCCTAAACCTTGCATTTTGCAGTTTGCCCGAAATCAGGTTTTAGGTGAGGCATAGAGATCTTCGACTGATCACCCCCAGAAGGAAATTTGTGCCGTCACCTCTACCGCAGGTGTTATTGTCGTAGCATGTGCATGTGGCAATTGTTACCCTTATCGTAGGACGCGTCACCGTCACACCACTCATACCACTCATACCACTCATACCGTCATACCACTCATACCGTGATACCACTCATACCGTGATACCACTCATACCGTCATACCACTCATACCGTCATACCACTCGTGCCGTCATACCACTCATACCGTGATACCACTCATTTCATTATTAATAGAAAGTGCTTGCAATAGCTGTCAAGGTTTTGCTTCCCGCAACGCTGGCTGGACAGTCGATGGGCATGGGCTGCTGAAGCTGGCCGTTGCCGGGCATGTGCTTCCGCTCGTTGCTCTGTGATCGGCGCTCGGTGCCGGTTGTTTGCTGCGGTTGTTTCAGTTTTGATTTTTCAAGAAGATGCATACGAATGTCATTCGAACTACGTTAATCTTATATTAATGGCAGGTAACTTTTCCGCGGCTCCCAAACTTTCCAGATAGTAATTCAGTCATGTCGCCAAAGAAGATATGGCTGTCGCTGGTGCTGACGAACCAACATTGGCGCCGGCCATGGGCCGTTGCAGATGGTCGTTGCCGGGCACAGCCTGTCGCTCCTGACCGGCGTTCGGCGTAAGCTGCTGCTGCGGTTACTCCTGATCATTGTTCGGCGTGGGCTGCTGTTGCTGCTAAATTTTGCGTGCTGCAGCAAACAAAAAACCTGCGGGGTGGCTGTGTGGTCGGCCATAGCTATGAGCTATGAGTGCTGGAGGACCGCGAGACTGGCAGGCGTGAAGCTGGTTGTGGGCTGTGGGTTGTGTTGCCGAGCGTCCATTGCTCAGAACATGCACAATATACAAGCAATACTAGATCACATCGCGGCAGCTCGCGCCTTGGTCCAAGAGCAAAGAAAGCGGCTTACAGAGTACTGAGCTCTTGAACTCTTGCTTGGTCGTTGGTGACGAGGATGTTGCACAGCTTCTGGTTGGTTAATTTGATAATTATCAAGGGGTGCACTTTATCATTTAACGGTTCTGTTCGGACGTTGTTGTTGCCGTTAACGGCTTCAATAAGCCTTCATTGGCAGATCTAATTGTGTGCACAGACAGGCAGAATATTGTGCACATATACTGCCAGGATCCTGTGCTAACAGACTAGAAGGACAATGTGCGCACAAACTGACAGGGCACTTTGCGGATGGACTCGCAATACATTTAGGGCACAGACCTTACTGTGAAACAAAAAAAAACAAGACTGACCTGGTACCGAAGTGTATCTTGTCACCATCGCAGATCTTAACGTCAGCCTGTCCACCGGATGCTTCCGACAACACGCTCTTCGTACCGGGCAACATCTTCTTAAGCTCGCCCGACCCAGTGATATGGTCAGCGTGTACGTGAGTGTTGAGAATCAGCTTGAGGTCAAGGCCCATCTCCCGAGCCATGTCCGCGTCTCGAAGTCGAGTTTCGACGACAGGATCGATGATGATCGCCTGAAGTGCGCGGGACGTCCCCGAATTTGTCGTGAAATTATTAAGGCCGCCGTTATTAACACCTTTACAACTGGAAGCCCGTTTTTGGGGACAACATTACTTGGATATAGTATAGGGAGGGGTTCGGGGGCTCTAAAGGTACACAGCAAATACAAGGTTCCTCTTGGGGGTGCGGCTGACTTCAAATCCCGGAGGTGTCCTAAGTAGAGTAGAAAAGGGGCAGCACAGGCGTTCCTACGTATGCATGAGCTGTTCTCGTCGCCACGGGTCAAATTAAAACACAAAAACACCCTTGAAAGCTAAAGGAAAAAAGAAAGCCACCGTGCAAGTATTAGGACAAGCTAGACCGACCAGCCCACAATCCAGTTTGTAGCTACAGTAGGTTTTTATGAAAAAAGGGCCAAAATAGGACATTTCCAAGGTTATGTTTTGTAGGGTGTGTGGATTCCGGGTAAAGTATGAGAGACTTAAAGAACTAACCCTAACCCTAATATATATGTTGATTGTTTTGCTGTTTGCACGAGTTGGCGAGGTGATTGCCGCCCCAACCGCGTCGTTGATCACGGGCCTTAGATGCAGCGCAATCGAGATATTTGCGGTCCAGCCCTTGCGGGAAAAGGAGAAGCTCGGTGCTATCAACGTGGACGGGATGATTGTTGCCATGTGCTGAGGCCTCGCAGACGTTCCACGCAACTTTATGCGACATGATAACTGTGGAGTCGTGCCAGTCATACCAGTACAAGGAAATAGGGCCGGCCCCTCCACCTCAATGGCGAAGGAACCACAACTTCGAACCACACGACAGATCAAGGTGCGTCATCATGCAGCATGTGGAGTTGGCAATAGCTCTCCAGGTTTTATGACGCGATGCAGTGGTGCCGATACTGATACAGTGTTATACACGAAACCTCGAATAACAGAAAAACGGGAAGCGCGGGCCGTCAACGCGGGTACAGTAGGTGCAATGCCATTATTGCCATTATATGCATATATAATATTCTTCATACCATCACACTCGTTGCAGCTATGTATTACACCGCTACACTTACTTTACCCTTACACAAAAATTACCATTGTACCTACAAGTAGTTAACTATTGCGCCACAATACCTCTTTGGTCTCGGCGTCGCCCAAGATGTAGGTGAACGTAGAAGACTCCTTCTCAAACAGCTGCCTGCACAGCAAGTGAGCAATGTACATAAGAGCCAACCGACCCGACGGAAAGCAGGAAGCGACAACGTTTTCGGGCTCATGTTCCTGTGGGGAAACACACCAATCTTGACCAAAAAGCAGGTATCAGGTATCGTGGATATGCTATGCTGTGTGACAATAGGGGGGGCATTTATTTCTAGGGGTTCATTGCGGAAAAGTGTTTACTGTGGTTTCCCGCAGTACAGCAGCATTTTCGCAGCCGCCAGTTTTTTAGTGGGTGCTCATGAACCGTACAACGCGCAAGGCAACCCCCCCGCCCCTGACATGCATATATCCGGCCGCTTTTTTCCAAAAAAGTAGGGCACCAGTTAAAGTTGGATGATGGGGGATATTTTACGAGTGATCGATGTTGAAGCTCATGTTGCACGTTGTCGGATGTAAAAGTCAATAACGAAAACCAACGAATCTCACACCTGACGCGTGTAGAATAATTTCGAAAATTTTCATAATCAAAACCAACGAATCTGTGGTCAGGCCCTCCTCAAGAGCTTGACCGGTATAAGGCCTCCATGAACGTCCTCGTACCTGAACATCAAGCCGCCTTTGGGAGCGCGGGTCTGCACACAAGCGGTCACCCATTCCACCATAGGTCCGCTCGACAGATACTTGAGGCCTAAAGGTCTCGCCCATGCTAACGTTTCCTCCGCAGTCCATCCCGATCGGCAGCCCTGGAACACCGAGGCCATGGCACCTGGGAGCGGTCCAAATTAACATTTTGAAAAAATTGCACACGTCGGACTGACAATCACCGAACCCCGCTCGATCTGGATTTTCCAGGGAAGATCTGCATGGTCTACTGTAGCTCATGTTACCAGGTGGGAGCGGTACGACCTGCATGATCTAGCAAAACTTTCCAGGTTTGGATCTGTACTCTTTACATACAGGTCCTGCACACGATAAGATATATTTCATAACGGTATTATACAGGATCCACTGTAGACGATCTAGATGATCTGTGTGATCTACATGATATACAGTACATTATCTAGATCGTCACCTTCTGAGGTGTAAAACAAGTCGCCGCCTCAACCTTTTTGAGGCCCATCTTTAGCGGCGAAAGACAACGACGAGTGCGATATTGTATCAAGCAACTATAGCAGGAATGGCACCTGGAAGCAGTCCCAGTTCGCACGTTCACATTTTGTTAACCCTTTAGGGGCTCATGTACATGTACAGCGTGGGTGCCTAATACTTTAACGTAATATCGATACCATTTTGTAAGATTTTCGATATACCTGAAAACAAAATGCACAGAAACGTGTACAGCCATGCCTTGGACTACTTGGAACCGACTCGTTCAACTACAAACAACTAAATCTAACTTTTTTTCCATTGAAAAAGCCAGACTGTTGTTGGCCTTTTTCGAGGCCTGCGATTGGTGGAGACACGTTTTCGCCGCTAGCCCTAGCCCAGGCCTAGGGCCTTAAACTTCAATCTGGCTATGTCATCCTGTCACCCTGTCACCCTGTCACCATGTCACCCTGTCACCATGTCACTCTGTCACCCTGTCACCATGTCACCATGTCACCATGTCACCATGTCACCATGTCACCATGTCACCATGTCACCATGTCATCATGTGACCATGTCACCATGTCAGCCTGTTCCGCCGTTTATGGGGGTGATTATGATATCATGATATCAATCAAATAGGTGCAAATAGGGGCCATTCGAGTCCATCTTGCGAGCAGCATGTGTGAGGGAGAAAACTTTGGACGTTTAGCTTGAACCGGCTCGTTACCTACTACCCTTCAGCCTCACCCATTTTTGAAAAAAAACACCTCGTTACTATTTACAATATAAACACGTCCTGTGCTAGTCTAGGCAGTCAACCACCAACAATTTAGCAGGAACTCGACCACACAAAGGACACCTCAGTAAAGTGAAGCTCATACAGTACTAGTTCCTCTACAGTGTCGGTATGTGTCAACCACAGATACTGGCACTATAGCGGCTACCGGCACTACCCTGCATAATGCCACTACTGGTTGTTCCCATCTCTACGAAGCGATTTCACAGGCACTATAGCGGGAAACTGGCACTATTGAACAGGTAGTATAGAGGGACCACTAGTTCTGTAACGAAAAAAGTGGAAGGGTGCCGAGGTAAGACTCGCCATGGCACGAAGATCATCACATAACAAGTAGATATGGTACTAGGTCAAAATGTGCCATCACTCGGCGCGCCAAGATTAAAAGAGCGAACAAGAAATGATTCGGCAAACGGAGCGGCGTCGATATCGAAATGAGAATATTTTCCTCGACGGTTTGACAACGATTCGACAAACCGCCTGCGCCAACTCTGTTCGGCAGCGCAGAGTTGCACATGACCAGCACGGGCAAACGCATCTCGTTCACAACATTCAAATTGGAAACGGTACGACAAGCGATTCGACTAACGGCCCTCACCATACTTGCACATGGCCAATATGGACACAAAAACAAAACCCATCAATATTCAAAATGTGCTGTATCACTCAGCGTGCCACTATCAAAATGTGAAACACTCTACCATCTACTATCTACTATCTACTATACAACGACTTGACAAACGTAGCGGCGCCTCCCCCGCGAGATCTGTTAACCAACTACAGACTTGCACATGACAAGCATGCGGAAAGGCATGTTATCCATAACATCGGAATGGGAACCGATTGGACAAACATGAAAGACGGCCCTCAGGAGGAAGCGGTCCGGCCAAAGGAAAAGGCGGCCCTCACTAGCTCAATTAGCAGACTTGCAGATGGCAGCATCTGGAATTAAATTGCGTCAAAACATGTCTTAGCACTCGGCGTACCAAGGTCGAAACGGGACACGATTCAACAAACGGAGCCGCGTCGAGATCGAAAAAGGCAGCGATTCGACAACAAGTCGACAGTGATTTGACAAACGGACAGCATCGGTAATATTTGCAGAATTGCACATGACCAGCGTGGGAAAAAACAATACGTCAAAATGACCAGCATAGGCCAAAGAGCGCATCAAATTAAACATCATGGGCAAAACTGGAACGTCAAACTGATCGGCCCAGGCAAAATCACTATGTCAAAATGACCAGCACGGGAAAAAACATTCCACCAAACTTCAAGTCTTATCGCCTCGTTGTGCCACTACAAAAATGAGAACCGATTATACGACGATTTTTGACAAACGTAGCGGCACTCCGCCCGAGCTCTGTTAGCAGACTTAAGGCTCGCACATTGCGAGTATGCTGAAATGCATCTTAGCCATAACATCAGAATAAGAATCGATTGGACGAACATAAAAGGCGGTCCTCTGGGAAACGATTCGGCCAAAGGAAAAGGCGGCCCTCACCAGCTCTGTTACCAGACTTGCACATGACCAGCATGGGCAAAGGCATCTTATTCATCTTGTCGACGGTCTCCAGAGCGTTCCGGACCTCGAACAAGCCGGGCCCGAGGGGCAGGTTCAGCCTTGGCCTTCATTCGGCACAGAGCAGTTCCGCACGGCAGACCATGGCGAGCAGGCGAAAGCATAGACGGCACGCACAATCAGCTAATGCTCGGTTTAAAACGCTAGTTTTGAAACATCGAAGGCGCGCTTTAAATCGCCCACAGTTTTGAAACATCAAATGCTCGTTTTGAAACATTGAGGGCTTGTTTTGAAAAATCAACGCTAGATTTGAAACATCAAAAGCTCGTTGTGGAATCATCAAATGCTCGTTTTGAAACATCAAACGCTCGTTTTGAGCAATCAAAATGCCCGTGTCGAAGCATCAGATGCGCGTTTCGAAACATCTAGCGACCCTTTCGAAAGGTGCAGTCAAAATCGTAGCACAGGCTGACTGACCGTGCACCGCCACCATTGTACCGAGAAGCCCTCGTGTCGGGGCAACTGCCATGACGAAAACAAAAAAGTCCATAAACGGAAAAGCTCAGTTTTAGGAAAACACAGTTCTAACCTCATTTCCGCTGAATTTTGCGGGATGGGTTGGCCTTGGCTTATGGCGTTCTATTAATACGGTTTATTCTCGTGGGTTGACTTGGGCTTGGATAGTGACGCCCGTGGGTTCCAAAACTATTAGGAGGCGATTTCCTACCCAATTATTACCCAACCAAACGCGGTATCTCGCAAACGCGCTAGCGCTGCAGTACGTTGGTATTTTCCAGGGCTTTTCACGGGTCGGGTCACTGCTCGCTATGGAATAGTATGGTATACCAGTCGGGCCAGGCTAGGGTGACCCGATCCGACCCGTGAGATTTCTAACACTTTCTGACCCGATCAATGCAATTTGGAATACCTCCTGACCCGACCCGGCTTGAACAGTGACACGGATCGACCAGTGACAGGGCTCGACCAGTGACACGGCTCGACCAGTGACACGGCTCGACCAGTGACACGGCTCGACCAGTGACACGGCTCGACCAGTGACATGCCGAGTGACACGCCGACACGCGGGTCGGGTAATGGCCTGTGGAAAGTCGTGGTATTTTGTTGTTTTTTAGGTCGCTTTAGGTGGCCCGCGGATCTGGTAGTAACCCGTGAAAAGTCGTACCAGGTATGTTTTGTCGTTTTTTGGGTCGCTTTTTAGATCGCTTTTTAGGTCGCTTTTAGGGTCGATTTTTTTGGGTCGATTTTTTCAGGGTCGCTTTTTAGGTCGCTTTTTAGGTCGCTTTTTAGGTCACTTACTTTTTAGGTCGCTTACTGTTTAGGGTAGGGTTAGGGCTGGGGTTAGGGTAGCCCACCCCAAAGGGGTAAGCAGCGAGGTGCTACAGTCACACCTACAGTAGCTAGTATTTAGCACAATGCCTCGGCCTCTTCAGTTGTTCGACAAGGTGCTACAGGCACTTAGCACAATGCCCTCCCCCCCCGTTCAAAATGCTACAAGTACCTAGCACAATGCCTCCCGCTCCAACTTGTGAAACAAGATACCACAAGAATTTGCACAATGATTCCCCCTCTGCCACTTGTTCATCAAGACGATACAGTATTTTGTACCTATTTGACTTGATCCTTCAAGATGCTACAAGCTAAAGTACCACTGGACGGTTAGGGTTGGGGGTAGCACTACTATGCCTCGCCCTTGTACCGGTGCACGTGAGACGAGGTGCTTAAGCACACCGGCTCGGCCTCTTACTTGTTCGACGAGGTGCTCTCCCAATCTTGGTCGGAAAGGCAGCCTTCCTCCGGTTTGCACAGGTACACCAAGGAGGCAATGTCCTTCGTCGCAGCGCCGAAGTCTCCGTCTGGTCCCACCTAACCCACAACAAGAACACGGCCACAGACCACCACGTACAATTAATACACATAAGCATGACATTTGTTAAGCCATGTTAAGGGTTTACTCACAACAAGTACATGGCCACAGACAGACACACATGCAACATGTACACACACACATCACACGTCAAACGCCACCACACATGAAGCGACAACAGACACACACAACAGACGTCAAACGGCACAAAACATCAAGCGACCCCCCCCCGCGCTTCCCTCCTTCTTTCTCTTTCTCTCGCACGTTGTCTCTCTCGCTCGTTGTCTTCCTCACACACATCTGAATCCCGCTTTGTCTCTAAGAATGAGAACATCACACAGCCTTCACCCCACCCAGAGGCTGTGGTTGACATTAACATAAACATTAAGATTAACATTATCATTAACATCAAGATAAACGTTAAGATTAAGATTAACATTAACATTAATATCAATATTAAGATTCACCCTTGGCGCTTACAGCTACGGCCGTGGTCCTCGCAACACTCATCCCCCAGCTGCTGCTAACTAGTGCTAGCTGCTGCTAACTGCTGCTATGATGATGTTACTGTTGTGCGATACCTGGTACATGGTACCAAGTATGATGCAATATACACACTCTCGAAGCGAGGGGGGTGACGTTCCACGTGTACCAGGCAGGCATCAAAATCATCAGACGAGCTCTGGTAGTTAGACGTACAGCCAATATCCTTATTATATAATACGCTAAGGTTGGTCGTGACGTTTTGGATCTTTGAAAAATATCTTGGTTAAAATACCCCCCCAAAAAAAGCGGCGACTCCCGAGCTCCACTCGGCCTCAGGCGGCCTCGCGGTGCCGCCACGTCCCATCCGCACAGCAGCACTACGACATGCCGGCGGAAGAACGGGCGTCGGTGCCACACCTCGGCGAAGGGGGGGCGTGGAAATCGCCCTCCCGGGGACGACTCGCTTGCCCCCCCCCGCTTTTTCTTCGTCGCTGCCTGCTTTTTTTTTTTTTCGAACTCTTACCTATATTGAACTTTCGAATTGCTTTTTGGCCACTTGGACAAAGCCATGGACACGAGACCACAAGCGCGCCTGCGTCAACAGCAAACACAACAACACCAGGACCAATCACAGCAGCGTCCAGCCGTCGCCGCTCGCCGTGCGCAGAATCGGCAACGCGAGCGCTTTTCGCTTGGCCTAACAATGGCGAATCCTGCCCAGCCCGAGAGCATTGTAACCAACAAATCGGCTGCTGCTCGCCTGTCAGGTGTATTGCTCTACGTACTATTGCTGCATTGCTGTACTGCTGTACTGGGTGGTGGGTGTTGGGTGGTGGGTTGGGTGGTGGACGGCGACTCGCCCGCTCCGCGAGATGGCCGAGTATCGTCAAAAAAGGAATTCCCCCCCGTCTGTTTCCTGCTTCATACAAGATCCTCAAGAACCAACTAGCTGCGCCGCGCGTACCAGGTGTACTGCTGTACGTATTGCTGCACTGCTGTCCTGCTGTATGTAGTAAAGGTTTGGTCGGTGGGTGGGTGGAGTGTACACTGCGTCGTCCGTGGTGGGTGGGTGAGCCGTTCTGTACGTGGGAGTCTTTTTGCGTCCTGTGGGGGAAGAACCTTTTTTTGTTTCTACAATACCGGCCTCCCACTGGTGCTTGGGAGTACCACCGTCCCCACTGCTGCACTCCTCTGTTCTTTACTACCGTACGTACTGCTGCACTGCCGTACTGCTGCCGTGTTATATATATATTTTGAATACTTACATACAGAGGATGATACCTTTACTGGTACGTACGTACTGCTGCATTGCCGTGCTGCTGCCCGCCGTCCACACTGCTGCACTTCTTTGTCCTTTACTACCGTACGTACTACTACTGCTGCCGTGTTATCATTTTTGTTCTGCAAAACTTACATAATCTACAGAGGATGATACCTTTACTAGCGTACGTACGGCGGCATTGTCGTACTGCCCTGTTATTATTTTGTTCTTTTAGTACTTAATACAGAGGATACAGCACCAATTTGTTTTTGTCCGCCATACCGGCCGGCAACTGGCATATTTCGGGAGTACCACTAGTCAACTCTTAAACGGGGTATGAATATCATATAGAAGGCACCCTGCGTTTGAAAACCTTACGAGGCAAGTGTTCGTGCGTCGCTCGTGCTAGGCCCTAGGCCCGAGCAAGCTCAGCGCAGGATGCATCTCACAGCAGTATACCGGTACATCGCATGTGCCAGTACATGGCACTTCCCATTTTTGTTTTTCTGCATCCAACTCATACCTTGTGTAGAGCCATAACACAAGTCACGTATCCGAGATCCGTGGTATATGGTAGAGAGAGAGCCACAAGGAGGGCGTGCAGCTCACCCTGCCCGGGAAACGTAGGCAAGCGTTCCGTACATCCGTCATGATCCGTCATGATCCGTCATGATCCGTCATGATACAGGCCCGATCAAACTCAGTTTAGGACGCAACTCATCGCATACATGATACTGTACCAGGCCATCCCAGAACAAAATCGCATCTACGAGTCGGTCGTCTGCATCCAAATCATTTACAATTTACCCGAGACCCGAGGTACAGCCTGAGAGTTACAAGCAGGGTACGGCACACCCTGCCTTGCAAACGTTTGAGGCACGCGTTCCGTACGCCCGTCGTGCTACGAGTATGCCCGAGCGGGCACACCGGAGGATGTAACAAATACAAGGGCTCCACTCCGCGGGCGGTGAAACCGCTCGCTACGCTCGCGTGAGGAAGACTACAACTAACGTGAAGGGGCCAGAAGGAAGAGGCCCATAATTTGGTGCAACTAGCGATTTGGTAAGGCCAAGGGCTACTTGCCCAGAGCTGATTGCCCTGTGCTGTTCTGTGCGCTTGTTGTACAGCAGCAACTGTGATAGGGCCACCGTGCGCATCTACTGTCAACGCTGCTGCGGAGTTGTACAGCAGCAGCAGCTGTGATAACACGTTTCTACGGCGCTACGCCGTGGGTCCTCGGGTCACGGAGATAGCTATAAAAAACATTCTCGCGTTCCGCCGCATATATACGCTTGCTTTTCGGGTAATCGGCAAGTGATTGCTGCATAAATAACGTTCTCCCGCTGTTTCCATCTTTTTCATCTGGAACATGAAGACGTCCCCGCCTGCCACACCTCCCACTCCCTCTCAGCCCCTTCTTGCACCATCACAGCCTTCTTGCACAACCACATCATATCGTACATCATATCCTCCATCTACTAGCGGTGGACTTGTTTAAACTACAATTTCGAGTTCCGACTTTTTTCGACGTACGTAGGCTCGTTCTACCCTCTCTTTCTCCACTCTCGACTCGCGATACCTTCGGTTGATACGTTTTTGGGTGTATATGGGCTCGTTTCACTGCTCGCTCTCTCGATACAAGCGTCGCGTACACCTACACGAGCGACCGTGAATCCTACACCAACCTGTACGTATTCAATGCACGATTCGACTCTTTCAATGGACTCCCGCTCGCAGTCATCCCAGCACCAGACAGAGTGGTGTCCAAATGTCAACTACGTTATTGTTGATGCTACGGCTATTTTACCTGATATGTATGGTCCGCCCGGGCAAATTTTATCAAGGCATGACCCCCACTTGTTCTCGCTCAATTTTGGGAGTTGACACGTGAAACAAAGTTGGCACGAATCGCGGGGTTGAGAGGAATCGAAATCCGGTGTAAAAAAAAAATGGCGAAATCGGCCACTGTTTGGCAAATGTTACCCCGAAATTACCCCAAAACGGACACATAATTGCCCCGAATTTGACAAAATTACTCCGCAATCGTACACTGTCGCCGCGTAATCACATGCAGATGTACTAGGTCATTACCATCCACCAACAGAGAGACACCAAGATACACAAACCAACATCACCGCCCGGTGGTGTTGCGAGTGGTGTGTGGCTGCGTACACACGCGGAAACTTCGGCGGGCGACATCTCGCTTAAAAAAAAATCTCCAAAAAACTAAAAACACGGTCGCGGGATTAGGTCCAACTCCCCCGAATCCGACGAGTTTTCACGACCCATCTATCGCTCCAATACTCCCCCAAAAACTATCCACTGTCTGCGCTGTCCGGAGGACCTTTATGCCTTTTATCGATAAGTAACAGGCGAACGGTCCCAGGAATTGGTTGGTGTCAAGGAATTAGTGGGGTATTAGTCCGTTTGGCCACATGCAAAAGGTTAACCAATAGCTTACCCAAACTGAGCCTGTTCCGTTTGACCACTTGCTCAAGGTTAGCCAATAGCTTACCCAAACTAAGCCTTATAACACTCGCCGTTCCTGAAACGGCGGGATAGCAGGTCCGCCGGATATACGGGCGGACTTGTCAATATCCAAGCGGTTTCATTTCCTGGACAGAGTATTTTTCAAGTTCGACATCGGGAAAGTCTGAAAAAGTTTATTATTGTGGATGGTGGGATTCGAACCCACGACCCAAAAACCCATGGTCTGTCGACGACGCCATTGAAGGAATTAGTGGGGTATTAGTCCATTTGACCACTTAGAAGAGGTTAACCAATAGCTTACCCAAACTAAGCCTTATGACACAGGATTGTAGTGAGCGCCTCGGCGAGATATGTTCAAACCGGTGTAAAAAAAAAAATGGACCCCTAACCCCACACTCGACCAAATAAAGTTATGGAATTTCTCGCAAAATCTGGACGAAATCGCGACTTTTTCGCCGAACGCGAAAAAAAAAGAAGCTCCGATCGAAACCTCCGCCTGGAACAGAGCTCTCCAATGGTGTTTTGATTAGGACCAGCGTGTACGTCAGCCACTCGGAATTAAATCCCACGTGATTTGGGGAAAACGTCATAAAATTTGCCCGGACGGACTATACGCTAGTTGACTTCACATCGGTTGATTGTTTAATCGCTATATTAATTGCTGCGTAAGGCATAGACTTACTTACGTAGATCTATTTTCTGAGCGGGCTCGGTTGGCACCTCCCTGGCATCTCCGGGGGTTCCACTCCGACACCGTCTCCGTGCATTACTTGCGGAACGGTCCAGCTTTAGCTTTTCTTTGATTTCTTGTTCCGCCTTATTATTTTTGTTTCTGCTCGTTTTGCCAGGCGTTTCTTGACTTTGCAGCTGCTTCCTGCAAATTTGGTGTTTCTGCCAACACGATTTCGAACTTTTTCGCCATTTTTTCTTCCTCTTTGTGTAGTAAGTTGAACTAGCCCAGCATTTACCGTTAATTTGCCGCCTGTGCATCACTTGCGGAATGGTCCAGCTTCAACTTTTCTTTGATTTCCACCATTTGTTTTGTACTTGCACGAAGTTTCATCAGCTGAGATCTCGGCTTGGCTCATCAGCTCAGCGCCACCCAGCGCTCCACCGCAGCGCTATAGCTCAGCAGCGCAGCGCCGTGCAGTGCCATGCCCTGCGATGCCCTGCCGTGACTGCAGCTCGGGTCAGCAGCGCACCGCAGCGCTAGCTCAGCGACGACGAGGGCGAATGGGGCGTCCGCCTGCTTCGTTCGACCCTTTTAACAGAGCGCAGGGCCGTGATTTGCCGTGCTTTGCCATGCTGCGTGCTTTGCTGTACTTTCACTAGTTCGTACATGACAGACACATTCGAAGTATCATACAACGCACCGGTACTATTATTACTACACCAGGTTTGTACATATTATGTACATACCAGGTATGGCGTTGTTGTTGGATCACAAACAATGCACCCCCAGCTATGTAGAGCCAAGCAGCGCAGCGCAGTGCAGTGCGGTGCCGTGCCTTGCCCTTCGTTTTGCGGTGCTGTGTCGTGCGGCGCTGTGCGTTCTTTTGAACATACAGCAGTAGTAGTACCAGGTATGATACAGGTACCAGATTTGTGTACGTGTTGTGTACTCGTATTTTTGCTTTCTTTAGTTGATTGTCCTCTCTCGGTCCCCATGTCCCCCCGCTCCCCGCAAATATCACACGTACTGCCGTTCAGAACGTGCTGTATCACACGTGCTGTATCAGATGTGCTGTATCAGACGTGCTGTATCACACGTGCTGCCCTTTAAAACGTGACATCAACAAGCACACAGCACAGCGCAGAGCCATTCGCTCTGCACAAGCACCTCTTGACATTATTATCAATTCGCTATTCGCACCAAATAACCACGGGCCTCTTCTTCCTGCCCCCTTCACATGTTTCAATTGCATTATTCGTTGCGTGAGCGTAGCGGGCGTCGTCAGCAGCCCGCGGAGCGGAGCCCTGAGCTTTATTGAGAACCACACAGAGTACCACCAGGTATTGGGCGAAGCACCAGGTACCAGGTGCCGGTAGCAGGTGTGTGTACTCGTCTTTTTACCTTCGTCGTTGATTTTGTTTTCCATCTCGGTCCTCTTAGCGATTTGTTCTTCGCAAATTACACCTGTACTACTGCCGATCAGAACGAAACATCGCCAACATACAGCACAGCACAGACAGGGCAATCAGCTCCGCACAAGTAGCTCTTGCCATATTCAAATCGTAATCGTTAGTTGCACTAAATCATCGGCCTCATCTTCCTGCCCCCTTCACATTTAGTTGAAACCTTCCTTGCGCGAGCGTAGCTGACGCCGCCCGCGGAGCGGAGCCCTTGTATCTAGTATTCTTGCCGTTTGTTGTTGTTTCCGATGTTGTTATCTTCATTATTTGGGCATGATAACTTTGTTGTGGGCTTTGGACCGTGCGTTTATTTTTCACACTTCTTTGTGCTCACGGCTTGTCCATTGCTTCTACCAGTCCACACGCTCACGGCTTCTCTATAGCTTCTATCACTCGTCCCTGTTTTCTCAGCACAGCAGTGGTGTCAAAATATTAACACATAATATATAGAATGATAAAAAATACCAGGCAGGTAATACAAAGGGATGTCTTCTTGCTACAACCGGCAGATTTGCCCCCTTTAAGGGTTTACAGTTTCCGCACACATATTGAAGTTTCTCCCCATCCTTTTGTTCAAACGCCCCACTTACAATCGAAATCGGCCAGAGTAATAAACACTTCTACGCAATTGATATCACGCCATTATCTTTCTGGCCATCCATGACGTAGCTTTCATTCATTCCCCCCCCCCCCCCCCCAACGCCCCCTCCTTCCCCACCACCCGCACGATCGCCTAGACCTAGCACCACGCGAATAGCAAGCCCCTACATATATGCGACATACGCGCGATCGGAGTATCACAGACAAGCCTGCAAAGATGAGTTTCGACCAAATCTTCGATCTCACAGCTGAAGTATTTTATATTATGTGACCTAAACCTCTTGAAAACCCTCCCGCCCCCCCCCCCCCCACCCCCAACCCCCCCCCCGCCCCCCCCCCCCCCCAACGCCCCCTTCTTCTCCATCACCCGCACCATCGCCTAGACCTAGCACCACGCGTGTAGCAAACCCCCACATCTATGCGATATGCAACATGATTTTTTCGCCCCCCCCCCCCCCCACGTCCTTCAAAACTCCGCCCTCCCCTCACCAGTAATTCGACTCACAGGATTCACTTAATAAACTGATGCATTTCCTTCCACAGCTGTCAGATTTTGTCCCCCTCAAAAATGGGTTTTATAGTTTCCGTGCACAGACTGACTAACATCACCCTGTTGACCCTGATAGCTACACTGTAGTTGCAAGGGGAGTCGCCGACCTATATCCTTAATGAGGACACACAACCCGTAATACGCGCGATCGGAGTATCACACACAGCTTGCAAAGATGAGTTTCGACAAAATCATCGATCTCACAGCTGGAGTGTATTTTAATTTTTATAATAATATAATAGCACGATATTTTCGGTTTCCTGATATACAACCTCTTCTTCATTTTTTTGTTTCTATTGTTCTCGATCCTCGTAATATATCTGTTATGTACCAGGGTACCTGATAGTTGATTTCAGGTCGATTGCTTGACCATTATACCGGTAGTCATTACTGCGCAAGGCATCCCTATCGTTCCGCAAAATTCCCATATTATAATTTTGTCTTATTAATAAAAGCTACCAGGTACCAGGCGAGACTCTACTACTGCACTGCAGTTAACCAGGCACCCCCTACCTGCTAGTTGCTACCTGCTACCTGCTAGTTGCTAGTTGCTTCGTACCTGCTGCTTGCTACCTGCTACCTGCTATTCAAATACTGCACCACACCACACTAAATTACATACCAGGTACAAACGGTGCGTTCCGACATCATTAACCTTCAATCCTCGCACGTCACGTCCTCTTATACTCTTCTTATACTCTTATACTATAATAACAGGAACCGGGGATGTAGGGTTGAAGTGCGTTCGGGCGGTGGTGGGTTCGTTGAATATTACCAGGTATATACTTTGGCCAGTATTGGTTTGCGTGCGCTCTTGGAGGCTTGCCGGTATTCTCTCCGAGTAATATTACTAGTTGAGGTATGTATACGCACCTCCTGGTGTGTGGAATATAAATCGGATAAATTCGTCTTTTCGGGGCTTCGACACGTAACATTCTAAGATTCAGTGGCGTGTTGTGTTTTTTGGCGCATTGTCTTGAACGTTGTTGGTTATTCTTGGTATTTTTCTATCCTCCAGCGGATGGGGAGAAATAAAGCGGCTGACGTCCTTGAAATATTTTTTATCAAATGAAGCTTAAGCTTACCACCTTCCCCACATTTCCCCGTATTTTCATACGTCGTGTGTTGATTTAACTCAATTTCATTCGCAAACAAGGTTGTTTCTTCGCGGTTAGCAACGGTGTAGGAAGGAACTGCTGTACTAATACATTTTGTTTTCAAAAGATTTTGTTGTTTCTTACTGGTATGAAAAATGTGGTGTGCCGGTCAAGTACCGCCGTCTTCATGCAAAACATGGTCCTATCGGCCACCCTCGGGCTGATTCAAGGTCGTGTATTTGCGGTCATCAGCAACAATTAATAGCTAATGCCGGTGAACTGCCGTCTCAATGCAACACGTTGCGATTTTCCGTGTGGTCCTATCGGCCACTATCGTGCTGTCAAGGTCTTGGATTCGCGTCACCGAGCGGGCGGCGTCAGCCACAGAACTTCGTATACCTGGTACCTGGTGTACAATGAGTTTTTTTTTTGGGGGGGGGGCAAGTAGCCGACTTTTATTCTCGAATGCTGTATTAATATACTAATATTAACATACTGGATAACTAATAATATTCTGTATTCGTACTCCTCTCGATATTAAAGCGGGGGGAAGAAAAAACAAAATAAACCGCCTGTCATACATATGATAGAGCAGCATAGTGGAAACTACAGTAATAAATATATAAAATTGATATGTTACATCTATCTCAGAATTCCTCACCTAAAGTAAAAATACCAACACTTACCATTACAGTGGACAAAAAATAGGACCCCTCCCAATAAAAACTCACCCATATAGTATATTACAAGTACCAACAACGCAGCCTTCAAAGATGAGTATTGACCTGAAATTCGTCGAACCCACGGCTGACGTCCTTGAGATATTATTAAAAAAAAAATACCTGGTACCCTGGTAATACCTACAAGGGCTCCGCTCCGCGGGCGGCTGACGCCGCCCGCTACGCTCCCGCAAGGAATAATGCAACTTACTGAAACATGTAAATAAATGAGGCAGGAAGAAGAGGCCCGTGATTATTTGGTGCGAACAGCGAATTGATAATAACGCCAAGAGGTGCTAGTGCAGAGCTAATTGCCCTGCGCTGCGCTGTGTGCTTGTTGGTGTCACGTTCTGAACGGCAGTACGTGCGATATTTGCGCGGGGGGGGGGGGGGGCATGGGGACCGAGAGAGGACAATTAACTGAAGAAAGCAAGAAGAACAGTACATAAAACACGTACATAAACCTAGCATCTGTATCACACCTGGTGCTACAACTACTATTCTTAGTAACTGCTGCTGTACGTTCAAAAGAACGCACAGCGCCGCACGACACAGCACCGCAAAACGAAGGGCAAGGCACGGCACCGCACTGCGCTGCGCTGCGCTGCCGAGCTATATATAGCTCTGCTGAATTGAGCTGGGGGTGCAGTGTTTGTGATCCAATAACAACGTCGTATGTACAAACCTGGTATGGTATTAACAGTACCGGTACGTGGTATGATACTTCGAATATTACTGGCATGTACGAACTAGTAAAAAAGTACAGCAAAGCACGCAACATGGCCAAGCACGGCAAAGCACAGCGCTGCGCTCTGCTGAGCCAGAGCTGCAGGGCATCGCAGGGCACTGCACGGCGCTGCGTTGCTGTGAGCTATAGCGCTGCGGTGGGGTGCTGGGCGGCGCGGAGCTGATGACCCAAGCCCAGATCTCAGCTGATGAAACTTCGTAAAGTACAAAACAAACGGTGGAAATCAAAGAAAAGCTAAAGCTGGACGTTCCGCAAGTAATGCACAGGCGGCAAGTTAGCGGCAAATGGTAGGAAGTTCAACTTACTACACAAAAAGGAAGAAAAGATCGCGGAAAAGTTCAAAGTCGTGTTGGCAGAAACACCAAATTTGCAGGAAGCAGCTGAAAAGTCAAGAAACAACTGGCAAAACGAGCAGAAACAAAAATAATAAGGCGGAGCAACAAATCAAAGAAAAGCTGTACCGTCCGATCCCGGAGATGCCAGGGGTGCACCAACCGAGCACTTTCAGCAAAAAAATCCAAGTAAGTTCATCATCAGCTGTGGTTCGCAGTCATATGCTATTAGATTATTTATAGCTATCCAAGATACACACACGCATCATGTGCCAGGTATCAGGTGGTATTGGCACAAAAGTTAGCTTCATGTCGTTGTCGTTGTGGGTCTCTCTCGAAGGGGTGTCGGAGGTGCGGTCGTGCCTCTCGCATGGAGTACAGGCAGAGCTGCACAGCGTACCACTGAGGTACAATGTACCATGCAGGTGTCAGGTTTGTGACCCAAGATTCGAGTGCTACACACGTACCAGGTATATATTATATAAAAAATATTTCAAGGACGTCAGCCGTGGGTTCGACGAATTTCGGGTCAATACTCATCTTTGCAAGCTGCGTTGTTGGTACTTAAAAGTCTTGTAATATACTATATGGGTGAGTTTTTATTAGGAGGGGTCCTATTTTTTGTTCACTATAATGGTAAGTGTTGTTATTTTTACTTTGGGTGGGTAATTTTGAGCTAGATCCAACATCACATCTATTTTATAAACTTATTACTGTAGTTTCCACAATACTTCTCTATCATATGTATGGTAGGCGGTTTCTTTTGTTTTTTCTCCCCCCCGGCTTTAACATCGGGAGGAGTACGAATACAGAATATTATTAGTTATCTTATACTTCGAAGTATGTTACTCATAATACAGCATTCGAGAAGAAAAGTCGGCTACTCCCCCCCCAAAATATATGGTCAATATATAAATATACCTAACTTAGTTCTTAGGCGAAGCTGATCGCCCTTTGGTCTGCGGATCTCTCCCGCCACTGACCGCCTTTCCGCGGGGTTTCTTCGCCGAGGCGCGCCCCCACCTCGCCTGCAACGCCCGGCTTAGCGGACCCGCCCGATCGGCGCCGTAGCGCCTGCGCGAGGCCTTGACGTCCAGATCTACGGCGAGATCTACGAAGAATCGTGCCCTGTGAGGGTTTTGGCGCATCGCCCGCCGACAGGACTTATATCTTCGCGTTTTTTTTCCGCGTACGTGTTCTCTGACCTCCGACCCGTGGGGGGTCGGCTACCCGGCCGCTGTCAACTCTGTGGGGGCCTGCGCGGGGAGGCTCGGTGCTTAGATCTGGGACGGACGCCCCGAGAACACATGCCACCCAGGCTTTGCCGAGAACTGCCATCAATTGAATACTTAGTATTTGTTTTTTTCGAGAGAAAGATGAGAGAGCTACTGCTGCTGTACGTATACGTGTACGTATGTATGTATAGTCTACAGCAAGTAGCACGTGTGATATGGAGAGTAGCAGAACATGCACTGTCAACGTTGTTGCGGAGCTCCTATGGTTTGTACAGCAGCAGCTGTCGTCGTACCTTTTTAGCGGGCTACGCTGCATGATGTTGAGGGTTTCAACATACAAAAATGGCATTTGCAAACGGGGATGGGGAAACACGTTTTTTTTTGTTCTTTGGCGGAGGAGGCGCGTAGATGCGTAGATGTACACGTGCATCGGGTATATATCGAAGACACTTATGTACGAAGTATCAGTATGTACGAAGTATCAGTTCTACTGCTGCTGTACTACAACAAACAGTACTTACCACGAGCTGTGAGCAGTCCAAAGTATGTGGGTTTGATATGCATGACCACTATCAAAGATACACGTACGCTTTTTTTGCGGAGAGAGATGAGAGAGCTGTACGTATACGTGTACGTATGTATGTATCCGCAGCAGCAGCAGCAGCAGCCTACAGCAAGTAGCACGTGTGATATGGAGAGTAGCAGCTCATGCACTGTCAACGTTGTTGCGGAGCTCCTATGGTTTGTACCGCTGCATGCTGTAGAGAACTGTCCTTTATCAAAACTTCAAAATGCAGGAATCTGCCGGTGAGAGGACACTTTTTTTGAGTAGAGAAAACATGGAAATACGGCAGCTACGATCGATTGAACTGTTGAAACTATAAAAAATGCTGCAGCACGTTGTTGTTTTTTTCGTTTTGCTGCCTCCCCTGCGTGGGTTTCTGTACTAGGCATGTTACGTTTCATGGATTACGTCCTTTGGGTATGCTCCCTCCCCTGCGTGGGTTTCTGTGTTGGGAGTGTTGTGTTTTCTGGGTTGCGTTCTCTGGAGCTTGGCCAAATGTTATTGCTTCATCATAGTCGTTGTCGGCCTATTCTTGCCTATGCCTTTCGCTTCGACCTCAGGTTTTAGTTTCAAGTTTTTTGCCTCGTAGGTTGGACAGTAAGAATATTCAACCATGTTTTCGGTTTCGGTCCCTTCCCTGCGTACACTCGTCAGTTGTGCGGTTCCTTAAGCAAGTTTTTATTTATTTTTACTGCTAGAGGTTAATTTTATGTCATTTTGCCTCTTAGGTTAGACAGTAAAATATATAGCGATGTGTTCGGTTTCGGTGCCTTCCCTGCGCACACTCTTCAGTAGTGCGATTCCTTAAGCAAGTTTTTGTTTTTTTTATGCTGCAAGACGTTAATTTATCGTATCTTATGCTGCCTACAGCCTGCCACCTGCTACGTACGCATGTTACGTTTTCTGGATTACGTTCGTTCGTGCTTACTGTTTCGTGCACCACAATGTTCGTTGCTATTACACAGTAGTCGTCAACCTCTTCATGCCGTGGGTGAGAGCCGGCGGCCAGTATGTCCCTCCGTTTCCTGCGCCCAGATTGTTGCTAGTTCTGTCTGTGCATCGCTCCATTTCCGGCTTCGTACTCGATTCACTTTTCGTACATTACCATATCACACCATAACTCTTGGCATCAATTCTTCCGCATTGTGGACAGTGGAGCACCAGAGAGTGTGTAGTGTTGTTGGTAAGACACGACAGTTGATCTTTTTCGTGGTCATTGACTGTTGAGGATCTGATGTGGTTTGTGAACGTTATCTAGATCTGAAGACAACTACTGTAGTAGGGGTTTCTACTTATCATCTTCTGGATTCTGATATGGGGATTCGGGGATGAAGTTAAGATCGCTTGTTTTCTTGTGTTCGGAGCTAATACAACAACTTCTCTCTCCTTTCTTAGCACCTGAATGGTGCTGACCAGCCCCCCTCAGGCCAAGGGGGGATACTTTCTGGTCAGTAGACCTTGCCCAGCTTAGACGTGTCTAGAATTATCGATAATTCAGGTTGGACACACCGACGTTAGTCAGGGTTTTTTTTCTGGTACGATTGCATTGTGGACAGTGGAGCACCAGAGAGTGTGTAGTGTTGTTGGTAAGACACGACAGTTGATCTTTTTCGTGGTGATTGCTGAGGATCTGATGTGGTGTGTGAACATCATCTAGACCTGAAGACAACTACTGTAGTAGGGGTGTAGGAGTTTCTACTTATCCTCTTCTGGATTCTGATATGGGGATTCGGGGATGAAGTTAAGATCGCTTGTTTTCTTGTGTTCGGAGCTAATACAACTTCTCTCTCCTTTCTTAGCACCTGAATGGTGCTGACTAGCCCCCCTCAGGCCAAGGGGGGATACTTTTTGGTCAGTAGACCTTGCCTAGCTTAGGCGTGTCTACAGCATGTACAGCCCTCTCAACTCTTGGCATCACGTCTCAACTCTTGGCATTACGTCTGACCTCCGTCCTTCGCCATAATGCTGCTAACTTTTCCGGCGTCACGCAAGGCTGCGACCGGCTGCCGTCCAGGCCGCCGGCGAAGCCCCTTGTATATAATAATAAAAAATCTGTGGGACACCAACCCACGGTTCCAAATAGATACGCTGTCACTCTAACATTTTATAATATATATATGACCCGAGAGATTTGGGTGGTTGACGGCAACTTACGCAAGTGGGCTTGTCTGAACACGTCGGCTCTCAGGAGATTTCGACCCACCCGGGTATGCTTTATTATGTCCCCCTTGAAATTTGTTCGAATCCCTTACGGATATACTATCGTGACGTATGAAGAGTGGTTTTATATATTACAAAAATTGAAATGCTACAAAGGCTGAAAAAGTCAGTAAATTGTGAGATGTTTCGGAACTAGTAGATAAAAACGACAAAGGCAAGTAACCCAAAGGGGGGCGGGGGGAAATCCGCTTCCACCCCCCCCCCCCCCCCTCCCCCCCCCCTACCCCCTCCCTTTGTCCCCCCCTCCCCCCCCCCTACCCCCTCCCTTTGTCCCCCCCTCCCCCTTGGTCCCCTCCTCCCCCTTTCTTTTTTTCCCCTCCCTACCCAATAAACAGAAATATGCCACATGCGTCCACACACGAGAAGTATAGTATAATGCTGCGACCTTGTATACCCTCACCACAAACTCACTTAACCCCCCCCTCCCCCACCTTAGGTTAAAAATATGTTATCAAACTTCACACTGCTACGAAAGGCTAATGTAGCCGTTCAATTGGTACGAAATTCGGACCCAGTAGACAGACAAGAGACAAAGCACCGGATTTACCCCCCCCCCCGCGCCCCTCCCTCCCTTCCTAGCCGATTAAACATAACTATGCCACAGGTTTAAACTCCTTTTCTCCGCCCCACTACATGCCACAGGTTTAAACACATGAAAAGTATCATATAATACTGCAATATCTGTCGCGTTAAACCTTCCACTACTTCGTCCACACCCAAAGTATTCAATAAGCAGGCTAATCAAATATACGAAACATTCTCGTAAACTTTTATTTCAAGGCTTCAACCCTAGCCTCGCGAAGTATTTCTATTCAACCCACACAGTGTAGCAAAATAATGAATACACCCATAGTCAAACTATGAACAGTAACGTTATTATAAGTGTATTATGATACATTACAACCCATAATTGTCAAGGTTGGTTGTTGCATGTTTATCTCCAGGGATAAATATGCATTTAACCATACTTGACAAAAAACGCGAGGGGGAACGTTGAAATTCCCAAACGTCCCTCGCAACTTCGTTTTTAGCCCCCCGAAGCAGTTTTCTCGGCGTACATCAATACGTTTTGCGGATATGCACAACAGGCCACCCCCCCCAACCACTGCAAACTAATACTCCGTATGTATTTGAAAACACCAATCTGAAACAACGCGATAACGAAGTCTAGAACATCACCCAAAACATACACGTATAGCGACAACCACGCGAACACAAAATAACACGTCTTTAAAAACACCACTCTGAAACAACACGATAACGAAGCGTGGAACATCAACCAAAACATACATGTAGCACGATAACGAAGTCTACAACATCACCCAAAACATACACGTATAGCAACAACCACGCAAACACAAAATAATACGTGTTCAAAACACCACTCTGAAACAACACGATAACCAAGCCTAGAACATCAACAAAACAACCACGCGGACACAAAATAACATGTATTCGCAAACACCACTCTGAAACAACACGATAACGAAGTCTAGAACATCAACCAAGAATGCCCACACACTAAAACCACATGCACGTCTACATACGAAACCCAGTCAAAAGATGGAACCGATGTACCCTGGATTCCAAATTGAGGTCCCTGCGACTCAGAAACATCGCATAGTCTACATATAGTCTTTGCACACACCTACAATACGTCAAACCTGCTCGTTGCCAAATAACAGGTTCATCAAGAACGCAAGAACAAACAGAACGAGAGACAAGACAATCGTAGCAGCGCCCATCATTATAGCATTCGCCCACCACATCACCTCCGTTGCAATTGGTTTTGAGCATCAGCGAACTGGGTCCAACGCATGCCCTTGGTGTTTTAGGTGGAGTGAGGAGCGGTAGTAAAAATGAAGTGCGCTGCTCGATAACCTGTTCCTGACCGTCGGTATACTGAACAATCTTCGGGCCGCGTCTCCTCTGTATCAGGTGTGTGCGGAATTTTATTTGTCATTTTCGAGCCAGCGGTTGCGTTGACATATACTACCTGGCTTGATGTAAAGGAAAGGAACAACACTCAGCGATCATCTACTACACGCTAGAGCATGTTTTCATGAGCACCACTAACAAGAGCACCAGACATGGACGCGAAATCTGCAAGACTACAACATCTTCGACGACAGTGGGAAGAAAACAGGGTGTATAATCGTACACTAGATAATAACAATGTGAAAAAGAAGTACAGACAGTTATGTTAACACTGCGGTAGACCACAACCAATGTGAAAAAGAAGTACAGACAGTTATGTTAACACTGCGGTAGACCACACTACCAACCTATTACGCAGGGTATTTCGTGCCTTCGGCCGTTTGCATGATCGCCTGACAACCTCTACTAAACGAAGTAGCACATGCCTAACAAAGTAAAGTCACCCTCGCATTCAATAGTGGTGACATCGCACGCCCACGTCACCTCGCTTGGTGTATTTGTAAGATGTATTTCTGTCTTAGAGTTGGTGACCTCATAGCCCCGGATCGGCACGGCAAAAATCATAGGCGTGAAATCGTATATGTGAGACAATAATAATGTGAAACTGAGGTACAGACAGATATGTTAAAATTGCGGTAAACCGCACTACCAACTTATTACGTAAGGTATTCCGTACATACCTTCTGCATGATCGCCTCCCAACCTATGCCAAGCGAACTATGACTCACGAAGTAACGTAATTGAGCGCGTGTACACTAAGCGTTCCTTTCAAAACAATAACGATTCGCATCTCTCCCTTTCGTTCTCAATGGCGGTGACATTGCATGACCACATCACCTCGCCTGTTGTATTTGGCAATATGTATATTTTTCTTATAATTCGCCATGTCAGAAAATAATGGTATCTACATGATTGTACCTATCGATTGAAATATTCTATCTTTCGATCCATGTGCAATAACAAATTATGAAGCTTTTAACACGTTGTTTACTACACCCAAGAACTGGGTTGCATACTACATGTAACATCAAAACTTCTAGAATAATAGACATTACCAGGCGGGTGATATAAAGGGGTGTCTTCTTGCTGAAACCGTCACATTCGTCCCCTTTAAGGGTTTGTAGTTTCCGCGCACATATTGAATATTGAAATGCCCCCCCCCCCCCCCCCTCCCCCCGATCCCTCTTGTTCAAACGCCCCACCTGAAATCAAAATCTACCAGAGTAGTAAACACTACCAGCCAGCTGATATCATCTCATTATCCATCTAGCCATCCATGCCGTAGCTCCAACTCATTTCCGCCCTCCGCCCCCCCTCCCCCCCTTTTGGTTCCCCGCCCAGTTCATTCAAACGCCCCACTTACAATCGAAATCGGCCAGAGTAATATACACTTCTAAGCAATTGATATCACGTAATTATCTTTCTAGCCATCCATGACGTAGCTTCCATTCATCCCCCCTCCCCCCCTCCAACCCCCCCTCCTTCCCCACACCCCGTACGATCGCCTAGACCCAGCACCGCGCGTATAGCAAGCCCCTACATATACGATTAATACGCGCGATTGGAGGATCACAAACAATGTTGCGAAGATCAGTGTCGACCAAATCCTTTATCTCATCGCTGGAGTGTATTTTAATATTATATGCGACCTAAACCTCTTGAAAACCCTTCCTCCCCCCCCCCCCTTTTTTTCTCTTTTTTTTCCTCGCTTTCTCTTGCTTAAACGCCCCACCTACTATCGAAATCCGTCAGAGTAATAGACACTTCCACGCCCTGGATATCGCCTCGTTATCGTTTCAGAGCCGTCCATGCCGCTGCTGCAATTCCCACCCACCCCCGCCCCCAACGCCCCCTCCTTCCTCACCACCCGCACCATCGCCTAGACCTAGCACCACGCGTATAGCAAACCCCTACATCTATGCGACCTAAAGCCCTGCCCCCCCGCCCCCCGCTCCCCCTGGCACATTTCCCCACCCCTCCCCCACAAGAAGGATTTATAGTTTCCACGCACAAATTGACCTGCCCCACCCGTCCCCTCACCCCCCTCCCCCCCTCCCGCCCCCCTTTTGATCAAAATCAGGCCCCCACGTCCTCAAAAACTCCGCCCTCTCCTCACCGGTTATTCGACTTACAGTATTCACTTGATAAACTGATGCATTTCCGTGTTTCCGCGCACAGACTAACTAACATCACCCTGTTGACCCTGATAGCTACACTGTAGTTGCAAGGGGAGTCGCCGACCTATATCTTTAATGAGGACACACAACCCGTAATACGCGCGATCGGAGTACAGTATCACACACAGCTTGCAAAGATGAGTTTCAACCAAATCTTCGATCTCACAGCTGGAGTGTATTTTAATTTTTATAATATATATATACCAGGGGGACTTCGCCGCGGCGGGCTGTCGCCCGCCTGCGGCTCCGCGCACACCCGTAATGGCAGAACTAGGTACGATGTTAGGAAAGCGGGGGTAGCACAATACGAGGGACTGTAATGCCAAGGGGTGTAACTTAAATAGTGAGGCATTGCGAGCACGGGCGTGATGAAAAAAAAAGCGGAGATGTTAAAGGCGACTTGATTTTTGTATGGGGGCTCTGACATTACTTGAATTTGTACGGGGGGTCTAAAATGACATGGTTTTTGTATAGTGGGTTTGCAACGGCTCGGTTATTGTATAGTGGGTCTGGAAATGACTCGGTTTTTGTTATTGGAGGGGTCTGAAATGACTTGAAATTGTACGGGGGGTCTAAATTGACTTGATTTTTGTACGGTGCGTTTGAAATGTCTTGAAATTGTATCGGGGGTCTAAAATGACTTGGTTTTTGTATTGTGGTTCTGAAATGACTTGAAATTGTATGGGGGGTCTGAAATGACTTGAAATTGTATGGTGGGTCTGAAATGACTTGTTTTTTTTCATGGGGGTCTGAAATGTATTGATTTTTGTATAGGGGGTCTGAAGTGACTTGGTTTTTGTATAGTGGGCTGGAAAATATTTGAACTTGTATAGTGAGAGTCTGAAATGACTTGGTTTTTGTATGGTGGGTCTCAAATGACTTGAATTTGTATTGGGACGTAAACATTACTCCATTTTTGTGTAGTGGGTCTAAAATCGGGCGGCGTCAGCCGCAAACACCTTGTACTCGTACGTACCAGGTTTTCGATTTGTATTTACAGCAGTAGTACCGCAAGTGTATTGAAAACATTACTACCGGTGTACTATGTGCTCGTACGAATGCTGCGGACGGCAACACATATTATCAGTATATATTCGAAGTACCACATCATACTATGCGAGGTGTACGTACGTACACACCACAGATAATATTGATACGGGTACCTACTGCTGTGAATGTACTGCTGCGGTGCTGGTGCGCCTCGCAAGAAAATGTCTCGACATGCTCCTGAGGAAAACATGCAGTACTCCGTTTGTGGATCGCAAGCTACAAAGCATTTATTTAGCATACGATATGATACGAACAAAAACAACACACACCGAACAGCAGTATCATACCGCTGAATACCACGCATGTGTATGAGTGCTAAACAGAGATCATCGTATACGATACTCTGTTACTGCTTGCTGCGGTACTCGTACTCGTATATGTACGGGTATGTCAGCCAAGTATCAGCAGTAAAAGGAGCCGGTATATAAATCCGGGTTTGTCGTCTACATGAAAAAACGGAATCTTGAATAATGCGTTTTGCGTGTATCATAGAAACAAAAAACGTGTGACAAAAGGGCATGGAATCCTGGAAAAATCGAAGCCCCGTGAGAGATGAGTTGGGCTCGGCCGAGGCCGCCCTTGGCAGAGTAGGCAGAGCAGGGGTCTGCGAGCACGATGAGGGAGTGCGTGCCGTCGGGTGGACCTCGTCGCCAGTTATCGCGAAAAGGGCAAAAATCTACGTGTAAGAAAAGCTGAGGAGCCCTCACAGGCAAGCACCAATAATATCCTACATGTATTTATTAACAAAATTAAAAATACACTCCAGCTGTGAGATCGAATATTTTGTCGAAACTCATCTTTGCAAGCTGTGCGTGATACTCCGATCGCGCGTATTACGGGTTGTGTGTCCTCATTAAGGATATCGGTCGGCGACTCCCCTTGCAACTACAGTGTAGCTATCAGGGTCAACAGGGTGATGTTAGGCAGTCTGTGCGCGGAAACTATAAAACCCGTTTCTGAGGGGGACAAAATCTGACAGCTGTGGAAAGAAATGCATCAGTTTATCAAGTGAATCCTGTTGTCGAATATCCGGTGAGGGGAGGGGGGAGTTTTTGAGGACGTGGGGGCCTGATTTTGATCAAAAGGGGGGAGGGGGGGGAGGGGACGGGTGAGGCAGGTCAATTTGTGCGTGGAAACTATACATATTTCTCGTGGGGGAGGGGAGGAATGTGGCAGGGGGGGCCGAAGGCGGGGGGGGAGGGCTTTAGGTCGCATAGATGTAGGGGTTGGCTATACGCGTGGTGCTAGGTCTAGGCGATGGTGCGGGAGGTGGGTGAAGGAGGGGGCGTTGGGGACGGGGGTGGGTGGGAATTGCAGCAGCGGCATGGACAGCTCTGGAACGATAACGAGGCGATATCCAGGGCGTGGAAGTGTCTATTACTCTGGCGGATTTCGATAGTAGGTGGGGCGTTTAAGCAAGAGGAAGCGAGGGGAAAAAAGAATAAAAAAAAAAGCGGGGAGCGGGGATATATATTTTCAGGACGTCAGGTGTGAGTTCAACCAATTCCGGGTCAGCACTCATATATTGAAGCTTCTTGCTGGTGCTTATACTATAGTCTACTATGTGGGTAAAATTTCTAATGGGAGGGGTCCTAGTATTTTATAAGCAAATGTTTTCTCCACTACAATGATTGGTGTTAGTAATTTTACTTCAGTTGGGGAATTTTGAAATAATCTAACATCATATCTATTTTGTAAATTTATTTCTGTAGTTTCCACTATATTGCTCTACCATATGTATGGTGGATGGTTTGCGGATGGGTGGTTTGGTCAGGGTTGTTTGTACTTTTCTTCACGTGGGGGTGATTTTATAAAAATATTTCAAGGGCGTCAGCCGTGTAGTTCGACGAATTTCGGGTCAATACTCATCTTTGCAAGCTGCGTGATTTATATTGTTATTATTATTTTATTCTTCACCTACATTGGCGGGTTGTGGTATGTGTCGGGAGTATGAAGACAGTAGTAGTGGTCTAATAGATATCACGTTGAAGTTCCACCTTGAAAAAAATAAATAATATTAATAAATAAATAAAATAAAATATACCGTCACCATAACATTTTACATGTAAAAGTCCCACCCTAAAAAACAAAAACAAACAAAAACAAACAAAAACAAGGAGAAAAGAAAAAGAAAACAAAAAGAAAGAAACAAAAATAACTACATAAATATATATCAAATCATTCCTTGGTGTCGTGGACTTTGGTCAGGAGTTTTTGTCTCGGCCTAAGTATGCGATTCGCGGAACTGGAATTCTCGGTCGAATATGGCTTGGTTCGAGCGCTGCCTTCGAGGGGCGGCTCCAACGCCCCTCGCCCTGCCGTGTCCGTTCCGCACATCGACGTGAACGCGGACGGGTGCCGAGCGAGACGACCGAGTGTCGAGGAGGAATTTTGGAAAAATTGTTGAATATTAATGGCTGCAACGCCTGAATGATTTACAAAAATTGGCATCATTTCCAAACGGTACGTGATAATGTTTGGAATTTTGCGGTGGCATACTCTCGAGCGTTAGTTTCTTTGCTGTACTTTTTTACTAGTAGTTCGTTTGGTTTCTTGCCCGGCCTTTTTATTGTTTTTGTTTCTGCTCGTTTTGTCAGCTGGAACTTCATTTTTTCAGTGTGGGTTCACCTAAAACGTGACACAAGTTACCGACGATATCCAACAACTTCGCGACACAAATTACCGACCGCAAAACGTTTCGTGACAAAATAACTCCCAAACCATGGAATCATGACATTTTCATGTAACAGAATCTCGAGACAAAAAACCAAGCAGGAAGAGCCGTCTCTTCGGCCTTTGGCCCTGGCTTTAGCACGGCCGCTGACACTCCAGGCAGCCTCTGCTGTAGGCATGAACGAGTGCGGTTGATTCGCAGCGAACTATCCCGCTGTGCTCGCTTCTATGTGGCCATTGTCCATGCCATTTCATGTCACCTCCCTTCTGTTTTGAGCTCGTCGTCGTGCCGTCGAGGTACGAGGAAACCTGTACGTACTGGGTGAGAACAACAGCAGTATGTACGACGAGCATGAACGCCAACTGACAACATTGGCAAACACACAACATCAGATGCAGCAGCAGTAGCCGAAGGGCGAAACTTCTAGCACATACTGCAGCAACTAGTAGCAACCAGAACCACAGCAGATAGCTCAAAGTGCAGTACGAGTGCCGTTGGCAAGTTTAGTCGTACACGCATCACTCTGTCCAATACATAAGAACCGTTTTATGTTCCTATTGAAAAAGAAAAAAAATATTACATTTCCTGTAAGAATGATACGTCGTACGAGCGGACGTTCTGATTCTGGTGTGTTGCTGCCGTGAGACCATCCGGCACACCGCATGTTTTACCCAAACAAGAGCCAACAAGAGGCAGCGCACAGGGGCCCCCAACTCAGAGACACGTGACAACCACAGCCAGCTGTCGATCGCGTAATTCGCCGGTAGTCCGTGCTTCGGTGGGTGTATCGGAAGTCGTTCGTAGTACTGCTGTAGATCGTCGAAAAACCACGTGGCATCGTTCTGGTGGCAGACTCGCCAGTAGACCCCCCAAAATTTATTTACCTTTTCTTTGTCTTGGCCCCATGCACCCATTTCCTTTCTCTTCTTTGTTTTTTGTTTCTTTTTTCCATTTGACTTGCGTCTGTTGTGCGTATGCGTAGTGATAGATACCACGTGTAAATAATGCGTGGTAGTCTTTCTTGGGTGGCCAGCGGTATAGTCGGTTTTCCCAGGCGCGAGTAATGAGACGTATGCACCAGCATGGACCTGGCACATCGTAGACTGACTCCCGATTTCACTTTTATATGTTTCTGGTGGAGGCATGAATTGCGTCAGCTGTGATTTATGCGTGTATCACCTTTGGTTTGTGTTTTTCCCCTAGGGTATTCCTCAGCTCCAGAGTGACTGGAGCCTGTCCTGTGACCACGAACTTGATTATGCGAGTTAATGTGAGAACGACAACAACAACAACAACAACGGAAATATTGTCTGTTTCTTGACCTTTCAGCTGCTTCCTGCAAATTTGGTTTTTCTGCCAACACGATTTTGAACCTTTTCTCGATTTTTCTTTCTTTTTGTCTAATAAGTTGAACCTCCTACCATTTGCCGCTACTTTGCCGCCTGTGCATTAGTTGCGGAACGGTCCAGCTTTAACTTTTCTTTGATTCCCACCATTTGTTTTGTACTTGACGAAGCTTCATCGGCTGAGATCTGGGCTTGGCTCATCAGCTCGACACCGCCCAGCACCCCATCGCAGCGCTATAGCTTACAGCAACGAAGCGCCGTGCAGTGCCCTGCGATGCCCTGCGGCTCAGCTCAGCAGCGCACCGCTAGCTCAGCAGAGCGAAGCGCTATGCTTTGCCGTGCTCTGCCGTCGCGGTCGTTCGTTATTCATGATATCTAAAACTCCGCGTACGCTGATATTTAGGTATTTGGCGCTTTATTCTATACATATCGCGTCAACCATCGTAATATCATACAATATGGGGGAGGGAATGTAATCTCTATGCAAAGATCCTGTTTTGTTTCAATCAATTGTCAGTCGGCCGCCCCGGTGGTCTATTAATAATAGTGGTTTTACCCTCGAATACTACTAACGTTTGGTTATCCTCTAGTTCGACACCCACCACGATGAGATTTGACTTTATTTGCAAAAATGCAAAAAAAAAACAGGGATCAATCAACTGCTGAGAGCGCCTAGCAGCGTGGGTTGGTTCGACGCGAGTCGACGAGGGAAGAAAATGCTGGATTCTCCTCGCGGTAAAAATGAAAGCACGTGCCGAAGTGGGGAGGGAGGAGGAGGGCCCGCTATGTGACCCCGGATCTGAGTTACTACTGGAAGGGAGCGCGAGAGTGGTGCGGGGATAATACATGGGATGAAGGAAAAAAAATGTTGCAAAGGTATATTATTATTACTACCAGTAAATAATATGTTAGAAGTCTCTAGGAAATACGCACGGCACTATCAGCAGTCGTCATGGTAGAGACACTCCGGATATTATGTAGTGAGGGGACGCGTCCGATTTCGACAACGTAAAAGCCCCCACGAAGAAAAGAGAGCAGACACACATATCCCGCCTTCCCGAGAAAAAACAGAGAACAAGCGCTACGCCAACCTCCCGTACGAGCAAAGCAAACCCCGCACCAATCTTAGACAACGCCGCCTCAACAGAGATCGCCCTCCTCTTGTACGTTATCCTCCTCGCCCGCGACCACGCAGACCAATCAATGCGACAGCCTTCACGTAACAGACAAACGTATCTTCTTCCAAAACCTCGCCGGCTGACATGTCCTCATGTCGACGTTTGATGCAAACCGACTTTGCATCCTGTCGACTTCGAACCTCCATTGCCACGGGGACAGCAGTGCAGTCTCTTCATTAATGCCAAGGCCTCTTTTGTTTCGCCTAGAGGCGACGCAGGTTCTCAATAATACTATTTTCGGTATTTTTGTTTGACAGACGCCAACTTTTACTTGACGGCGCATTTAACATGGTTTGTTTCGCCTATCCTTGCCTTCTTTGTTGTATAATATTACGTTTTTTCTTTTGTCAAAGCATGACTTTCATAATCCCATGTTCGTATTAAACTCTTGGCATTACTTTAAAGTTCAATGAATGCCAAATCGGACAGCTACACCTTAAGTTGTCGAAGTGCTGCCCTGCCCTACCCGAAGCATGGGCGCCGGCGAATGCCGGCGCCCATGCGGAGCCCTTGTATATAAAAAATCATTTTTGGGTGTCAGGGATTTGGTCAGGAGTTTTTTTCTGTCTCGGCCGAAGTAAGTGATTCGCGGAACTGGAATTCTCGGTCGAATATAGCTTCGTTCGAGCGCCGCCTTCGGGAGGCGGCTCTAAAGCCCCTCGCCCTGCCGCGTCCGTTCCGCACATCGACGTGAACGCGGACGGATGCCAAGCGAGACAAGCGAGAAGTTGCAAAAATACCGCATGTCAAGGAGGAATTTCGGAGATTTTGGTTTAATGTCTGCAGCGCCTAGATGATTTACAAAATTGGCATCATTTCCAAACGGTACTTGCTAATGTGTGGTAAGAAGTTCATAGTTCGGTGATTGATTGTCGGAAGGGTCCGACATACGGAATAACATTAGGATCGGCAGTTTAGGTCGGCAGAACAAAACAAGGAACGTGCTGAGTCCCTGTCGACAAACTTGGTACGTACGTAAAATCTTATGACAAATGGCGCGAGATTCGTTTCACGTACATGGCGGCTGAATAAGGAGGAAAGGAGATTCGGAAAGCAGATAGAATAGGACCGTTTGTGTGAGAAGAGCACAATCTTGAGCTGACGAATATCGATTTTTGGTTGCAAGAGGCAGAAAGAAATGTCGTTAAGAAAAGGTTCATGGTGTTGTAGAGGGTCGGTTGAATTGATAACAGTGAGTAAGAATTATGGTTTGTATGAACGTGAGCTGAAACGGTACTATAAGGATACTTGGACGTACAAAAGCGAGCGGACTGAGTACTGGAATAATTAGAGCACAATGGTTGGATTGCGTTTGAGAAGGATGACAAGTTGTGGGTTTTGGGGGGCCGAGACTGGTTAGAAGTTTGGTCCGAGGGCCTGCGGATGGAAATTCGAGATACGTGATTGGTCAGAATTAACAGTGAATTAAAGAGTTAACATTCAGCAGCTTGTTATACGAGAGTTTTGAGCTGATTCCTCCCCCCCCCCGGGGTCAGAGCGTCTGAAGCACCGGGTCTAGCAGCACCATCGTCGGCAGCGATCCAGGTAGAAGTTCGTCGGCATCGATCGAGGTAGAAGCAGCGAGGTCGAAGAATCTAGGGTGGAATCAAGCGGCGTACAGCAGAAGAGTGAGGGCTGTCGAGAGAGGAGATAAGGCAAGGCAGTGTTGTTGTGTGTTTGCGTGGGTTGGTTGGGTTTCAGAAGGGTTGAGACCTTGGGACTTAAATAATAAAAAGAACTTGACAAGCACACTTTGAGGCAAAGGAACATCGGAAAACATAAGCTGATCTTACCATCATCATCATGACTGCAAGACGTCGAACCTGACCCGGAAAGCAAAGATTTATCTAACCAAACGACTAGCGAGAGGCTGTGTTGTGCTTCGTTAGAGGGCAGAGGTATCCCTCGGGAGCTAGATCCACCCTAAAGTAAAGGTGATCACCGGGCCATAATCCAAAACTTGATTCGTCCGGAGCAAAACAAAGAAAGCTGTTGATCTGCCATTGTTTAGAGAACAAGAATAGATCCTGTTGGGTGTGCGCAGAAGTAGCGGCGACTGTTCTGTTTAGCACATCAGCTGAGCCTCTTTACCCGCGGTTCCACTGTTTGGCTAGTACAACCTCTTTACCCGTGGTTCCACTGTTTGGTTAGTACAACAGCTTCCTGCAAATCTGTTTTTTTTGCCAAAACGATTTTGAACTTTTTCGCGATTTTTTTCTTCCTTCTTGTCTAGAAAGTTGAACTTCCTACCATTTGCCGCTAATTTGCCGCCTGCGTATTAAATGCGGAACGGTCCAGCTTTAACTTTTCTTTGATTCCCACCATTTGTTTTGTACTTGACGAAGCTTCATCGGCTGAGATCTGGGCTTGGCTCATCAGCTCCACACCGCCCAGCACCTCACCGCAGCGCTATAGCTCACAGCAACGAAGCGCCGTGCAGTGCCCTGCGATGCCCTGCGGCTTAGCTCAGCAGCGCACCGCAGCGCAGCGCTAGCTCAGCAGAGCGAAGCGCTGTGCTTCGCCGTGCTCTGCCGTCGCGGTCGTTCGATATTCATTATATCTAAAACTGAGCTTGGCGTTATTTGTTATTTCCACACTCGAGTCATCAAGGGCCCAAGACTCGAGACGAGACGAAGCAAGGTTATTTGCCCCGTCCCGTCCGAGACCCAGACCAGCGTAGGGCACCAGCTGCCAGGGGTGTGAGACGAGGCATGCACGGCATGGGCCAGATAACGTTGCCTGCAACAACTGCCCGCCACAGTATAAGCGCGCGGACGGACGCTGAGCGAGACAAGCGAGAAGTGCGCTTTTTTTTGTATTTTGGGCGGTATACGCCCGAGCTATTCTTGGATCTTGGAATATGTAGAGCTTGAACGAATAAATGAGGGACAACATTTCCAAATTGACATAATTTCCAAATTTAAATCTATTTTTTTCCCCGGCGTCGCTTTTTTCATGGCGGCCTCGAAGTAGCTGTTAGTGGCTGTTAGTGTTCTCCTGAGTACTACTAACTAACTGTAGTACGTGGAGAGGGGAAAGCTCCGGAGATCGCCCTTACGAAGTCGGTGAGAATTAATTAACGAACTCGAAAACGTATTTGGTTAGCATTGTAGTATAACCCACTAATGAGTTACTGAATCACGTGACAGTGGGTAGTGCTATGTCGTGAGTTCGATTCTCACCGCCTTCATATTTGTCGTTCTCGAGCGTGCGCGCTGACGACATTATGAACGGATTTTTTGGTAGTTTATCATGTCATGTAGCACTATCCACTGACTGAGTCAACTGGTTAAGTAGCTCAGTGGGCAGTGCTGTAGGATTTCTCGGTCAAGTCACTTTGTTCGAAGGGCGCTGTCCAACGCCTTTCGTATCCGTCGCCTATACCTGATCGTGTGGATTCCTGGGCAGTTCTTTTTCCGAGAACAGGTCAACGCGTGGCGTACTAATCGATGACACAGCAGCAGCAATCTAAAGTATAGTGGTAGTCGACGATATATACCTGGTACGCTGTTTTCAAATTCCGAGCTTCAAGAGCAGCAGCAGTAGTAGTAGTAGTAGTAGTTGTTGTTGTTGTTCTCACATTAACTCCCATAATCAAGTCCGTGGTCACAGGACACAGGCTCCACCAGCAAAAAATAATGTTGACTGACACCACAGGCAACACCTCTCTGGGTACGCGGCATCAACCATCGTGGTATCATACAGTATGGGGGAGGGAATGTAATCTCTATGCAAAGATCCTGTTTTGTTTTAATCAATTGTCAGCCGGCCGCCCCGTGGTCTAGTGGTTTTACCCTCGAATACTACTAACGTTTGGTTGCCTTGAGTTCGACACCCACCACGATGAGATTTGACTTTATTTGCAAAAATGCAAAAAAAAAAAGGATCAAATGCTGAGAGCGCCTAGCATCGTGGGTAGGTACAATTGGACGCGAGTCGACGAGGGAAGAAAATGCTGGATTCTCCTCGCGGTAAAAATGAAGGCACGTGCCGAAGTGGGGAGGGAGGAGGAGGGCCCGCTATGTGACCCCGGATTTGAGTTACTACTGGGAGGGAGCGCGAGAGTGGTGCGAGGAAATAAATGGTATGAAAAAAAAATGTTGCAAAGGTATATTGTTACTACCACTAAATAATATGTTGGTCTCTAGGAAATACGCACGGCACTATCAGCAGTCGTCATGGTAGAGACACTCCGGATATTATGCATGGAGGGGACGCGTCCGATTTCGACAACGTCAAAGCACCCGCGAAGCAAAGACAGCAGACACACATACCCCGCCTTCCCGAGAAAAAACAGAGAACAAGCGCTACGCCAACCTCCCGTACGAGCAAAGCAACCCCCGCACCTATCTTGGACAACGCCGCCGAAACGAGAGATCGCTCTCCTCTTCTTCGTTTTCCTCCTCGCCCGCGACCACGCAGACCAATCAATGCGACAGCCTTCACGTAACAAACAAAGCTATCTTCTTCCAAAACCTCGCCGGCTGACATGGCCCCATGTCGACGTTTGATGCAAACCGACTTTGCATCCTGTCGACTTCGAACCTCCATTGCCACGGGGACAGCAGTGCAGTCTCTTCATTAATGCCAAGGCCCCTTCCGTTTCGCCTAGAGGTGACGCAGGTTCTCAATACTCCTTTCGGTATTTTTGTTTGATAGACGCCAACTTTTTCTTGACGGCGCATTTAACATAGTTTGTTTCGCCTATCCTTGCCTTCTTTGTTAAATAATATTACGTTTTTCTTCTGTCAAAGTATGACCTTCATAATCCCATATTCGTATTAAACTCTTGGCATTACTTCAAAGGTCAATGAATGCCAAATCGGACAGCTACGCCTTAACTTGTCGAAGTGCTGCCCTGCCCCACGCGAAGCATGGGTGCCGGCGAATGCCGGCACATATGCGGAGCTCTTGTATTGTTATAAAATATATGTACGCGTTCAGCAGCATCACACGAACTACGGCAGCCACTATTGGTATTCTCCGCGGGCAGTGAGGGCAGCGCGTAGAGCACACTCAACTCTTGGCAGTGCGCCTGACTTTCATCTTTCGCCACCATGCTGTTAACATGTTTGGCATCACGCGAGGCGTCGACTGCGAACCTGAAAGAAGTCGTATCGGGTGTACAGCAGTAGTGTACTGCTGTGCCAGTAGTGTACTGCTGTGCCAGGGGTTGTTGTTGTTGTTGTTGTTGTTGTTGTTGTTGTTGTTCTTCCATTAACTCGCATAATCAAGTCCGTGGTCACAGGACAGGCTCCAGTCACTCTGGAGCTGAGGAATACCCCAGGGAAAACACACACAACCCAAGGTGGTACACGCATATATCACAGCTGACGCAATTCATGCCTCCACCAGGTACCAGGTATTAATCAGTGATACCTGTTGTATTAATAGTATCTATCGATCGCTCCGCATCCAACCCATACTTTAACGCCATCATGTATAGCCATTCCACTTACCTTGCCTGAGATATCCAGATGGGTAATTCTGAACTCTACGAAATGTTCAGTTTCAAATCAAGCCGGCCAAGTCACCCCTCTCTACACTCACCTGTCCTGAGATGAATATCTCTCCTTCGCAGAAGTCAGTCAACTTCATTGCTGCCTGGTTCGTAGCTTGTGCAGTGTTGCCGGCACGTCACGATCTGTGCTACTGCTGTGCAGGTCTCGAACTGACTGGAGTACTGGAGTGCTGGCAAAGTAAATTTTGGAAAGTTGATGTTCCATTCTTATTTCTCGGCTTTCTTTTAGAGGGGTGAGGGGAAGTACGAATCCGAAACCGCCGAAAATCAACGAAACCGACGACATTATTGCGCCGCTATATTACCCTTCGACAGACACCATAAAACCCAAACCGGAACACACGTAACGCCTCGCACGCTCACACCACATCACCACATGACGTAAAATCACGACACACGAAAATACGACGACACACGACACAAGGCACGCGACACATGATGGGACAGAGATCCGCAACAGCCGCAAGCAGAGAGCCGCAAGCGGCGGGCTCAGCGGTACAACAGCGGGTGCCAATGCCATGCCCAACACCGCGGGATACTGGTATGAAAGAGATACCTCGACGCTGCTGTGGGTTGGGCTTGGACTAATCCTCGGACTTGTCGCTACACCGTACGTGTACTCATATCTGTGCGGCGAGTACCTGTTTTGGACTGGACAGGTGGGCAGTTTTCGTATGTTTCGTACATTGCCATCTCGCGTGCACAGGCTAAAAGTTTCGTACCAGGTGCAACAGAATCTGCTGTGCCGGAAAGAAAGGTCGGCGGAGTTCAATGTTGGTGCGGACTGCTCACGGTACCTGGCACGTGGAAAGGTCACCGGGGCTCATACGTGTTGTTGGCTGTGTACGACGCCTAGCTTCGCAAACTCCGTCGACCGCCCCCTCGTCGCTTTGAGGGATATTGCAGGTTAAAAAAGCGCAAGAGATCGGTGTCGAATTCCCCCAAGAAAGTGCATTTTGTTGGCACTGCAACAACGATCCCACACTTCGTAATCCTTACCTTTATTAGACTATATAACACGCTAATCCTTATTATATCGTTATTATATCGTTATTATATCGTTATATCGTTATTAACTCCGGAGTATATAATACGCTAACGTCGTGGTATTGGCGTGTTTTAGAATCTTTGAAAATATCTTGGTTATAACACCCCCCCCAAAAAGCTGCGACCCCCGAGCTCCACTCGGCCTCAGTATATTGTGCATGCACCAGCCCACTGTTGCCCTGACCCCTCCCATCGTTGTTCTGCCAACAACAGGAGGACACACGCACCGCCGGGGTCACCCGACTGGGTTCACCATGGAGCATCCGTGGACTTTCTCTTTTCGAGGCAACGGCGCTTCTAATCACCAAGGCTCGCCTGCAACTCTATCGATTGGCGCCTTCCCGTTTACGGCTATGCTTGCATAGGCTCTGTGGCGCCCGATACTCGCCGGACAGTAAGGTGCGGTCCAATCCCTCCCTCCTGGGGTTGGCGTCGGTTGGCAGCGACGCTGTGTAACACGCATTATACTGCTACATGAAATAGACTGCCAGGGTACCTTTTTTTCTCGTTTTATTTTGTTTTCGCGGTCACCGAGATGGTGGTCGAGTTAGATCATATTATTTCATATTATGCGCAGTGGAGAACGTTAATTCCGCGCAAGGGGGATTGCATTACATAGTGTGTAGTCTATATATTCTAAGGTGCCTACGAGGCAGTTACATAATATCCCCAGTGCTGTCTCTGGACGTGGCCACACAAGAAAACAAATAAATTGATTCGAACGCGTCATCTAATATGCAAGAAAGTACGCACAAGGCGCGGAAGTCCGCGCACAGGTGGTTCTTAGTAGGATGCAGCTCACCCTTCATGCGACTCGCCGAACACCTCGCGGCGCTTCGCGCTTGGTGCACGCGATGTCTGCCTGGTCCGTCAAAACCCGACGTGCTCCGTCTCGGCATTGTAAAGAGGCTAGGGTAAATGGCTACTACCAATACTACTAATACTACTACTACCACCGCCACTGGAGTTTCCAATTTCTCGATAAATCTCTTCGCTGGTTAACTACTGAAAAGTTCGGAAGGCTTCATTGACCACCAAAACAAACACTCGCAAATTTGCAAATTTGCACTTAGACTGGTGCGTCCCCGGGTGCGGTCATGTTTGTACTCGTGTAGGCTCTGAGGCGCCAGGTACTCGACGGACAGTGAGGTGCGGGTGAACTACGTTCCCCCCCGTCCCAAACCAGCAGCAACAGCAACAAGGTGGTGGTAGCAGCATCCCCTAAAGGCCCATACTGCGGTACTGTACTGTCGAGGTGCACCTGTTTGTTTCGGAGGGTCCTCCGTTGAGGGGCTCTATACTATTAATACTATCATAATACTATTAATAATGCTATTCATAATACTGTCATACTATTATACCTCATATCAAAAATGATTTGGAGAAAATTGCCAATACAATCCGATGAACAAACACATGACATAATAGGCATTGAAAACTCTAATGTTGCAAAACAAGAATGATTTTCCGACGATTGCATTATATGAATAACATTATTAGCATTATTCATAGCATTATTAATAGCATTATCAATAGCATTATTAATAGCATTATCAATAGCATCATCAATGGCATTATCAATAGCAATATTAATAGCATGATTAATAGCATCATTAATAGCATCATTAATAGCAATATCATTATTATATTGATATGCTTATTAAGAAGTTAAGGAGTCCCGTCACTCGGAAAACATTTTCGAAAAAAAGAGGTACAACGTATACCGTAATGCTAGTAATACCAGTAACTCTATCGTTGCACGCGTCCAAACCTTCGCACGTGTGAGTTTTTACCCCGCTTGGCCGTTTTCAGGACTCGTAACATGAGCAGCCCCCCCTCGTACATGCGCTCTTGGTTTTTACTTCTCACGCAGAAAGTGCTTCAAGCAAGAAGCGTCAACTACAACGTGTTTGATCGATTGATTGGTTGATTAACAACTGAATTGACGTCGAGGTTAAAATTAATTCTTGTTTTTGTTTTTGCCACCACCGTTGAGCACGGGCTAGTAAACTATTCTTGGCTATTCTTGGCTATTCTTGGCTATTATATTGGATTACGTATCGGTCAAATTTCTCATTTATCGTGAAAGAACGAGCCTCATTTTCTTAATAATTGCTAGATTTATTAACAGCGGGCACCTAGCGTTGACGATTCGAACCGCTCGTCTCTTCTAGATAGATTTTTGGTATAAACAGCGCACACCTTCGCGTTTTCTGCGACGTCAGGAAACACGAAACAAGCGTTTCTCGTTTTTACAGGGAGTCCAACCCACCACTATCCACCGGCAGTGACAATCGCCTACCGGTTACTAACCACCAACATCACTGTCCCATACCCATCAAGATGAGGGTCGTTGGTTCCTAACGAGCGCCAAAAACTCACGATTCCATACAGCATATCGTGATTACTGACATTAAGAAATCCCAAAAGGTAACGTTTAAACAATAGATACAATTTTGTTTTTCAAGAATCCTGACATCAATTTTCATGGAACCTTCAAAACCGTTCAAAGTCAGGATTATTTGACCAAATGTCACGATTCGTAAGAATGCCACTTTCTTTTGCCACGCTTCCTGTCTTTTTTTTTATTTTTTTATGCTCGTTGGGAATGACCCCAAAAATATACACCTCATTGGCACAATTATATCATGGTACGAAAACATCAATTATATCATGGTACGAAAACATCGACAATCAGCGACAATCAGCGACAATCAGCGACAATCAACGACAATCAGCAGTGACGAATCCTTCGAAGTATCAAACTTTCGACGCGAAACCCTAACCCTAAGGTCGGTAGGGGGGAGAGGGGAAGGGATACCTAACCCTAACCCTAACCCTAAGGGTAAGGGTTGCTAACCGTAAGGGTAAGGGTAAGGGTTGCTAACCGTAAGGGGAAGGCTATCCGAAGCGCACTAGTAGAGGAAAGGAGACACACGGCACGGTAGAGGGAGGGTACATCATGCTGACACATGCTACTACTAGTACTAATAGTATAGTAACAGTATTTTAATAGTATTAATAGTATTAATAGCAGTAATAGTGCTGTAAAGGCGCAGCAACCAGCCATCGTTTTTTCTGAGGCTCCTGACATGATTGATTAATAGTATTAATAGTATTAGTAGTGTAGGGAAAAATGAAGGTGCAACCCGACCAACGAACTAATATCATGCCCTACCCTACCTTTACCAAAACATACACTGCGAAACATACACTGCAAAACACTGCAAAACACTGAAGAACAAGAATCCATCGTAATGTCCTGACGATTTTGGGCTAAGGTGAAGGTTAAAGATCCCCGTTAACAAGAAACGAAACGGCCAACAAACTGCTACATATCATACAAACTGCCATCTCTATTGTAGCACGCGTCTGCTGATGCCCTTACCGTATTACCCCTAGTGCTGCACGGTCTAAGCACGGTCTAAGCACGGTCTAAGCACGGTCTAGGCATGGTCTAATACACGGTTGATACTGTTGGATTTGTCATGTTGTACGTTGTTTGTGCTGCACCAGGTATACATGGGAACCAAAAGGAACCAGCTTTGAAGCGGATAAATGCCACTGCACATAAAATATGCGCCGCAATGCGTGCGGCATGGGCACCGCAAACTAATGTCTTATTCCGCCGCATACTACAATACCTGGTACAATATAGCCCTAAATACGGCGAGCCGTTACGTTATAACGCAGGCAAACAGGATGTTCCTGCTTCGCCACGACAGCTACAGCGAGAAGCTAAGGTGGACGCTGGAGCTATCGGGGGAGCAATTTGACGAGGTCAGGACGTTCATTTTCAACTTGCCGAAGCATTACTGCGTGGTTGATCTGCAATGTACATACCGGTCGTAGAGCGGGCGGTTATGGTGATGGTGATGGTGATGGTGATGGTGATGGTGATGGTGATGGTGATGGTGATGGTGATGGTGATGGTTATGGTGATGGTGTCATAGTCAGTATACCGTATGGCACTTGGAAGTATTGGCGTTTTCGTTTCGTACCGCCGAGGGGGACAGGATTATTGGCTGTACTCGAACTTCGGAGTGAACTATACACCATACATTTGCCGAAGGCAAAACAAATAATAAATGTATACGAAGCATTGCCATGTTGCGTTCTTATCATGTCTATTTTGTCCATGCTCGGTGGTATTGGAGGGATTGCGCTTATGACGTGTCGATGTACGATCTGAATGAGGGAACACACTTAGGGCAGAAAAGGGAAGACATCTGTGACTACAGCTTGTCCAGAGAGCCGCTGAAGGGAAAATCTCCAACGCGTTAAGCTAAAGAAAAAAAACACGAGAAAAAATAATGCGGCTACCTCTTTTTTTCGTCGAACTGTCCCAGAGAAGAATTTTCTACTCGTCTCTTTGCTTGTAGTCAAGGTATGTCGGGTCTGCCAACGACCACGCCGCTGGTTGTACGCGTCGAGGTGCTGGGAAAAAGGCACTAGCCTAACACAATCAGATCATGCCTCTCGCCATGACAGACAATGCTATTTTGTTGCCCTTAAAGCTGACTAGTACCTCAGTGGGTATGACATATCTCTAACAAAAGCACAATCTGGGGTCGATCTGGCAGTTAAACGGGGATCTCAGATTTACCCAACGGTTGTACCAGGTAGTCCCTCTCTTTGGTCACCATTGACTGATCCTGCTAGCTCGGTGGTTATGGTCTTATCTCTAGCAAGCCGCACAGACCATTTCGGCATGCGTATTATTATTGTTTTGGACTTTGGTACCCTATCTTTTCAACGAGACACGCCCAGAAACCCCAAACTGAATGGACTAAAACCGCATAGACTACGACGGCGTGTATGTGTGCGATGACCCTTGCCGGTCATCACCGGTCCCCACTCGATCGTATAGATATTGCAAGGAAGATCTGGTCTGTATGGTCTAGAAAAGTCAAGCTCATTTTTTGGATGGGATCCGTGCGATCTGCATCATCTAGCACATACATGTTTCTGGGCTAGGTCTGTACTCTACATACACAGATCCCGCAGATCACCCCATAGCGGTAGATATAGGACGCACTGTGCATGATCTAGATAATCTAAATCGTGATCTTTGCAACGAGATCCGCTCTGAAGTCCGATAATGTTTCCACTAAAGCTGCAGGGGTTATGACGGCGGACACTCACGGCGGACACTCGCCGCGGTAAAGTTGACTGAGACGCTTCACTTGATGAGCTGTATATGTGTCCCACACACAAAAAAAAGTTGGAGTAAACCCAAAAGTTCAATCCGACGACCAAACGCATGGGCTGCTGATCTACGCTGAAAATATTCAAAACGAACAAAACAGCAATGTCATCCCGACTTTTGTATGAATAACGTTACTAGTATTACTACAATAGGATTACCAGTATTAATAGTATTAGTAGGTTGAGGTGCACGGCCGCCCAGAAACTGTTTTAGCCAAGCAGCGCTAACTCTATCATGCCACGCGTCGGGTTGTTTTTTTATTAATTCTCCTTACAGGTTTGTGTACCTGTATTTGCGACGAGACCGACAGCGATGTTCCACTCCCTCGGTAACAGCGACAAACTGCCGCTAGTTTCCACGAACGAAGGCAGCGGCGGCACCAGGGATCCTGCCGTTCTGATCGGTGAGTACCTTCGCAGGCTTAATTAGACGAAACTGCCGTGGTCGTGCAGCATGGCATCCATTCTCCCCGATTGCGGCGTTAATTTTATTTTTTATACCCAATGTTCCCTCGTCATGCATGGTAGGCGTTATCGCGTGCCTCAATGAGCACGTGCAGCTCCCTTTTACTATCACTATCACATATTTCTGATCGGTGAGTCGTGGGAAGCTTGATCTTTAACGAAACTGGTTTAATCGTGCAGTTCTGATTGGGAGGTCGTCGAGAGCTTGGTCGGTGAAACGGTTATGATCGTGCGGTTCTATTGGTCGATCGTAAATATATACATGATTGACTAAATGGTTCTGATTGGTGCAATCCTGACTTGTGGATCGTCGGAACGTTGATTGAGGACATTATTTGGATTGTGCAGTTTTTCATGGATGAGTCGTCGGAAGCTTGCTGGATGAAGCTGGTCTGAATGTGCAGGCCCTGATTGGCAGGTCGTCGGGATCTTGATCAACGAAACTGTTCTGATCGCAACAGTTGTTATAATATCATTATTTCCAAAACCGTCACATTTATCCCCTCAAAATAATGTATAGTTCCCACGCACATATTGAGCTGCCCCACACGCCCCCCCCCCGCCCAACCCCCCCCCCCCCCCCCCAATAATAAACTGGTGCCAAAACCGTCAGATTTATCCCCTTGAAAGGATTTATAGCTTACATGCACAAATTGCCTCCCCCTTCCCCCCCCCCCCCCCCCCCCTCCCTCCAAACCCGCTCGCTTTTGATATGAACCAGGCCCCCACGTCCTTCAAAACTCCCCCCCCTCCCCTCACCGGTTATTCGACTTACAAGATTCACTTGATAAAGGACCCACAGCTGTCAGAGTTTGTCCCCCTCAGAAACGGGTTTTATAGTTTCCGCGCACAGACTGACTAAAATCACCCTGTTGACCCTGATAGCTACACTGTAGTTGTAAGGGGAGTCGCCGACCTATATCCTTAATGAGGACAAACAACTCGTAATGCGCGCGATCGGAGTATCACACACAGCTTGCAAAGATGAGTTTCGACGAAATCTTCGATCTCACAGCTGGAGTGTATTTTCATTTTTTATAATATGTTGTCCCCTTTCCCCCGTTGCGGCGTTATGATTTGCACAAAATATCTCCTCATTATACCTGGTAGGCGTAAACGTGTAGTGGTGGTCCGAGTTGAGGATGCGCGGTTGGTCGGTGTTGGGAAGCGTGCTCCTCATGGGTTCCGGTGTCTTTGGTTGGTCTCTCTTCATGGCTCGCTGGATAGACTCAAAAGCTTTTATTCATCATTTCCTTACATAGAATACTGAAAGACAGACATAACAGGGCTGCAAGGTAGCGCAGGGTAGCGCAGGGTAGAGCAGGGTATTGCAAGGTAGTGAGATGAGGGGCGTCCTGCTTGTCCCATCATCGTCACCTACATTACCGCCCATCTACGATGGCCTTGACGTGAATGTGACATCTAATGTCACGCGGTTTCACCTCAACCATGACACGCTTTCACGTCGAATCTAAAAACTATCTTTCTACGTAGGGCACTCCATTTTCAACGCATGCCAGAATGAGGACGGACAGCTGCCTGATACCATGATACCAACACACAGTGTTCATGATTACTGGCTGTTTGCGAGATGCCTGGTACTACATGTGGTTGGGCTGTAAAACGTGTGAAACAACGAAAACCATTATCCAAGGCCAACCTAACCCAAGGCAAAATACAGGGCTTTGAACGAGTCACGATACGCCCTCCTAACCCGAACGGTCGGTTCAGGAGGCTAATAACAAAATCGTGTTAGGGTCGAGTCGGGTCGGATCAGGAGGTGATCGAAATCTGACCAGTCGAGTCAGGTCGGGTCAGGAGGTTATCAAACATCACGGGTCGGGTCGGATCGGGTCGGGTGACCCTGACCCGACCCGACCCTGGCCCGATTGGTATACCGAGTAATTATCTGACCGGTGAAAAGTCCTGGAAAAATAGGTTGGGTTGTGCGTGTAAGAAGGGCAAACGCGGCACTTCTAACCATTTTTTTTTTGGCTTGGGTTGGCCTTGGGCTCTGACGTTCATTGGGGTCATGTGTTTTTAACCCACCAAAATTTGACTTTTCGTCCAACACCTTAATGATTGTTCGTCGAAATCTTGATTGACGGGACTGTTTACACATCGCAGTCCTGATTGGTGTGGCTCGTCGGAAGCTTGGTTGACGGCACTGCTGTGCTATGATGGGCGGGTGGTCCTAACGAAGAACTTAATTTCACGCCGCACAACGTACTTCGATCCTCGGCTGTTCGAGTGGCTGTTCGAGTGGCTCTTACCACCTGCACCACACTCGTGGTTGTTGTGCTGATTCACCATCATTCATCATCATTCATCATCAGCCATAATCAGCCATCATCAGTCATCATCATTCATCATAATTCATCATCAGTCATCATCATTCATCATCATTCATCATGATAATGTTTTTGCCCGATCGCTTAGGTGACGTTGCGTAATGACGACAGCCGCCGTCTATGTGCAGGTGAATACTGCGAAAAGTCAACAACCGACACAACGCCTGTGCACCTGCCGTTGTTATGATCAGAACGCCTGTCGAAGGCCCGATGGCGGGCATGGATGTATCCTGAAGGAGCGAGAGAGCTGGAGCTTAAGCTAGAACACGATTTCGGTCGGGCGGCGATGCATGTGGCATACACCTACCTGATTGAACAGGTGATCAGCTAACTTCTGCTTGCAAAGTGTACAAACTTTGTCGTTGTCGTTGTCGTTGTCGTTGTCGTTGTCGTTGTCGTTGTCGTCGTCGTTGCCGTTGCCGTTGTCGTTGTCGTTGTCGTTGTCGTTGTCATTGTCGTTGTCCTTGTCGTTGTCGTTGTTGTTTCGTCTGTTGTCGTTGTTGTGGCTTTTGTTGTTGCTTCTGTTGTTGCTTTTGTTGTTGCTTTTGTTGTTGCTTTTGTTGTTGCTTCTGTTGTTGTTTCTGTTGTTGTTTCTGTTGTTGTTTCTGTTGTTGCTGCTGAAGTCCAAAGCTCTAAGTAACGTTCTCTATGTGTGGCCTTCTGGGGGAAGATATGGAAATGTGTTCCCCGCGCGGTCTTGGGAATGGGATTGGAGGGACAACTCGATGACGTCACAAGCAACCTAGACTGACCAAAACCAACACGCGCCCCGCGGGATCTGCTACCCGACCGGGTTTGAGCAGGACATGCTGCCTGAAACTATGGAAATGCTGTCGCGCGGCTTACCATGGTGGCAAAGGTTACTGATGCCAACGCTTGGAGTGGGAGTGCTGTCTAATATGGACGCTCGATTCGGGTTTACGGAGGAGATGTCGGGCAACATTAAAATCATCGAGAGAACCTTCAGGTGAGTGAAGGCCATGAGTAGCGAGTGGCATGTTGCCGTAAACTTCCCGTTTTCGCCGATGCTTTTGCCTGTTTGTTTTTTTGTGTGATTTTAGATGTCCTACTTTCCTGTTTTCTTGCTAATTTGTTTGCGTTTTCGATTTTTTTTTTGCCGTTTTTTCCTGTTCCTGTCCATAAAAAAAGTACCCAGAAAAATATGTTTTTGATAAGAACGGCCGAAATAACTCTCCATCATTTATCACATGGAATAACTAATCCCCCGCCGTGCTTCCGACGAGTGCCTGCTGAATGTGTAGTCTAGTGTAGAGTTTTATCCTCTGGCGGAGGGAAAAAAACAAAGCTCAAGCCAAGCACACTTCCACCTATTTCCATACGTACACGTGGTATGTCAATCGAAGCGGGCAAGTGCTACCTTGCTATGATAAACATACGATATTGGGGCTACGAATCACTTTTTGTTTTGTTTTTGGAAACACTGCTTCTGATCGACAGTGTGATACTATTCCACTAATCAACTAATCAGCTAATCAAACTAACCAATCGGCTATCATGTAGTCAACTACCTGGTACCCAGTATCCTTGGAGTTCGTCTTGTTTACTAATACCGATTAGTACCTAGTTATACCTAACAAACAGCTTTCATTCTGGGTCGAAATATAAGTTACTTGTACTCACTATAAGCCAATGTGGACATGGTTTATGTTTGTGCCCAGACGGTAGACCATGGGTTCATTCGGTAGCGCTTACATTTTCTTTTTTTTGTCATGACTCGGGTTTTTGGGTGACATATGGCGCTCATCAAGCAAGCGAGGAGCCGCGTCTAAAGTAACTGTACCCCCACCGTGGACAAGGCATCCACTGTCTGAGGACAGATCGCACCCCGCCGTCAACGAAACATTATTCGCACCGCCATCTTTTGATTCCGCGGCTCGGCGCAATACTGCCGAAACCGCAAACGCCGCGATATCCCTCGCGCGCAGGTTGATCGAGAAGATTCTCTCCGACGGCCGATTGTACCTGTGCGGCGACAGCATCAGCGCGGCAGACATCGCTTTCGCATCGTTTTCTTTCCCGGTGCTCCTCCCGGACGAGACCGATGGGATATTCGTTTCGTACAACTCGCGCACTCTTCCCCGCGGATACGTGGAAATCATCAAAAGGTGCAGTATTCTTAGTTCGAAATCGGGAAAAACAAGAACTCCGTTCGTGCAACATCAATGGCACTTCGTTCGATCAAGGCTTAACCTCTATCTGTAGTTGGGCAGTTTTTTTGTAGGGTTAGACTGAAAAATTATCTCTTGGTGACTCGCGACACCGCTATGAAGGTGTCGACTCGCTAGCCTGAGGCGGGCGTCCCCTTCTTAGCACCTAGCGTGCTCTAAGCGATCGTACCACGCGACGCCTTCGTGACCGTGTGAAATGGTATGTCGAGTGCGTGAAATGCTTCGTGTGTGAAGTGGTGTGTGAAATGGTGTGTGAAATGGTGTGTGAAACGCTTGGTGTGTGGAATGTGTGAAATGTTTTGTGTGTGAAATGGTGCATCGATACCCGGTAGATGCGTGCACCATTTTTTTTTGTGAGGCATCCCACTCGAGGAGCTTCATAAAGTTTACTCAAGAAACTTGGTAGAAACATGAAAAATGTGCTTCCTTCCCGATGACACAATCCCACGTCCCAGAGGTATATAACGAAAAATACTGCAAAACAAGAATGAAATTCGCACTGTTTTGAGTTATTAAAAGGTTGTTACTAAGTGTGAAAAGGTTAACGAGCCCCGTTATTGAAAAAGCTTTGAGCAAAAAGTGGTATACCTTAGTACCTCTAGTTATCGTGGCACGCATACATACATAAAACGCTGACGCATGATACGGTGTGGGGTCGCCTATTGTTAAATACCGGTAATATGTTTTCGAAGGTTCCCAAGATGAGGGCTCTATGGCCTGGCCTGGCCAACACCATATTTTTAAAGGAAAACGGAAGACTTGCAACCCGACGAACCATTCCACACCTTACTTAGCTATACTGCGGGTGTATGTGGAAGAATCGTGGTGCCGGAAGGTGTGAGGGAAGGGACGCAGGGGTATCAGCTTCGCTTGGAGACAGCACCGACCGGTTCTTCTTTGTAGATTTCTTATCATTGGCGTTGAGCTATGAGAAGCTCGAGGAGACAGGAAAGGAGGAGGAGTGGGAGCATGGGGGTGCGGTGAGGCGCACAGAGCTCGCTTCACCCCAGCATTGCTGCTGTGCTCTCTTCTGGACCTTTACCTATGGAACGTACAAGGAACGTTCTCTTAGATTCCCATGAGCGCTTAACGCGCTTCTATCTATCTTGTCCAGAGGAGGAACGTTCCATTACCGAGAACGCTTTTGTGATAAAAGCTAGCTAGATTCTACGTGTTATCTTCTCCACTAAGAATATTCCGTTCAAGAGAATCTTCTTGTGGCCAATAGGCCATGACTCCGCGGGCTATCTTACCGAATATATTGCCAGCTATACTGACACTCTATTACATGTATAGAGTTGTCACAAGTCGGACAGATTACACCGATCCCCACCTGATGATCTAGATCTTTCTCAGGGAAGATCTGTACGGCCTAGCTCAATGTTACCGATCGGGAACCGTGCTATCTGCATCATCCATAGCAAAATTTCTCTAGGGTTAGACTAGAGTTCTGCACTCTCTATGTACGTATCCTGCACAATATCTATGACGTAACGGGAGATATAGGATCTACTGCTGTAGTCTACATGATCTATATGATCTTTATGATCTATATGGTGTATATGATGTATATGATGTAGACTATGTGATGTAGACTAGACTATATGATGTAGATGTGTCTGAGGTGTGAAACTTTATTTTACAAGTTAAATGAACGATGTTTCGGCGATATGGACTGGGTAGCTGCTCATCATCGAGAAAGGGCCCCGCCAACGGCATTGAGTACTACAGTATTACAGTACTATACTTACACCTGCTAGAAGTGTTGTCGATGCTGTATTGCAATTACGGAGGGGGCCACACCAGAGTAACTAGAATCCATGGTATACACAGAAACTACCAGGTATATATCCCCCTTGCTTTTTCAAACCGTGTTTAGTCCTCATCACTACAAGTAGTTTCCCCGTGCATAGTGCATAGTGCATAGTGCATACATAGTAGTCTACATAGTACATACCTGGTAGTACCGAGTACGTGGTGCATACTTAGTCTAGGGTGCCCCGCCAGTCACAAATATTGTAGTCTATCTCCATTAGACTAGACTAATACGAAGTACTACATACTTTAATACTACATGATAATAAACATTAATACATGTTAATACTGTAATTATTAATGAAGGGCACTACGCCTACGTAGCAGCACGCATCCGTTGAGTAATTATTAATGAAGGGCACTACGCCTATGTAGCACTCATCCGTTGACTTGATAATCCTTAGTGTTTGCCAATCAGTTGCCCTTCTCCTTGCTCAACCTTCCGCTTCGATGCCTCCTGCCTGGTACGACAATATGGCAGACTGCGCGCTCGCACTGGTGGAGCTTTCGCCCTTCGTCTGTACAGCCAAAAACGACTGCGCGAAGGCCAAGCGCCACCCTCCCGATCTCCCCGCCGCGGGCGCAGCTTCACGCTCAAGAAAAACGTAAACAGTCCGACGCACGTGTTGAACAACGGCCGGGGGGGGCGACGGGCGACAGTAAACGGGAAAATAAGTGACCCGACTTCGTGGGTACCGAAGCGTCTCACTCAACGTCGAACCACCATTATCGGATAGCGCTATGGACTATGTACTGCTGTACCGCTGTACTGCTGTACTGCTGTACTGCTGTACTACAACGCCAACCGCCATTGACCTGCTTTATCCTAGAGGGTTTCTATTTCGAGGTTGGACGGGGGAGAGCCGGCGCAGCTTTGTGCCGAAGTAAAAAGTGAACAGCCCAGCGCAGAGCACGTGTTGAACAACGGCCAAGGAGGCAGACGGGATACCCTAACCCTAAATTAGTAGATCCACGGATGCCTAAACGTCTCACCCAGCACCGAACTACTATCATGGGCAGCGCTCTACCGGGCATTCTTTTTCGTTATGCTTAGCGAAACTGACTGACTGGTACACACCATTTTTCGGGGCTAAGCACTAGACTACTAGTCTAAGACTACAGCCCTGATGGAATAATATAGACTATATTGTACGCATTGCGTCAGCTGTGAGTTTGACCAATTGAGTGGCGGATACTCACATATTTGCACGCTACACGATGCGTCGGTCGTGAATGTGTCGAATATAACACTGCTTGTGTTTTGTACTGGTGAATCATATACCTGGTAGGTCAGAGACTCGCCCGGATGCTGCCAGGATGTCTGATATTGTAGATGCACCAGGGAAATGAGCCACGATAAGATAGAGAGAGGATGTTGGACTGCCGGGTCTTTTCAACCGAGGACCCTTCTGCTCAATCGCTTTGCAGTCCCCTTCTTCTGTATTTTCGAGTTGTTTTTGCGATGTACCATACGCAGCGCACGTGGGACTGCTCTGCTCATCGGGTTGGATGTGCACGTGTACTCGAAAATCGGACTGGGTGGGGCACAGAGCTCCTCACGCCAGAGGTGTGAGAGATACACCAAAATACAGTATCTGTTGGAGGTATTCTAGTGTAGAGGACACATTTGCAGTACCTTGTAGGCGCTGTAGGTCGTCCCCTGACGGTACAGTTGTAGCACGCCTGGTTACGCGGGTAGTACTAGCTGCGTTGCCGTTGTCAGACGTTGTGGGACTGTAGACTGTACTAAAGCCGTTGGGGGTATGACGGCGGTGGTAGCCACGCACGCAAGTCTTGCGCATATTTGAAATTCCGCTTTGCAGGATAACGGAAATATTAATAACGTCGACCATCACATCTTGGAGCGGGCGACAGCGTCTACTTGCCCGCTAAATAATACAGCTCTGGACGGAACTCTTTACGAGTACACCAAACATAGCTTATTATGGGTAAAGTGAAAGTGCAACTCGATGAACAGACTCACGGCATCGGTACAAAAAACAGTAAAAGCGTTATCGCGAAACAAGAATGATCAACTTTCCAACCATTTTCGGTTGAGGACGGTTAGGGAGCCCGTCATGCACACCATCATGCACACCATCATGCACAACATCATGCACAACATCATTTTTAATACTCCGGAGTACCTGGTAGTCAAAAGCAAAATGTGCTACAGTACCTCCATCGTGGCACCCGTCGAATGTCTGGCCACAGCTCTACGCCCTTAGAGCACCCCCAACGTGCTCCCCACAATCAGGTAACCTCAACACTATCAATACAGCAGCCCAACCCCACAAGGGCTAGGGCCACGTTGCAACCACAGCGTACTCTCCACGAACGACGACCCAAGAACAGCTCCACTTCACAGGCTCTAGGACCACATCGCTCCACAGCATGCCCTGCATAACCTGGCAGCGACGACGCCAGAACAGCCTGACACGGGCAACTCCATGACAAACACAGCCCAACACAAGCAACGGCAGCACTAGCATAGCCAAATGAAGGGAGCAACAACATGATGGGCGAACAGGCCAAATCCGGGACGGAGTACCGCCTCTCGGTGCGATGAGCCGACCACGACGTGCCAAAGTTGGCCGACGACGCGCCCTCTTGGGGGAAAACCAGCCTGTCATTCTTAAGAGTACTTCTTGTCCGTGGAGTGACGATTCTACCAGAAAATTCCACCGGCACAGCCTTTACTTTGCCCACAACGGGGGCGTACGCCAAAGACAAAGCAAGTTGTCGTAGAACGAGCAGCTCGCGACCAAGGGACGCGAATTTCTTTCCACAACCGATACCGAGCACCAATCTGCCCCATATGCCATGGAAGCATGTCGCGTGTACTCCGCCAATATCCCCCTAGCCCTCGTCACTAACCCCCCCACTGGTGTCAACACCTCCCTACCCGTAGTCACTACCTCTCTAGCCATTGTCGCTACCCCCCTAGCTGTTGCCACTCCCCCCGTCGCTATTGTCGCTGCCGGTCCCGAACCCGGGGACAACCCAGTCTCTAGCCCCGCGTACACCTCGGGTTCGTTGGAGGTACCCTTGTCGTCGCCTGCGTTCATCTCGGGTTCGTTCGAGTCATACCCCGACCCCGACCCCGACCCCGACCCGATATCCAAAATGGAAACCCCGTTGTGCATACACGCGGCAAGGAGAAGGTTGCCTCTGTCGGGGTCAGGGTGCCACTTCAACCGCCACAGTCCCCCGCCCGTGGGAGTAGTCGTCACGGGACCACGTAGCGCTCGCGCATCCCAGATGCGCACGCTTTCGTCGTAGCTACCGCTGCCGCGCGAAGGGTGATTGTCGTGCATAGGGTGACGGATAGGGGGGGAGGGGGGGGGCAAAGGGGAATTGACCGGGGCGGGGGGGGGGGGGGGGGGTAAGTGAAATAATCAAAATACCTGATAACAGTCCAAGGGCATCTATACGGTAAGAAAAGGACCGCTAGCTGTAGTGCAGAGGTAGGTTGACGAAAGAGAAAGAAGGGGCGTGCAAAGAGTGATTGACGACGGGGGGGGGGAGGGGGAGTGCAGAGGGTGGTTGATGGGGGGTGGGCATTATTTTGGGGGAGGGAAAAAACAGGCCAGAGAAAGCACCCACTTCGGGACAGCTATTGATACTAAGAAAACGAGGGCGAAGAAGAAGGGCAGGCATAGATTGACAGGAAAACGAGAAGATCGCAAGGCATGATGCTATGATGCTTTGATGCTCGTTAGAGTGGGGAACACAACCCTAACCCAAAGCAAAGCAAAATCCAGCCTGGATCAGCATTCCTACTGTACTTCTTACCATTAGTCTACTGTAGACATCCTGTACGGTACCATAGTAGCATACTGCGCCATCATCGCTGAAACGGCCAAAAAGGTGCCAGCAACAAGCTATCAAGGCGTCGAGCAGCACACACCTTTGGAGCCAACACGAGAGCATAAGCTTCTTCGCACGGAAGCTCACGGCGCGGTGCGGCGGTGCGGTACTACAGTAGCCCGTGGAGACGAAACACAAGATATCATAGATGAGGCTAGATGACATGAGGCTAGATGACATGAGGCTATATGACATGAGATGAGGCTAGATAACATGAGATGAGGCTAGATGACATGACATGAGGCTAGATGACATGGCATGAGGCTAGATGACATGGCATGAGGCTAGATGAGGCTAGATGACATGAGGCTAGATGACATGACATGAGGCTAGATGACATGACAAGAGGCTAGATGAAATGACATGAGGCTAGATGAGATGAGACTAGATGAGATGGCATGGCATGATACTACAATAGAGGTAGCATTTCCCGCCAAAAAACAACCGAAAATAACGGGGCTCCTTGACACATCCTCAAACGATCCTATTGACATTACCATTACTGAGGGATTGGGGTAACCCAGGTTCGACTCGCAACTTGCAACTGCTTCTCTTCTTGTTCTTCGTAGCGTGAAGGACACGCCAGGTTGGAGCAAGGTTCGACGGCGAACCAAGCGACGGTAGCGATAGAAGTGCCTCGAGGCAACGAGAGGTGCTTCGTGGCAAACAGAGAGTCGACAGTGATTACTTGTCAGCGGGAAACGTGATTACCCGCCTCTCTGTCATCAGAATCTACGGAGACTCCACGACCACTCTTAGTACAACAAGACACGATATCCAATACCTCTGGAACGGCTACCGTTGATACAAATCTTCACGAGAGGATATGTCTACGTAACGGTAGAAAGTGTACCTGTGACCCACATTACTAGTGAATTATTAGTCAAAGCCCAAGCGTGTTGTGCCCGTGTCGGGACTAAGGTGCTAAAAGGGCTAACCCAAATTCGTCAGAATTCCGTTCATGGTTGGCCTATATACATGTCATACGAGTACGCCTCGTTATAGTATTGGTATTAGTATGAGATGTGCATGTTCGTTGGGTTGTACTTTCAGTTTTCGTCAAGTTTTAACACATGCTACTATAAATAGTAGCACGGCAGAGGTGACATCAACATTTGCCTGCAAGGTTCCTCGCTTGAGAAGCTACTCCATACAACTACCACCTCACACAATAACTGCTTGACTAATAGTACTAACAATAGTGGTAGGGAAAAAAGAAAACCGCAACCCATGCCGTCGGTTCAGTCTAAAAACTACTTCGAAGTAGTATAATAGTACTACTTTCAACTACTGCAAAAACCAGAACGCCATTCCGACGATTGTGGGTTAAGGTGAGCTACGAGTAAGGTAACCACTTGTTAACCAGCCCCGTTGCATTCAGAAGAAAAATATTGCAAAAATATATGCCATCTCTATCGTTGCTCACGTCTTTCGTGTTTGGGTCAGGTATCAGAGGTCTCCCCGTGACGAGTAAAAACGAAAAAACACGTGCACCCTTTCCGCCCAATTAATACTATACTACTATACTACTATACTACTATACTACTATACTACTATACTACTATAGTACTATAGTACTATAGTACTATACTACTATAGTACTATATACTACTATATACTACTATACTACTAGACTATACTACTACGCTATTAATACTATACTACTATACTACTACCATACTATGCTACTACGCTACTATACTACTATACTATGCTATTATACTATTACTATAGGTCCTATTACTATCGGCACTATTACCAGCATGCGTCTGCACCTCGACAGACGACAACATGTACAAACATCTGCGTGCATCGCGGTGTACGAATACGCAAAGGAACGGTACTACGGACTGCGGAATACCATCTCGCGTCATCTCGCGTCACTTGCAACCCCAAATTTCCAGGAACATATCCATGGTACATACATATCATACACCCGAAAACAGAAGAATCGTCTATTGCACATTGCACATTGCACATTGCACATTGCACATTGCACATTACATTGCACCCACTACGTGCAGCACCGTTCAGCCGGCAGGAGGGCTGGCGCAGGAGTAGGTCATAATTGCGGTCTCTTGACGAAGGTGGAGTCAAACTAAACGCACAGAAAAGGTAAATGGGGCGCGGACGAAAATACGCCCGTCCAACTAGGTGCCCGCTAAAAACTGATGACGGTGGATGACGGTTGAAGGATGACGGTTGAAGGATGACAGTTGATGAGTTGGGGTTGATGAGTTAGGGTGGATGAGGGTTGATGGATGAGTGAGGGTTGATACTCGATCGTGGCAGTGGGTCGGGCAATTGACGGATTGAGCGATTTCATCATGCATGATGCACAGGGCAAGACCCTCAAGCGCGCAATATAGCACATACAATACCTTGCGAAGGTAAGCGAACGACGCAAACCTTGCGAAGGTATATTGGTGACACACAATATACCTTGCGAAGGTATGTATGTTTTAACGCTGGCACACGTAATAACTTGCGAAGGTATGTTGACGCATGTATATACTAAGTATACCTTGGGAAGGTATGTTGACACATGTAAAACCTTGCGAAGGAATACTGACGACATGCTATAAAGCCGGTCGTCCCGGCGGCGTATCAGGTTATCCTCGAGCCTGGTACAGGTCAGTTTCGTGAGTTCGGGTCCCCCCGAGTGCATACTCGTATAAAATCGTAGGGACTTTTTCTTGTGCACAAATTGACTTGCGGAAAGCGCGAGAGCGTGAGCTAGCAACACTAGAAGAAAAATCGACAAGCAGTGGGATTGCTGAACCCTATGCGCGATAAAAATTGATGAAGGCAAGAACCGGGGGGGAGAAAGGACGGCACCTGTGACCACGGCTTGTCCAGAAGCTGGAAAGTAGATATACGTGAAAAAAAAAAAAACTTGGGAATGCATGTTGACACGTATAGTTATGAAAAAAGGTAAAACATTTGTCGTCGACGCATAGTCAAACTAACCGAGTTTGTTCCCCTGGTCGCCTGCAACAGAAACGCCATCACTTCATATCATGGTAGAACTGGGTCAGGTTACACCCAAGTCCTGATGAGGATACATATTCGACAATATACCTGGTACAGAATCTGCTATGTGTTTGCATACTTTCCATTATATACCTGAATATGCTTAAACTTTGTCTATACTTGGACCTTGCGAAGGCATGCCGAAGACACATACCTTGCGAAGGTATGTTGACGAGTTGGGTGCCACTGCCCCGCCGTCACCCCCGCCCCGTGCTCCTTGCAAACAAACGCAGGCGACCCTAGCCCGCCCGTCCCACCAACCCTCAGATCCCAGCCTTTCATGAGAGCATCGTCTGCCCCCGAAACAACTACCGACCCGTCGTCTCCCCCCTCCCCCCTGCGGAAAAACGAGATCCACGCTTCAGTCGGCACCCCTCCGCGGAGGCTGTGGGCATGCCAGGGTTCCACTACCCGGACAGGGGCGCCGCCTGCAGGGTGGAGGCGCCAGATGGACAGCCTTCCGTCAGACTGGCTCACAACAATCTGCGGGAAACAAGTGGCCGTAGGACGTTGTAAGCACGCGACCCGTGTAAGCACGCGACCCGGTCCGTATCAGTGCAACTGATCCTTGCTAGGTGTACAGCCATCAGCATTGTTGGGGCAGCAAAAATGCTCATGGCTGTACACCAGTGACAGTAGGAGGTCGTGCAATATTCCATCGCATTAGACTAGACTATACTACGAACAACATTAGATTTTAACGCACCCAAGCTGGAAGATAAGAGTTTTTTTGTCCAAGTTATTCTTTGCAAGCTGCGTGTGTGTGATACTCCGATCGCGCGTTCGACGGGGTTCATGGCCTCGTCAATGCCTAGTCAATGATACACCCATAGGTCGGTACTCTATGAATAGGTGCGTGACTCCCCTGGGCAATAGTAGTACCAGGGTGATCGCTTCAGTAGTCTCGTACAGACAGCCGGGCCGTCGGATACAGTGCACAGCATTAGAGTATATTAAAACACACGAAATACACCGAAACCGGTATAATTCGGTTAATTCGGTCGTCTTAGGGCCAATCCCAACCACTAACCATCCCCAAAAAATGTCACGAACCGCGACGAAAAGCCTGCCATTATTACAAATCGTGATAATTGTAAATCTTCGGTATTTTGAAAAGTTTTGAATTTTTTCCACAAAAATCTAGTCTATGTCAAGACTAGCGACTAAATAAATTGTCAGGATTCGTGACTTAATTTACGCCAGGATTCGTGACTTTCAAACGTGATTATTTGTAAAAACCTGGCATTTCAGAATTTCATAATGTCACGAACCGTGACGTTATCGTGATATTATCGTGATGTTATCGTGATGTTATCGTGATGTTATCGTGATGTTATCGTGATTTTATAGGGGTCATTAGGAACGAGTCTTATTAATAGAGATAATCGAGATTATCGAGAGAAGGTGAAGCTAAGATGAAGATAAGGTAAATGGACCCACAGTACTGGAATTCGAAGGAACAGTCCTACTATAATACTTCAATCCACCAGCCATCTAAGGAGCATCCCTGGTAGTTTATCCAATCCACCCGCCCAAGCACCCTTACCATGTAACACAGCACCTCACCTTGGCATCACTGTCGGGTTTCCCGCGACTCCAGTCGAGAGATAAAAGCAAGCTATCCTCCACGTCACTGGAAGCTACCCACGACAGCTCACCGCTCCCTCCTCCTACATCGGCGTTGCTTAGAGAGTAATAAACAAGGCGTCCTGTAGATGTCGCACAAGCCAGCACCGCAGACCCGTCGTACGCTGGTTGTTGCGACCACTTCGCGTCTAAAACGCCTCCGTCGAGCGACGCTCTGACAGATTCCTCAAGGCGCGCATCCGATGGTTGTGGTTGTTCGCCCGCTGGCGTGTCGTGAACTAGCTGGTCAAAGCATCGAGGAAGACACAGGGAGCAAGCAGGAAAAAGAAGAAGATTGCCATCATGTTCGACAGACGACAGGGTAACGAAGCGTACGCAGAGCTCTGCACACAGACAGACATTAAGACAGACATTAAGACAGACATTAAGACAGACATTAAGACAGACATTAAGACAGGCATACATATTTGCATATCTGGTAGTAGAAGAAATATTTCTCTTAGGTTAATTAAATTTGTTGTCTGAGGCGCACGATATGGTTCAAATGTATTTTTTTTTCTTCGGTTTTTACTGAGGGGCGTTCTTTGACGCTGAAGTCGTTGGAGCCTGTCCTGTGACTACGGTCTCGAATATCGCCATGGGTTAAAGTGAGGACAACAACACCAGGTAGCGTATACCTGCTACATGCGTAGAGCAGCGAGTAGCCTACACCCAGCCACACATATATATATATATATATATATCAGTACTTCGAGGCGATGTTTGCTAACATTGCATTCTTCCTAGCACTTCAGAGTCTAGAGATGACCAACACATAGACCTGTTAAAAAACAGATTTATTGGCTCGTCCGCTGTAGAGGAGCAGCTATGTTGCCGGAACACCTGGGGGAAGATTCATCCCACGCACCCTTCAACTGGCAACACCAAATACAATGAGTCGCGCGATGGGACGACGCTCTCCTCTATACAGCAGTAGAGGTGGGCCTACCTATTCGCGATGGTAATGATTGTTCGCGATTACGCGATAACCTACTACCTGGTATTCGATAACTTACTATTAAAAAAATACCAATTTTGCCTCCATGCTTGTTTGTACGCTTTTCTACAATCTGCAATCAACTGCAATCATTGCACAGTGAAAAGCTGCACAGCAGGCTATTTCGCGAGTTGCTCTTCTGCGCCAAGAGGAGTTATTCTTGCGATGAAAAATCGCCGCAAACTTCGGCACCGGGTGGCTTAACCCGGCGAGGCCAAGGGCATCGCGAGCGTTTTAAGTTTGTTTGAGCGGATGTCCTCCTTTCGAATAATGGGCACTCTGTACGTGCTGAAATACTTCCTGGCCAACCTCAACGAGATGAACAAGCCTTCAAAGCATCGGCCCCTGACCCTCCTGGCCTACTGTAGAATAGTGGCGGACGTGGAGCGGGCGAAGCGGAGCCTAACGATGCGGTTCCTTGGGGACAGCGGTGTCAAGGTGAAACAGCGTTTGTAACGTTGGGCATGTTTAATATTGAGGTTGGGTGGCATTTCCTGTTTGCACCTGTTGATTTCTTTGTACTTGCTGCATATCATAGGGAACTATTGTTTCACCACCACCAAAGACTTGTGCGATTATAAAAAATATCAGTTTATGTACACCGCCCATTCGTCCCGGCGTACGAGTTCAAGACTCTTCTTTCGCATCTTGGTGCAGGCGGGGAAGCTGGTCGTCGTTCGAGACTGCTCCAGGAAGCTAACGGCTTTGAGGTGCAGTTCAGGAACACCAACGAAAAGATACGCATCATGCTGGCCGATTTGGACGAGGTGGAGAAAGCGGCGAGGACCTTAGATAAGAACGCGGTAAGCGAGCTTGACAATCGGTTCGAGAAAGTAGACGTCTTGGAGCAGGCTGCGAGTTTTTCGTCCCGCAGCTTCTCTCCACAGCGATGGACCTTGTCTTGGAGTAGGGGAGTAGTGAGGCTGAGGAGTGGTAAGATGTGATACGATGTGGAGTAGTAAGATGATGTACGATGATGTACCAGTTCGGCAAGGGCCACCATGGTGTACCATGTTGCATCGATCGTGAGAGGCTGTCCCGCGAGTGGTATTACGCGAAGACCATTGTATACCACGTGAGATGCCAACCAACCATCTCCAACAAAGATTGCCGCCCTTAACGCTGGAAAGGCTGCAGCTACGAAGCCATCGGCTGAAGCAGATGGCGACGAAGAAAATAAGTCGGAGGTGGATCCGGCAACGGGGCGGGCGTTGAAGACGGGGGAAAGACAACGCATGGCAGCGAGCGAGCCTTTCGTCAAGCTGTTTGCGGAATTCTGGAGCACGGTTCAGAATTCAACCGGAGCATTAACTTCTCCAACCCGTACAAGTTCGTGAAGATCACATTGAACTGCCGCACTCGTGTATAGAGGGCGAGTGCGGGTTCTCGGCCTAGAATGGGATACAAAATCTCGCCCGCAACGGTCTTTCGGTGGTGCGCCTCGCGCTCTCGATGCGGCTCCCTTTGTGACAGAGGAAGGATGGCCACCCAGAAGCGACTACTATTTCGACGATGCCCCCATGAGGCGTAAATACGTAGAGCTGTAGAATTGCAGAGCGACAGGCGAAGGCCGCGGCAGCGCCATCTACCGTCGGCATCTCTAAGCGGCCGCGGGGCGGGGGGTGGGTGGGGGGGGACCGGGGGGAAGGGGGGGGTGTTCTGCCCAAGAAAATGAAGTCTGGGTCTGGCCTTCATCGTTTTGACGTTTGTGGGCCTTTCAATGGCCATCACAAGCTAGCGTAAGGCCGCCCGGACTTGGTCGCCTTGTTGTGTTCTCCCCCCAGCGCTATTGATGCACTTGATGCCCTCTATGTGCCCTCTATATGCCCAATGCCGTCTTTAGTCACTTCCTAGGGTCTGGTATTAATATTAATAGTATGCTGTCATTTCCTTTCCTTGCTTCCTCTTCTTGCCTTTTTTTTTCTTTCCTTTCCAATTGACTTGAGTCTGTCGTGCGTATGCGTAGTGATAGGTACTACGCGTATCATGTACGTGGTAGTCTTTTCTGGGTGGCACGCGGTGTAGTCGGTTTTCAGACGCGAGTGCTGAGACGTATGTATCAGTGTGGGCCTGGCACGTCGTAGGCTGACTCCCGATTTCAGTTTTTTATACTTTTCTGGTGGAGGCATGAATTGCTTCAGCTATGATATATGCGTGTACCACTTTTGGTTTGCTTGTGCTTTTTCCCTGGGGTATGCTTCATTCGTACATTACACATGTCCAGAGTGACTGGAGCCTGTCCTGTGACCACGGACTTGATTATGCGAGTTAATGTGAGAACAGCAACAGCCAAACCAACACAGGGATGAGATAGACGGTTTTCGCTGCGGTGCTAACGTGCTAGGCTACAGGGTTAGGGAGTGTCTATGGTTCAGGGCGAGGCTTGGCCCGAAGCATTTGTTTTGGATCTAGGAAGGGGCTTGGGCGAAGCTTTGTTTCGAGTTCAGGGCGACGCTTGGCCCGAGCCGTTTGTTTTGGGTTCAGGGCGAGGCCCCAGTGCTTAGTCAGAGTTCATCCGCGAATTGAAATTGGAAATGAAGATGCTATTCTTCTATCACAATGCTTCACGCCGATTAGTCGCAACGAGGACATGTTCAATAGGCAAACCAGGCCGGGGACAATGTGGCTCCTACGCAAGCACCTCGCACTATATCTCATGCTTATTGATCGTCATCATGTCTTCGTTTCTTTGCAAAATTGATAACATCATAGGGCAGCCGGCACCACGTATATAAGAGGATAAAACGAGCGGGCTATACCGGCGCTAATGAAAGCCGATGCTTAATTTTTTCTTCTTTTATCGAATATCCCAGCCAAATTTTGCCTGGAGGGTTGTCAATGGCTCGAATTTTTTAGATTTTTGTTTCGGAACTTTCCAATTTTCAAGAAAAAAAAAATTTCGGGCGGCGATCTTGGCCAACATCTGCAGGAGAAATTTTCAAGCAGATCTTGGATTAGACGCAGCATGATTTCCTGTGCTCCACACACTTCGTTCGGCGAAATCAACGACAGTGTCGCGAAATCTGGACGTGGCGAGCTCGTTCGGGGCTCCGACCAACTCTTGGTGTACAAAAAGTGCTAACATTACGGCCGTTGGTGTGTGGCCGGCGCGGACCATGCTTCTGTTAAAAATACGATTGGCGGCTGATGTGTGGAAAACTGAGACAAAAACGCTCGGTCGTTCCCAACAGGCAAAAAACAGAATATGAAGCGGATTTGACGGAAGACCGAGGACAACACAAGCAATCTCTCACGCCCTAAGGCATGGATCAAGATAAACTCTTCACCGCTGTCATCTACATTCATGTGACATTGTCCGGAACGAAGAGGAGTGATCGTGGGTTGTCTCTATCTCGAGATCGAAGGTCAATCGTGGTTGATGGACAACGTTGTTCGAGGCTTGATGAAAATTGACCAAATGGGCCGCTGGACAAAAAAAGAGCCAGAAAAAAATATTGAATCGTTTTTTCCTCACAGCGACGGTGCGGAAATTTCAGCGAACAATTCCAAAAAAGTTTGGAAACTTTTAGGATAAACCATCGGCCTTCCATTAGCCTATTGTACGCCTGATACGTACCCCGTAGCCTCCACTTATGTGTTTTTTTTCTTCTTGTTTTTTCGTACTCCTCTTTTTTTTTATCATATTGTTGTTGCAACTAGTCTGGCTTGCATACGTTGGTTTTTTTGCCTGCGTGTTGATTAGACACATCTGAAACTCAGAAATATCGCGATATTGGTCGTTTAGAGCCGAATTATGTGCGTCTGGAGTTTCAGACGACCCCGGGCTGTTGGGATATATTCGCCATTTGTGGTCCGCACATACCAAATATCGCGTAGGTGTGGGGATTCCCACCTTGGCGATATTTTGTGTTTTTTTTCGCAGGAAAGATGCGGTTTGTTGTTTATCTTTCGAATTGGTTCATCATTAGTATCTGTGACGTTTGGGAGGGAAACTTCCCATGCCTGGCACGTCTACCGCAGCAACCCGTTTCTGCGGTATTTCCTCGTGCCAGGCAATACACCCTTGTCTCCCTCCCCTTAACTTCGATCAGTCCTACTGCCAAAACACAGTCTCGGACAGCCGAGACCCCCAAGATGGTACTATACCATCCAACTCCTCCACCCACGAGGCTAGTCCAAATGACTGTTTATTTATGGCCCCACTCCGTCCCTTGTCCCGGCTCTCTTTGGGGACACCTGTCCTGTCGAGCTAGTTTTCGTGACACTTGTCCCGAATCCTCTATATTACTACGAGTATACACCTTATACGCATCCGATTTCCACCTCCCTTCTCTCTGTATTACCCGTTCTGACAACCCCCCCCCTGCCGCCAAGCGCGACGCGCCCCCGATCCGGAGCGAGTGTAGTGCAAATTCCGCTGGGTCTTGCCTCGACTTTGCCACTACCTCTCGCAACGCCCGGAGTGCTTGCCCGTAGCTCCACACTGCTACCCGTCCCGATTCGCGGAAAGACGCTAACGGCGCCGAACTCGGCAAGTTAGGGTGAATAGACAACAATTCCACAAGCAGCGCCACGGCTCCACCCCCTTCGCGCAAGCTCGAGCCCAAGCCCCGAACAGCGTCTCGTGTTCGTACTAGCACGTCGCCTGCTTGAAGCTGGTCCCCTTTATGACCGCGAAAACGAATCTCTACCGTACGCGCCTCCCGCCACCGCAAAAAGGGCAACTGCTCCCCACCTGAGTAAAACGCAACGTCCCCCCTAGTCAAACAATGCACCTGGTGCGCCACGCCGGCGTCTGTCGCAAATAATTCGTCGGATCGCGTCATCAAAAACATACCCCAATGCCAGACACAACCAAAGGATTCGGCCGCCACTGCCCCAGGACAGTATCATTGTCTCCCCGTCCAACAACATTTCCCATGACACCGGGCGGCGCACCCGCTTCTCCGTACCCGCTACTGCATGTGCCCGCGATATCCCGCTGAAAACGCGTTCCAGCAGAGGCGATTTAGTCGGGAGCTCCCTGCCTATCTTCACGCGATGGAAATATTGCCCCGCCGCTATCTTACTTTCAATCGTACCGACTTTATTGCCTTCCGACGCACAACACCGAGCCGCAAAGTCTACCAGCGCCCATACCATATCACTCTTGGGGGTGTCTTCCGAAAAATACAAAACGGCGCTCGTCAACCCGCGAAATTTAGTCCAAAACCTGAAACCTGACGCGTAAGTGCGCTCAGATGACTCCGCAACTGACCAGCGGATGTACTGGACGCCACTATCCCTGTACATAGGGCCCTCCCCGTCTCCCCCAGGTCCTGTTCCTGCCATGTAATGTCCGGGCGAGATTCGTGAAGGTGTCTGTTAACATCGATTCGTTCCCACCGAGAAATACCGTCGGCCAGCGTATTCGCAATTCCTTTCACATGTTTCGCCCGAAAGCACCACCCACTACGCATTTCCAAGCATCCTAGCATACGCATCAGAGCCCCAGACCTCGGCTCAGTCCCCCCCCGACATTTTCCTATCCAATGTACCGCGTACATGTTATCGCCCAACATCAACACGTTTTCGCCCTCGAACCTAGGCTGTGATCCAGCGCCAACGACAAACATCCAAGCCGTGATTACCATCCCCAACAATTCAAGGACGTTGATAGACAGATCGTTGTGGTCCTTGACACGTTGGCTCAAACGAGATTTTGCGTCCTGGTCTACCTCAAACCGCCACCCTGCCCCTGTCTCCAAGCAGTAGCCTCCCACGGCCGTCCCCGACGCGTCTGACACTAGCGTACGAGAGTGGCGCTGTAGGAAACGAGTATACAGCGGCGAGGACAACGGTTGTGCAAGTTCCTCGCTCACCATCAACTTCCAAAACCCAATGTCAGCGTGAAACTCTGGGCCGAGGGGTAGACGGCCCGGTCTTCGGGACCACTGGCCGCCACCCCCAAATTTCTCCTGCCACCGCTTCACGGGGGGCAGACCAAGCATGTTCAGCATACGGCGCACGAAAAACTTGCCTGGCCGCACCACCTCGCTGGCGTACAATAACTTCCCAACCAGCTCCCGTACCTCCGATTCTAACGCGTACCGACGGTTCCTCGGCCACTTGAGGAGCAGAGCCCTCAGCTGAGCCACTTTCGTGTCAGTGAGCGCAATGGTCATTGCTCCCGAGTCAATTGCCCAACCCAAGACTTCTAACTGGGTGTCCCAGTGAGAAGTCTTTTTCCTCGCCAAGAGGGGAGGGTCCGTCGGGTTACAATCGCCGAACAAGCGGATGTGTTCGGACGCCAGAGACGCCGATGCACACAAACAGCGGTCGCCCGAGCTGTACCGTTGTCCCTCAACACAAACGCCATCATCTACATAGTAACGCACGAAGAACGGATCGTTTATGTCACCGCCCCGCCCAGGCGAGGCGACGTAGCCCGGCGGCAGCGCTGCCGCTTGCGATTCGCGCGGCCGTATCATTACGACGTGCCACGTGGCCTCGCGACCACTGTCAGTGCACACCGCATTGCAGCGAGAGGTGTTATTGTGAGCATGCTCCAACGCCGACGAGAACAAACACCAGAAACCTGGACTGTTACGTCAGCCAAATTGCAGTCACCTATCAACCACAACAAAATCCCCGAACACGTATCCGCACACCGGCGCGCGCGTGATCTTGACTGGAACTTGCCGAAACGCATCCTTAACATCCATTTTGCCCAGTACAATGCGCGCCCTACACCCGAATCGCTGCCGCAGGTATAGAATCCGCCAGATAATATCGCGCAAGACATGTTTGAGCTCACACGTTGGAGCCGATGAAAAATCGGTGTCGCCGTTTACACCTGTCGTCGACGTACCGCTAGCGAAAGTCAAGTCGTGCACCACGCGCAACTTCGTACCGGATTTCGTTACTGCCAACGTCAAGACCCGTAATCCCGGAATGCGCGCAGCCGCCACCCGAGGGAACACGAACGCTCGGCCGAGCCTAACATCATCGCGGATCTTGTCAGTAATGTCATTCGAGTACGTGTCGGTGCTACTGTGATTCTCGTATCGGAGTGCGAAAGTGAGGTCCCCACCGCTAGCTACCCACACGGGGACCCCATGCTCCGCGATGCGAGCCAGTTTCTCCGCCTCAGGGAAGCCTTCCGTACGACCTAACCACTCTAGGATTCGTGAGGGATTCAGGCGGTGCCCCGAAAACACTCCCTCTGGTTCCATCATGCACTCGAACCGATAATCATGATCTTGCAGAAACAACAGTACTCACTCGCTACTTTCTGCAACGCCCGTGTAACAGCTATCCGGTTCCCCCCACGCACACTCGAAAGGTATCGCCACGCTGCTACCCACCCGCGAACATCATCGCTCTGCCACCGAGCACGGCTACCGTGCCCGAACTGGCTGGGGCACGCTCGGTCCTGTTTCTGAGACACCCCGGCGCCACCGCGCGCTGTGCTCACCCCAACGTCCGCGAGGCGAGGGCCAGAACTTCCTTCGTGAACTGGCATTTGCCGCGAAGGCTCGACCCCCATAACTTCCTCTACGAACACACACGGACCTACTAGCGAGACGGCCCACTTTCTTGGTGCCCCGAAAAACACTCGCTCTGTTTCCATCATGCACTCGAACCTATAATCATGATCTTGCAGAAACAACAGTAACTCACTCGCTACTTTCTGCAACGCCCGTGTAACAGCTATCCGGTTCCCCCCACGCACACTCGACAGGTACCGCCACGCTGCTACCCACCCGCGAACATCATCGCTCTGCCACCGAGCACGGCTACCGTGCCCGGACTGGCTGGGGCACGCCCGGTCCTGTTTCTGAGACACCCCGGCGCCACCGCGCGCTGTGCTCACCCCAACGTCCGCGAGGCGAGGGCCAGAACTTCCTTCGTGAACTGGCATTTGCCGCGAAGGCTCGACCCCCATAACTTCCTCTACGGACACACACGGACCTACTAGCGAGACGCCCCACTTTCTTGGTGCCCCGAAAACACTAGCTCTGGTTCCATCATGCACTCGAACCGATAATCATGATCTTGCAGAAACAACAGTACTCACTCGCTACTTTCTGCAACGTCCGTGTAACAGCTATCCGGTTCCCCCCACGCACACTCGACAGGTACCGCCACGCTGCTACCCACCCGCGAACATCATCGCTCTGCCACCGAGCACGGCTACCGTGCCCGGACTGGCTGGGGCACGCTCGGTCCTGTTTCTGAGACACCCCGGCGCCACCGCGCACTGTGCTCACCCCAACGTCCGCGAGGCGAGGTCCAGAACTTCCTTCGTGAACTGGCATTTGCCGCGAAGGCTCGACCCCCATAACTTCCTCTACGGACACACACAGAACTACTAGCGATACGCCCCACTTCCCTTCCCTGAGCACACCTGATTTTGTCGATCCCACCGACCCCGGCATGACGAGCTGTGCGTTCCTCGCTCCCGCCTCGCCCTGTCCTGCCCCCGAGGTCGGCCCCGCCCGCAAGCGAGGCCCGCACCCCTACTCGCCGCGCGAAGCCTCCGCACCGGCGACCGACCCTCCCCCCTGAGCGCCCGCCGCCGATCTCCCCGCAGCCGCCGACCCCCCTGCTTTGCTTTGGTAGCCGCCCCCTTTCCAGCGCCACCCCCCGACTTGCTGGCTCCCTCGTGTGTGAACAGTCAGGGGTCACCAAAAATGCGCCAACCAAAGCACACCTTGTCCACTCTGGCCAGAAAAACCACTGGCTAGCCAGTCACTATTCTTGCGTAGCTGCCGCCGTCCGCTTCCTCCACTGCACGCTGTCTTTGAGTCGTGCGATCAGGCGGCCCTACGTGTACCCCTTCTGCTGTACGTATTGTATACTCCCACCACAGCAGCAAGGAGAAGACTGCTCAAAGGTTGACTGTGTCCTCGGTACAATACGTCACGATAACCAATCATGGAAGAACACCTCAATTCTCACTTTCCAACAAAATCCAGATTGCGTCTGCGACCCAATCTCCCACTTTACTTGTTGTTCATGCCTGGGAGAGACCCACCTGCAGTCACATGGCCAGCACGCACACAGCACATGACTGCCCACACCAGGCGTATAATTGCACGTACGTGCAACGCTTTTTGAATTGCACGTAAACTCAGTACAAAGGGTTGGGTTGAGGTTAGGATTAGGGTTAGGGTTAGGGTCGTGTCTGGGGTCGGGTTGGTCTGGGCAGCGTAACCGTCGTTTTGTGCATACCTGGACATAGGGAGCCGCCATACATAAATCGCTAGTGATTTTACGTGCAAATCTGAAAAACCTTGCACGTAAGTGCAATTTCACGGGAGCCCGACTGCCCAACAGCACACACAACCAATCGCTGCACGTATGAGGCCTCCAGCGCGACACCACGAATAACGAACGACCGCGACGGCTGGATTAGCCCTTTCACAGACCGGCGTCCCTGCTCTCGAGCCCGGGCAAGATGTGTGTCTGTTGCTTGGTTTCAGTTGATGAGGGCACACCACGCAGTAGCTAGCTGGAGTACAGCAGTCAGTTATTCCTCTGCTGTGTCAACCCCCTTGCCTGCGTTCGTTCCTCGGCATCGATCGCGTTTAGATTGTGTCTATCCCCAAGGTACCCCAACCGTAACCACGTAACGCAACTCAAACCACTCAAAGCACGACCCATCGGGGCTTCCGCGCGTTTATACTGAGGTGGGCGCAGTTGTTGCAGACCGCGTTCTCTGGCCCATGCCGTGTATGCCTCGTCTGACACTCCTGGCAGCTGATGCCCCTACGCTGCTCTGGGTCTCGGACCGGACGGGGCAAATAACTTTGCTTCGTCTCGTCTCGAGTCTTGGACCCTGGATGTGTGTGGAAAAAACGGCATAGTCAGTTTTAGACAGCACAAAGTGCCCACACAAATATCGCGATATTATAAAAAGAAAATTACACCCCAGCTGTGAGATCGAACATTTTGTCGAAGCTCATCTTTGCAAGCTGTGTGTGATACTCCGATCGCGCGTATTACGGGATGCGTGTCCTCATTAATAATATAGGTCGGCGACTCCCCTTGGAACTACAGTGTAGCTTGTACCAGGACCAACAGGGTGATGTTAATCAGTCTGTGCGCGGAAACTATAAAACCAGCTTTTGAGGGGGGCAAATTCTGACAGCTGTGGAAGGAAATGCATCAGTTTATCAAGTGTAACCTGTAAGGCGTATAACCGGTGAGGGGAGGGCAGAGTTTTGAATGGCATGGGGGCCTGGGTTTGAACAAGAGGGAGCGGGGGGGGGGGGACTCAATCTGTGCGCGGAAAATATAATTGCTTCAAGGGGACAAATCTGACGGTTGTGGAAGGAATGCATCAGTTTATCATGTATACCCTGTAAGTCGTACAACCAGTGAGGAGAGGGCAGAGTGTTCGAAGGGGGGGGGGGGGAGGTGAATTTCCAACAGCTTCATTTAGGTCGCATACACGCTTATCAGTTAGGCGCTTGCTATAGGCGTGGTGCTAGGTCTAGGCGATGGTGCGGGTGGTGGGGAAGGAGGGGGCGTTGGGGGGGGGGGGCGGGTATGAATTGGAGCTACTGCATGGATGGCTAGAAAGATGATGAGGTGATATCAACTGCCTGGTATTGTTTACAAGGGCTCCGCTCCGCGGGCGGCTGACGCCGTCCGCTACGCTCGCGCGAGCAAAATTTCAACAAATAAATGTGAAGGGGGCAGAAAGAAGAGGCCCATGATAATGGCAAGAGCTACTTGTGCGGAGCTGATTGCCCTGTCTGTCCTGTGCTGTATGTTGGCGATGTCACATTCTGATCGGCAGTAGTAAGGGTGTATTTTGCGAAGGAAAAATCGCGAAGAGGACCGAGATTGAGAACAAAACCAACGACGAAAAAGCAAAAAGACGAGTACACACACGTACCAACGGTACCTGGTGGTACTCTGTGTGGTTCTAAAGAAAGCACAGGGCTCCGCTCCGCAAGGCTGCAGACGCCGCCCGCTACGCTCGCGCAAGAAAGAATACAACTAACTGAAACATGCAAAAAAATGGGGCAGGAAGAAGCCCGTGATTATTTGGTGCGAATAGGGAGTTGGTAATAATGCCAAGAGGTGCTTGTGCAGAGCTAATTGCTCTGCGCTGTGCTGTGTGCTAGTTGATGTCACGTTCTGAACGGCAGTACGTGCGATATTTGCGGGGGGGGGGGGGGGGGGGGACATGGGGGCCGAGAGAGGACGCTCAACTGACGAAAGCAAAAAGACGAGTACGCAAAACGCGTACATAAACCTAGTATCTGTATCATACCTGGTACTACAACTACTACTAGTAACTGCTGCCGTGTGTTCAAAAGAACGCACAGCGCCGCACGACACAGCACCGCAAAACGAAGGGCAAGGCACGGCACCGCACTGCGCTGCGCTGCGCTGCTGAGCTATATATAGCCCTGGTGACCTGAGCTGGGGGTACATTGTGATTCAATAATAACATCATATGTACAAACCTGGTGTAGTATTAATAGTGCCGGTACGTGGTATGATACTTCGAATATTATTGGCATGCACGAACTAGTAAAAAAGTACAGCAAAGCACGCAGCATGGCAGAGCACGGCAAAGCACAGAGCTTCTCTCTGCTGAGCTAGCGCTGCGCTGCGGTGCGCTGCTGAGCTGAGCTGCAGGGCATCGCAGGGCACTTCACGGCGCTGCGTTGCTGTGAGCTACAGCGCTGCGATGGGGTGCTGGGCAGTGCGGAGCTGATGAGCCAAGCCCACATCTCAGCTGATGAAACTTCGTTAAGTACAAAACAAATGGAGGGAATCAAAGAAAAGCCAAAGCTGGACCGTTCCGCAACTAATGCACAGGTGGCAAATTAGCGGCAAATGGTAGGAAGTTCAACTTACTAGAAAAATAAGAAAAATCGCGAAAATGTTCAAAATCGTGTTGGCAGAAAAACCAAACTTGCAGGAGCAGCTGGAAAGTCAAGAAACAACCGGCAAAACGAGCAGAAACAAAAACAATAAACGCCGGGCAAGAAATCAAAGAAAAGCTGGACCGTTCCGCAAGTAATGCACGGAGGCGGTGTCCAAGTAGGACCCCCGGAGATACCAGGGAGGTGCCAACCGAGCACTTCAGAAAAAAGATCTATTGATAAGACCAACTATTATGGGAAATATTTTGAGCGATAATTTCTCTCATTAACAGGGATCTCCGACGCCTAAAACAAAAACCATCCACTACGAACCTGTTTTTTTTTTTTTTTTATTCTCCGGCGGATGGGCAAAAATAAAGAGCAATGGCCGAAATGGGGTACACCCGATCGACCGATAGCCGTTATCGGGTACCCCTTGAACACACAGTCCCACAACGACTCAGGACGACATCTCATTGGTCGAAACCACACCGCATCCGAACGCAGCCGCATGTCCATCGGGTGCACCCGATTATGGCTGAACAAGTCCTCGAAATGTACCCGACTCGCATACAAGCCACCCGATTATGGCCGGACTACTCGACCACCAACCCGCACACACACGTACACACGCACACACGCACGCGCAGCGGGCGCGAACTCGCGCCACGTCACAAGGCGGGGCATTGTTCTTTCGTCTCGTAGCTCTTTTTCCGGAGCTCTTTTTTGTGGACCATGAAGTCGCAGTTAGCACCCCTGCACACAAGACACAGAAGCGCATCTATGCAGACGGTTTAGACATAGATCACAGACTACCTGGGCACGGACACGGCACGAGAAGGGCTCAGGATTCAGATGCTCCTTGCCACATGGCACAGGGAGATATGTTCGTGGCGTGGCGGGCCCGAGAAATGTATTGCCGCCACCTGTCACATCACACCCCGAGAAATGATTTAAGTCAACTGATTTGCTACGTCTCGCTAACAGGTGCCCTGCAGGGACGCCGTTTTCAGGAAAAGCTCTGTGGGTCGTGATTGTACCTCTCTTACATGGGAATTAGTTTTGCAATGGCCAAACTCCAGCAGTCCTGTATACAGCAGTGCTTCATGTTATGTGTGGAGTCTCATGTACATTCGTGCACATGTTGCGCTGTGTCGCCAATTTTATGTGTACTCGGCTGTCGCTGGTGTTGTGATGTGACAGGTGGCGGCAATACATTTCTCGGGCCCGCCACGCCACGAATATATCTCCCTGTGCCATGTGGCAAGGAGCATCTGAATCCTGAGCCCTTCTCGTGCCGTGTCCGTGCCCAGGTAGTCTGTGATCTATGTCTAAACCGTCTGCATAGATGCGCTTCTGTGTCTTGTGTGCAGGGGTGCTAACTGCGACTTCATGGTCCACAAAAAAGAGCTCCGGAAAAAGAGCTCCGAGACGAAAGAACAATGCCCCGCCTTGTGACGTGGCGCGAGTTCGCGCCCGCTGCGCGTGCGTGTGTGCGTGTGTACGTGTGTGTGTGGGTTGGTGGTCGAGGAGTCCGGCCATAATCGGGTGGCTTGTATGCGAGTCGGGTACATTTCGAGGACTTGTTCAGCCATAATCGGGTGCACCCGATGGACATGCGACTGCGTTCGGATGCGGTGTGGTTTCGACCAATGAGATGTCGTCCTGAGTCGTTGTGGGACTGTGTGTTCAAGGGGTACCCGATAACGGCTACCGGTAGATCGGGTGTACCCCATTTCGGCCATTGCAAAAAAAAAAGCTTTAGATCACCACACTTCCACGTATTTCCATACGCGTCGTGTGTCGATACTACGGTCGCCCCGGTGGCGTATCAGGTTATCCTCGAGCCTGGTATAGGTCAGTTTCGTGAGTTCGAGCCCCGCCGAGTGCATACTCGTATAAATTCGTTGGGACTTTTTCTTGTGCACAAATTGACTTGCGGTAAGCGCGAGAGCGTGAGTTAGCAACACTCGATGAAAAATCGACGAGCAGTGGGATTGCTGAACCCTATGCGCGATAAAAATTGAAGGCAAGAACCGGGGGGGAGAAGGGACGACACCTGTGACCACGGCTTGTCCAGAAGCTGGAAAGTAAAAGTGTGAGGAAAAAAAAAAAAAAAAAAAACTACGACTCTGTGTTCTGTGTTGCTGTGTTTCTGCAGCTTTGGTATCATTTGGTATGATACAATATGATGAACACTTCACGCACAGGATATCACCTCATTATCTTTCGAGAGCCATCCATGCCGCTGCTTTCCCCCCCCCCCCCCCGCCCCGAACACCCTCTCTTCCCCATCACCCACACCATCGCCTAGACCTAGCACCACACGTATAACAAACCCCTCACCTAAAACCCTTCCTTTCCCCCCCCCCCCCCCCCCGCCCCCTCCGCCCCCACCCCCCACCTCCCCCCCCCCAACCCATCCCAACCCCACCCCCTCGAACACTCCACCCTCTCTCTACTCACTGATTGTACGACTTACCCCAGGATATTATAAAAAATGAAAATACACTCCAGCTGTGAGATCGAAGATTTCGTCGAAACTCATCTTTGCAAGCTGTGTGTGATACTCCGATCGCGCGCATTACGAGTTGTGTGTCCTCATTAAGGATATAGGTCGGCGACTCCCCTTACAACTACAGTGTAGCTATCAGGGTCAACAGGATGATTTTAGTCAGTCTGTGCGCGGAAACTATAAAACCCGTTTCTGAGGGGGACAAAATCTGACAGCTGTGAAGGGAAATGTATCCTTTATCAAGTGAATCTTGTAAGTCGAATAACCGGTGAGGGGGGTGGGGCGGAGTTTTGAAGGACGTGGGGGCCTGGTTTTGATCAAAAGCGAGCGGGTCTGGAGGGGGGGGGGGGGGGGGGGGGAAAGGGGGCAATTTGTGCATGTAAGCTATAAATCCTTTCGAGGGGATAAATCTGACGGTTTTGGCACCAGTATATTATTGGGGGCGGGGGGGGGGGGTTGGGGCGGGGGGGGGGGGGGCGTGTGGGGCAGCTCAATATGTGCCTGGAAACTATACATTATTTTGAGGGGATAAATGTGACGGTTTTGGAAATAATACATCAGTTTATCATGTATATCCTGGGGCAAGTCGTACAATCAGTGAGTAAAGAGAGGGTGGAGTGTTCGAGGGGGTGGGGTTGGGATGGGTTGGGGGGGAGGTGGGGGGGGTGGGGGGGGGGGGAGGAAGGGCTTTAGGTGAGGGGTTTGTTATACGTGTGGTGTTAGGTCTAGGCGATGGTGCGGGTGATGGGGAAGAAGGGGGCGTTCGAGGCGGGGGGGGGGGGGGGGGAACACAGCGGCATGGATGGCTCTCGAAAGATAATGAGGTGATATCCTGTGCGTGAAGTGTTTATTAATGTGGCGGATTTCGATATTTGGTGGGGTGTTTGAGTAAGGGAGAGCAAGAGGGGGGGGGTGGGGGGGGGGGGAGATTTTTTAGGAGGTTTAGGTCACAAATAATATTCAAATACACTTCGGCTGTGAGATCAAAGATATGTAGCACCCCAGGATATACATGATAAACTTAAACTGATGCATCATTTCCAAAACCGTCACATTTATCCCCTCAAAATATGTATAGATTTCCCTCCACACAGCTGTCAGATTTTGTCCCCCTCAGAAACGGGTTTTAAAGTTTCAGCGCACAGACTGACTAAAATCACCCTGTTGACCCTGATAGCTACACTGTAGTTGTAAGGGGAGTCGCCGACCTATATCCTTAATGAGGACACACAACTCGTAATGCGCGCGATCGGAGTATCACACACAGCTTGCAAAAGATGAGTCAGTGTTGTTCCATTTAGTTTTTTAGAATTTTTTACATTTTTTGGTGAAACGCCACCCCTGAGCCCATATACTAAAACGCCTTACAAAAAAGAGAGAAAGCCACGGAGAAAAGATATAATCCCGCGGAGAAGCAGCTCATCAGAAAAGGACGGACATCCGAGGTCGGATAGCTCATCCCAGAGGAACAGAACTCACACCGGACACGAGAGGGTGTGTTGACGGACAACACAACGAGAGGTGAGTGCGTTTGTGGTCTGTGTGATGTCCGCCGCACCACGAAATCATCGATCAACTTTGAGGTACCCGGTGTGGCTCCTCGGCATGTCGTAGAAAACGTGCAGCCAGGGTGCACGATCTGTGACATGTTGATACACCGCAACACAACGCACTTGCTGACAAGCTCAGCTGTTCCGTTCTCGTGACACCGGGAGCTCTGTGTATCCAAAGCACGTACCACCTGCGAAACACAGATGAGCTCGACTGCGGCGGAGTCGGCGGAGCAGAGGGTTCGGTATGGACGCTTGCAATGTCACACTTTTACCCACACCGTCACGCTGCCCACATGTACAAGCAATTTTTTTTTCATAACTCGCAAGTGAAATGTTTTTTAGACACTATATTCAAGTAGTTTCACCGTCAAATGTCACACGCACAGCAGTACCAGTAGCACAGCATGTGTTACCTGGCACGTGTTAATTGTCTCGTGTGATACACATTGCGGAGCTCGAACCTGACCCTATCATTACCGCTAGTCACTTGCATGTAGTATTTTTTGTACAAGTCGCGTGAGATGACGGAGCTCCGACCTACTCTATTTGCAAGTAGTTACCGTCAAATGTCACACAGCAGCAGTTTAATTTTTGTGTAAGACGAGAGATTGCGGAGCTCGAACCTACAAACACTATTTCCAAGTAGTTTCGCCGTAAACAAGAGTACAGCAGGTATTTTTTCTACTCCTGTATTACTGAACATGTGTGAAGACGGAGCTCCGACCTACTCTATTTGCAAGTATTTACCGTCAAATGTCACAGCAGCAGTTTAATTTTTGTGTAAGACGAGAAATTGCGGAGCTGGAACCTACACTATTTCCAAGTAGTTTCGCCGTAAACATCAATACAGCAGGTATTTTTTCTACTCATGTACTACTGAAGAAGTCGCGTGAGATGAGGGAGCTCCGACGTACTCTATTTGCAAGTAGTTACCGTCAATTGTCACACAGCAGTAGTTTATTTTTTGTACAACAAGACGAGAGATTGGGGAGCTCGAACCTACACACTATTTCCGAGTAAGTTTGTTGAATATGTCCAGACAGCATAGATTTTAGGTAGGAGGAGTCACACGCATGAGCATTGAGCAGCTCTGACACACACTATTTGCAAAGAAAAATACGAGGTTTAAAATCGAGGTTCAAATATCATGTAGAATTTCAATATGCCCGTTGCGCACATGCTGCAACGGTGTGCAAGTCAACTCGCCCCGATTCGACGTTACACTCGGTCTAATGACACCGAAATGACTCTTATTGCGTCCTTATTGCAAACAGACATTGATGACGCCAACGCCGACAGTGACAACTCCGACTTGGACTCCACCGCGGGTAGCCTCCACGACCCCAGCGGCGACGACAGGGGTGCCATGGGGACAACCGGAGAGACGGCCAAAGACATCGAAATCGGCGACAACATTCTGGGGTTTATGAAAGGCTCATATATGGGTAAGCCATCTTACGTGCTGACACGTACATTTCAGGCTGGTGGCTTTATTTTTTTTTTAATTTACACCTAACAGCTTCTCGTGTATCGCAACTTCTATTCACTTATGAAATACAAAACACAATACGTAACCCCTGGCGCACCCCCTCTCCCCTCACCGGTGATAAGAAAATACATCCCATACCATACAAACGGATAGGTTACAACAGCCGATCAGATTTTATTTGCTCTCCAACACTCACACCTTAATGCACGCGATCGAAGTAGCATATGCAGCTTGCAACGATAGGCTTCCATCTCACAGCTGTAGTGGAATTATTTATTTCATTTTATAAAGTAGTTAAATCGAGATCACTATATTCGTTTTTTTTGGGATCACATCTTTTTTTTTTTTTTTTTTTTTTTTTAATCCTCCGGCGGATGGGGAAAAATAAAGCTTGAGCTCACCACACTTCCGCGTATTTTCATACGCGTCGTGTGTCGATTTAACTCAATTGCTTTCGCAGCCCAACGCTAGCTGGCGCACCCTTCGTCTAGCTGGTGCACCCTTCGGGATCACATCATATTGCCGCTTACAACGGCTCGATGACTCGATCATTTGGACGTTACGGCAGACCCCAACGCCGCCGAGGACGACGGCGCCGAGGAGGACGATGACGACGTCGATGCCCTCGCATGGGTGGGCGGCGGGGATGGAGGGGTGTTCGATGACTTCGACGACTTCGAGCCAGCATTCGATTACTTGTGATGTGGAAAGGAGTCGGAGGGGGCTACAGTTCGGCGTATGATCTTGTTTCTGCAACTCTCGGTATTTATCAAGCAAGCGTCCGATATAGGAGTTGGTGTCTTCTTCAGTATGTTACGTGTTGGTGTATTTTAAAGTTACAGTACAACCAATTTTACCTCGCATGGGACTCCATGTGTCATCGACGACTGCTGTAGCGCTTTGCTTTAATTACGCGGGTCTTCGCGCCTAACGGTGCGGATGGAGGCTTTTTTAGTGGTTGCATATACGCGAGTGTTTCTGTTGTCGGACACTGTCGATTATTTTTGCAAGGCTTTTCGGCGTGCACTTCGGTGCGTGCTTTATTTTTTGGGAGGGGGGGGGGGGGGGGGGTTAACGTGACTGTGCGGTGCGCTGCGGTGCGTGCTTGTTTTGTGAAGAATCGCACTGTGCGACTCGGGACGGGTTTGCGACGGCTAACGGGACAGATGTCTAATATAGCCATCATCGCAAGAGAATTTTTTCTACAACACGATGATGCAGGTGAAGAGAACAGGCGACAGTGTGCCCGTGGCAATCATAACGTGCCGCATTGTATTTTTGAACGTTTCCGTGTATCTGTTAGACGCATCCCCTGGTACATTAATTGATATTCGGCTCCTTCATGGGCGAAACTGAAAAAAATATAAAATTAACCCTTAACCCTTTCATAGCGTCCAACCCGTTAACAGCAGGACAGGACATCGACTATTACGCGCATTCTAACCCACACCAACCACACCATCCGAAGCTAAACCAACACAATTACCAGCGAAACGTAGGACGAGCCCAAATGGCAAAGAAAATACGCTGACCAACAGATGTCTCAACACTCTGGCGGCGCCAAACAAACCACGCCTCCGGAGAGTTGGATACTCTCCCGCGGTACGTTGCCCTGGGGAGGTATACAATGACACTCGGGGGGTTTTCCTTGAACCAGGGCCCGCGCGCTTTCGAGGGTTCGAGAAATGAGAGTCTCAGCTCGAAGGCTACCCCTACTCGTGCAATACGCAAAGCCTGCCCCAATATTGTGAAGGCGTTCTTGTAGGGGGGGCTCGTAACAATCCAGTCTATGCAGCGCGCTTCCTGGGTGAAGGCCTTGACGCACTGCTCCGAGGATGCGTCGTAGTGTGTGTCCGCCTGTAAACTGGAGGAGAGGCACACGCGCCCATTTCGGGAGGAGAAGAAATCGTTTACATAAATGCACGAAAGCAAGAATTGTCGCACTGGGCAGCCGTGCCGCTGCTGAGCGAATCATGCTCACTATACAGATTGTTTCTGACACTGATATGATACGATGGGTCGGAACATTTCCTTCGAAGTTTTTACCTCGTCGGCATACCGCGTGTACGACACATAGTTTGGCTCATTTCTCAGACGAAACAGAAGTCATCATGGGAGGTGTCGTAGAACAAAAACGGGGCGTCTCTACCATAGCATGTGTCGCACATTCCTCACCATCGATTCAGGTCGTTAGTGGAGATGCGAAGCCCGTTAGCTGCAAGTACCATGTTGACAGCGTCTTGGGTCGCGCCGCAGATATCAAGAACCTCTCCATTTACCTCCACGTGCTCCAAAAGAGCTCGCACCTGGCGCGACCAAACCCAACGCATGCGCGGGCGTTGCAGCAGTGAGTGTCATGCGTTGTCTTTTCGTTGTACAATTTTCGTTTGCTGGTCGTAACTTCGGTGTCCATGCCATCTTGTTGACTCACTGTTTGGTCTCCCTTGGTATCTCTACCTCCTCGCGGGTCCCTTTTCCTTTTCTGTTTTTTTATTGCTTTCCTTTTCCTTTTCCCTTTCCCTTTTTGTTCTCTACTGTTCCTTTTCCGTTTTGTTTTGTTTCCATTTGTTTAACCTTCTTGTTATGTCTTTTCTCTTTCTTTCTTTCTATGCTATACCAGTGATACTGGTTTCCTTTCTTCCTTGCATGTTGCCTGGTGATATACATTCCGCACCCGCACTCGGTGTGGTCGGCATTGCATGCATGGCTAAATCACCTGTATTTGCGATATGTATCTCTGTTTTTTTGCTGTTTGTAGTTTGTGACCACGGACTCGTCTCTCTAGGAGGAGGCATTGGCACGGGCACTGGTTGTGCGGGAGGTGCATCAGATGGGTGGAAATATCAGTTTAATGTGAAGAACACACACAAGCACACACACACTAAAATTAAATTATTTTTCAGATAATAGTCATCTTGGTCATGTCGAACAGCAGTACCACCACCCACCACCTTGTGCCATTAATCCACATGTTCAATCACAACAGCACAGCAGTCCATCCCCAACGTGTTTTACATCCAATGTGATATGTGTCGTATACAATTTAGTGCCAGTGGTGCACGCGAGCGCTTGGTCAACAACCCACGCACCAACCACCTCTTAATAACTCGACTTTAGTGTATAAAAAAATATAAACAACTACTGCTGTACACTGCTATATATTGTGACTTGTGTTTTGGTACCGACCTCTGCCTGTCAGCTGCTACGTCAACTGAATCGTGAGGGCTTTCAACACACCTGAAAGCTCGTCGAGGGGTAGCGACCAAGAGGGGAGGATTGACCCGTAGCCATGGTTTCCAAGGACCCCTTCTCCGCCTTCTGCTGCTGCCTGCTGAACCTCCTGTACATCAACACAACGCAGTCCGATCGAGAGCACAAGCACTCTCCATCGACCATCGGCTCCGTGGTGAGGTCGCGAGCGTGCACCCATGCGGCTCCAATGCTAACTGACCATTGCTCCAGTGCCGACCAGAAAGGACCGCTTCCGACGTGCCTCCAGCCAGTACTCGACCCATTCCGGGCGCCGGCGCGTCCGCAAGCAAAGCAGAGTGCAAGACCTCCGTCTGGATTGGGCTTTCCATGCTTGGTTAGTCCGCATCATCCTCCTCGGCGAGCAGACGGTGCACGAGGCATCCAAAATACGTAAAAAAGACTGATATGCTGGGTCGAACTGTATACCGAGTTTCTCTTGTCACAGGTAACGAACTGTGTGTGCACAAGTAGCTATGAAAAGCTTATGACCATGCCCACTCAGTACAACCGACACCTGCCCTGGTGAGAGCCAAACGACTTCGGTGCGCGGCCTCCACGGCACACAGGAGACGCGCAGGAGCAGCACCCTTCAGCACTTTCCGTCGACGGTTTTGGAGGTGTCAAATGCTCGTGGACAAACGTTCGCAGGCTACAAAACCCGGTAGGCACCACTGGCGTGATGGATTACACCCGCCCTGAAAGTCTCAAGCAGTTCCTGTCACCGGAGCCCCTGCTAGGCCGAAAGTTGTGATCGTCGCCTGCGGGGAGGGGATAGGTTTCTGTACGTCCCTGCGCCGAAAAAGCCATATATTATTAAAAACCCCAGAAATGGACTTCCTGGGCCTACATAAATGCTCGTTCATCAAGGCACATCGTCGTGAGGCCCTGTTTTGTTGCTCCACGTCCACCACGTCACCCATGCCTACCTGTACATCCTAGCGGCACGCGAAGGTGACCACTGTAGCGCGCGCACCATCGACAAACGTGTGACATTCCTATTACGCCGCATTTCTAAATGGAACAACACTGGAGTTTCGACGAAATCTTCGATCTCACAGCTGGAGTGTATTTTCATTTTTTATAATATGGTATTTTGTATTTTGCTTTCGAAGTTGTATCATATTATTGCGCACCCCCCCCTCGGAGCACGGGGGGGCGGAGAGAGGGACAGGCCCCCGGGGCTGCTCCAACAGCAACCCCACGCTATCGTCCGTAACCCTGAGTCAAGTTCCATCCCAACTGGCACTGTCGAGCTTTCGACGCCAGCCAGCCTCCACTGAGAGACTCAAAATAAACATGGTACTCAGCACAAACACAAACGGGCACATGTAACGCCAATATCATATACTAAAGGAGTACCATAATATATAAATGACGCCCGTATACATATGTAATTCACGGCCCAAGACGCACTATTACGGACAAACTCTCTCCTGCAGTTTAAGATTGCGCCAATACCGAGCTAAGTGTGGGACCAAACCACTGCGCCTGCTCATTAGCATTCGTCATCACACCACATCTGCACAGCATAGTGCAAATTCCATACGGGGAAGAATGGACGCACCTCCAGCGTGGAGACATGCGTGCATGTTCGCGAATCACGGTAGCAAACCGACATCGCACCAACGCCTGCATTGCACAATGCAGCTCCCCGAAGGAGAAAAAAATAAAAATAGGAAGGGCGCACCTCCAGCTTGGAGACGTGCGCGCGCTACTCTGATGACACAAACAGGACTCCTGAGCACCACACGTAAATAAAAATTGAACGCGCAATCTACGACACCCGGGCGGCTGGATACCGCCCCCTAGTTACGTGTATCTAACAGCAACGAACACTCTCCCGCGTTGCTGCGACCGTCTCAGTCCCCTTCCACTGACGCCCTCAAAAGCACGGGCGGGTGGGTGGGAAATCAGCCAGTCTATCACACCTTGACCTTGTCTTGCTGACGATGCTCCTCTCTTCTCTGCGTGCTTCGCTTGCTAATCAGCAACACGACAAACTGATCCAAGGTTCCCTTTGCTATACCAGGACAAGTACAAGTAACCACCCGCGTTGATCTCATTGGTCAACGTGCAGTAACCCCAAACTTCTTCCGTACATACAAAACCCTTATTTTCTCGTGCCTCGATAATAATACGCTTTGTATTTTGCTTTCGAAGTTGTATAATATTATTGCGCACCCCCCCCTCGGAGCACGGGGGGGCGGAGAGAGGGACAGGCCCCCGGGGCTGCTCCAACAGCAACCCCACGCTATCGTCCGTAACCCTGAGTCAAGTTCCATCCCAACTGGCACTGTCGAGCTTTCGACGCCAGCCTCCAATAATGGTATTTGGCTCAGCTTACGGACGCATTGCGTCCCTTCCCTACCCCCTTTGCTGTACCCCTCGGGTGCGCACGTCAAGATCCAACTTCTTTCTATCCGCTTGGCACAAATGATGAGGCTGCGTACCAGCTGAAATAGTTACGTCGACTTCTATCCCTCCAGCTTTGGAATGGGGTTAACTTGCCCCCAATCCGTACCCTGCCCCGGCTGGATCCCGTTACCCATCCCCTCCTGGGCCATTAAATTTGCTACCCGGCTGGCATCCTTCCCGTGGCTACGAACGTACGCCTTATAAGCATCAGACGCCCACCGACCCTCCCGTTGCAACGTCTCTGGGGAGGCACCCCCTGCCGATAAGTGCGTTGCGCCCCCAATCCTAAGGGAGTGCAAGGCGTACTCATCCGCCCGCACGCCCGCCAACGCAACCACTTCTCGCAGGGCTACCGTCGCTTGTTGTTTCGTCCACATAGACCATCTACCACCACCACTGCCGTACGCTACGAGGGGCGCCGACGAGGGCAAAAACAAATAACAAGACATCAACTCGAGCATAAGATCGACAGCACCGCCACCAGCCCCTACGGGCCTTGGTGAACCAACCCGAACGCGCGAAATAACCGCCCCTTTTCGCAACTGGTCGCCCTTAGACCCACGGAATCGAACCTCGACGCGGTCGGCTGTTGACCATTGCGCCACCCCCAACTGTACCCGACCGCGAAAGAAAGCCACGTCTGCCCGCCGTAAACAATACGTTTCGTGGATGCGCGACCGGGTTTCCGCGAACATTTCGGACGCGCGGGTCAAAAAACAAAACGACGCACACAACGCAAGCCACAACACGCGTCCCCCGTTACGCCAGGCAGGGATTAAAGTTTCGCCAGCAAGCAACATAGCCCATGACACTGGCCGACGCACGGTCGCCTGATTACCCACTTCGGCATGCGAGCGCGCCGCACCTTTGAGGGCGCTCGCGATGACGGGGTGAGTAGTGTCGAGCTCGAAACCGCGCGAAATGCGATGAAAAAACTTGATGGCCGACAAATGGCTGTCGATAGTCGCCGAGCGCAATTTCTTCGTAGCGAACGCGTATGCTACGTATTCGAACAAATGCCACACGTTAGTCATATCGTCAATGCCGCGATCAAGAAATACGGGAACACCAGAACGTACCCGAAAGTCTACCCATGCTCCAAAATGCCCCAAATAAGCTCGTTCAGTCGAGGCCGCAACGGCGTGCCGCACGAGTCCGAGGCCAACACCGAAGTACATAGAGAAATGCCGATGGTCCCCAGTTCCCGAACCTGCCACGGGATGTTGGGACGAACGGCGCGCAAATTATCAAGAACGGAGCCGCGATCCCAGCGAGAGATACCATCGGCGGCCTCGTTGTGGACACCACGCACATGCGTGGCCTCGAAATGCCATCCGGATGACACTTCGAGAACGCCGAGAAGACGCATGAGGGCACCGGAACGCGGTTCCAGCCCCCCCCGACACCGCCGCACCCAATGCACGGCGGCCTCGTTGTCTCCCCGCAGCAAAACACAATCTCCCGTCGCTGACGGTCGATCGGCACACGAAGACACTAGTACAAAGGCCGACACAACCATGCCCAAAAGTTCAAGCACGTTGATCGATAAGTCGTCCACCCCGCGGACGAACTTACTCGAGCCGCAAAACCGCGACTGTTCCAGGGCTGTGAGATCATAGCGCCAGTAAACACCGGTTTCGAGACAATATCCCCCGACGGCGGTTTTGGACGCGTCCGAGAACAACGTACGTTGTGCCGGGCGCTCCAACAAATTATACATCGGCGCCGACAGCACCCCGCCGCGCGCGTCAAGACCTTTGTCCACAAACCACCGCCAGAACTCGAGATCCGCATGGAACTCGGGCCCAAGGGCCACACGCCGCCCCGGATTGGCCATTCGGCCAGCGAATTGATCACCGGCAGCGATGCGCGGCATCCCAACCGAAGCCAACAAACGATGCACGAAGAAAGAACCGGGACGAACTGCAAACGAGATGTGCATGAGGAAGCCCGCCAACTGCGACACCTGCTTCGCTGAAGCATGGTTGCGAGTCGAGGGCCACTCCGCTAAAAGCACGCGCAACTTGAGGCGCTTATGTGGCGGTGCCGTCACCGTAAGCGCCTCTGTATCCACCAACCAGCCCAACACCTCGAGACGCGTGTCCCAGTTAGTGATTTTGCTGGCGGACAACAGCGGAGGGTCGGACGCGCCACGTACGCCCAACAAGCGAAAATGGTCCGACGCCAATGACTGCACAGCCCGCATACAGCGACGACCGTCCGGCCACCACTGAACCTCGACAAGAATGCCATCGTCTACGTAGTACCGCACGAAAAAAACGACTCCCGGCGTAGCCGCCGCTACCGGATACGGTTCGACAATCGCGAGGGAGGGACGTCACTGAACCCCCCCGCGGCGGGGCAAGACGCACGTGTTCGACGGCATCCGCCCCGTGTGGGGAAACAGCCGCATTTTGAAACGTAGAGTGGGTGTGGGAATGTTCCAGCGCAGACGCCATTAGCCCCCAGAACCCGGGACTATTACGCCACCCGAATTGCAAGCGAAGATCCACAACTACGTATTCGCCCATCGCGTACCCAAACACCGGCGCCCCTACCGGGTCAACTAAAACTTGACGATAGGCGTCTTTCACGTCAACGCGGCAGAGGACGATTCGAGCTGTGGGACCGTGCAACTGCCGCAAAAACAACACCCTTAACAACACATCCCGAAGTACATGACCGAGCTCGCAGGAGGGGGCGGAGGAAAAATCGGTATCGTCGTTAACGCTGGAGTGGCCGCCCGCGCGCGCAAATGTGAGATCGTGGATGATGCGAAACTTAGGCTTAAGCACGACGGCCAATGGCGAAACACGTAAACCCGGAATATCGGCGGCGGAACTTAACTTGAACACCAAAGCCCGACCGTGCCCAACGTCAGAACATATCTTTTGGTGAACAGCAACGGCATGGGGGGCGACGCTCGGGTGGTTACCGTATGCAAGCTCCGCAGCCAGATTACCCCCCCGCGCAACACACACCGGGGAACCCGGTGCCAAGACGCGGAGCAGCTGGTCAACACGAGGGAAGTTCTTGACGGTACCAAACCAATGACGAACGATGTGAGGATGAATATGGGGGGCAATGCGATCGGATCCGACAGCGGACGTACACCCGCCCTGAAAGTCTCAAGCAGTTCCTGTCACCGGAGCCCCTGCTAGGCCGAAAGTTGTGATCGTCGCCTGCGGGGAGGGGATAGGTTTCTGTACGTCCCTGCGCCGAAAAAGCCATATATTATTAAAAACCCCAGAAATGGACTTCCTGGGCCTACATAAATGCTCGTTCATCAAGGCACATCGTCGTGAGGCCCTGTTTTGTTGCTCCACGTCCACCACGTCACCCATGCCTACCTGTACATCCTAGCGGCACGCGAAGGTGACCACTGTAGCGCGCGCACCATCGACAAACGTGTGACATTCCTATTACGCCGCATTTCTAAATGGAACAACACTGGAGTTTCGACGAAATCTTCGATCTCACAGCTGGAGTGTATTTTCATTTTTTATAATATGGTATTGACCTCCACGTTCATTTCCTGAGCAGCAGGATGGCAATGCTGTCGATGAACAAACACCTCTTACCCTGTGTATCACGATGCTCCCTGATCTCTTCTGTCCAGCTGCGGCATCTTTCTCATCCACCCCTCCGCAAGTAAAAACAGCTGCGCTAGTTGAGCTACGAGTACCTGCGGCAGCGCCCGCTGCATCTGCAACATCATGAGACTCGCTGCCTCCTTCCTTCTCGTGAGACTTGTTGCCTCCTTGCGCGTTATCATCGCCTTGCTCGCCCACTGCTAGTAGATAAGTAGAACACGCGACGTAGCTCTCGAAGCCGGCGATGGGACACCATTCTACGCTGCATGCATTGGCGCCTGTGTCAATCTCTTGGAGGGTCGCGTCATCCCTCATGGCCTTGTTGAACTGACTGCTGTGTTGCTGTGTTCAAAAGAACCCAGGCCAAAGTTACGAGAAGCAGTCTGAAAAGGTTGTATGAATCTTGGTAAGGCGTTTTGCATTGGGGAACCGGGCAAAACCGCTGAAGCCCTCAATGCCACATCACCTCCCACATCCAGACGAGTATCCAGCATCAAGATGGTGACTGGAGTGCAGGTGTGATGTCATTCAGTGCATGTAGGCTTTAAGGACTGGTGTTGTTAAGTGGTGAATCTGTCTGAATGTGGCTGGTCTGTTGGCTTTTACGTTTGTGGGTTGCTTTTGGTCTTGTAGAGCCCCCAACATTCAACGTTACACTTTGTTCCTGTTCTTCCTAAAAAGAGCATCGTACTTGTATGTACGATTATGGGGGACTGCCTCGCTGTGCTATCATACTGCTACTACTGCTGCTACTGCTGCTGCAACGTTGGACACTCTGTTGCTACGTTGCTGCAGTATTAGGCTTGCTTCGATGCATTGCTGGTGCAGTGTTGCAGTGTTGCGTTGCTGCAGTGTTGGACTGCTTCAATACACCGCTGCGCTGCAACGTTGGGCTGTTAGGCTCGAGATACGAACGTCCGAGTAAATAGAGTGTTTGCAAAAATAGTGTGTTTGCGAAAGTACGTTTTTAGAAATTTACTTCTTCAAAAATTGTCCCGAAGGCAATATTTGCGGTAAATTTTTGAAAAAAAGGCAAAAACGTACTTTGTCGAAGGTAGGTTTTGATCAAAAGTTACGGTAAATTTTGTCTCTCTGCTTCATTGGCCTACAACGCACCGAGCATTTGTCCGAGGCAGAACGCCTCTGCAAGGGTCTATAGCTGCGCCGGCAGGAGGCTGGATTCGACGACGAAGGAGGAGGGCGACTGGCCGTCGACGGGCGGGGAAGAGACGGATTGAACTCTCCCTGAACGAGAATTTTGTTTTTCAGATCAGCACCGCAAACTGCGTGGAGCATTTTGTTTTTTTTCGACGGGGGAGAAGGGGAACCGACTGGAATTGAGTGTGAACGAGAGCAAGTGCGAAGGAGCTGGCCGAGTGAGCTAAGGCGATGAGGCGGCCACGGAGAACCACAGCAGGAGGACGGCACACGGAGACCCACGACCGGCACGCACATCATCATCATGAGAGCAGCGATCGTCTTTTTTTCAAGGGTTATTTTTACGAGGCAGTAGTACAACATGTTACTTACGTCTCTGATTTTTGTAGAGTTTGTAGAAGAGTTGTATACCCTTCACGGGGAACGACCCGCCGCAATTTTCAATTTTCAGGCACGGGCGTCGTAGCTGCGCTGCAACCTGTCAAACAACTCGGGAAGGAGGGGCGATCATTGATATCTGTACGGTGGTTTTGGTTCCATTGCTCTTGTTTCACTGCATGCCCGCGGGTCGTCACTCTGACAGCACTCCAGACAGCAGGCGCGTTCGTCTATACTCACGATTACCGTGCGGTTCGTACGGTGCAGGCAGCCCAACCGCTGTAGTTTGTAGCCGCGAGTCGGTTAGTTGTGGGGACGGGGGAACTCTACGTATGCTGTAGTTGAGTGGATACCGGCGGCCATGTGAGTTCAGTTGGCACATTTGACCTTTTCACTTGTGCGCCTTTTTTCGTATCGCGCGTTTTTCGGCGGGAAAGCGTAGTATTTCCCTGACGAATTTTGATTTCACTTGGTTTTTCGGATCTTCCTAGGGCTCCAGCACCTTTGTGTGACCACGGACTCTAAGTGTTTGACAAGAGTTAATGTGAGAAAACAACAACAACAACAATAGCGCCCTAAGCAGGACCAGTTTGAAGCACCACGCTGTTGTCACGACACAACACAAGCTACTAATACGAACGCACGGAGGATTGAGAGGGTACCTTGAGCATGACGCGTAGGCGTAACATCAGAGATGTACAGGTGAACCGTCGGTATGGTGCGCTCTGCGCCCGTGAGCGGTTAAGGATTCAGCGCTTGCTGCAACTTGTGATGAGCTTCGCCCAGCTCGCGGAGTCGGGCGCACTCGGAGAGGAGGCTCAACGCAGAGAGCGACACCACGCGGCGTTGATTGCGGCTGTCGTATGCAACATCTGGCAAGATCGCACTTGTCTCGGTCCATCTGTGCGACAACAGCCACCGCGCTTCTCGAACATCACCGAGAATGAAGCGTGGCACGACTTTCGGTTTAGGGCAGAGGACTTGCCGCGACTTCTGCGCGCGCTGCGGATTCCACGCAGGGTAGTGCTTCGCAATGGATCCACATTCCACGGGGAAACTGCGCTTCTCCTTCTCCTCCGTCGCATGAGGTAGGCGTTGCTCTGCTTGTAACACGTGTAAACACCTGTGATGAGGTAGTAACTGCCGACAAGATTTTTTCCGCGCGAAACAGACCCCCGTACCTCTGATGCTGTAGCCTGTTTTGTGCTGGGATGTGCAGAGTACCAGGTACCAGGTATGCTGCACCTGGAACGAGGCAACACGAGACTCGAGTACGTACGAGTACTTGTTGTATAATAATGCTGTACCAGAGGTACGTATGTCATTATTGAAGTCTCATGCCTGGTACATAGCAAGACGCACCATATGGACATACTGCTGCTGTACAAGGTTTACAGCTGAAAAAGTAACTGCTCACAAGGATTTTTTTCGGCGCGAAACAGACCCCCGTACCTCTGATTCTGTACGTACCATGGTACCTTGCTGTGTGCTGGTACCGTGTACCAGGAGTACCAGGTATGCTGAAGGCGAGTACGAGGGTACAAGAGACTCGAGTACGTACGAGTACTTGCATAATATTAATGCTGTACGTAGTACCTGGTATGTTATTATTGAAGTCTCATAGTAAGACGCCATATGGACATACTGCTGCTGTACAAGGTTTACAGCTGAAAGTATCCTATACTGTAATCCAATACAGACTGTCTGTTGTTACTTCCAGCTGCGGTTCGCTCCACGCTTTTTTTGGGGGGAGGATCAGTCCTACGTCACAAAAAAATAGGCGGTATCATGTTGGTATGTCTGACTTGTGGGAGGGCAAAGAGAGGACTGCATGGTGCTGACAGGGCCGATTTTGTTGCTGTAGCGGCATGGCAACACTTGCAGCAGCAGACCGTGGAGTATGACCGATTCGGAGTTAATTTACCACCAACTTTAACACGATCCGCAGTACGTACTGCTGCTGCAGCCGCAGTATAGAGCGGCAGCGTTGATGAGTACGAGCGCAGCAGTAGAAGTTGAGCATGACAGGAAGGCTCACGACATCAGGAATATAACCAGCAGCACTTGGTTTTGCAGCAGGAAGCGGCAACAGAATAAAAGTGCGCCTAGATTTGCATCCTCGTTGCTTCCGTTCTCCACCCAGTGCAGCTTGATCTTGAACGTCCTCGTATTTGATGTACGTGTCGCGTGTGGACCGGTCGCGTTTGTAGCGATCATCGCCAATCGCAGTCGATGATGTTGGCTGACTGCTGATAACATCCGAACGTTACCCACCCTCATTCTGAATGACTGATAGGTATCCCGGTCGAATGCAAGACTTTCAACAGCAATTCGGGCGAGATTACACGCAGCTATCAAGGCTCTTCAACGAGAGGATTGACTTGGTGTGGAACGAGCATGAGCACCGAATGAACGACAACCTTGATTTCCACGCCCGGCGCTTCGACCTGTACAGGCGCAAGATTGAAGAGAAGGGTAAGCGATCACAGGCTTCTCTTGCGTGTCTCGCATACACACTCTAGTCCAGGCCAAAACAATTCCACGCGGCGCTTCTTGACTGTTGATTGTTATATTCGCTGGTGCTTTCGCTCTGTCGATCGCGCTGTCGCTCCGTTCGCCCGCGCCGTCGTTCGTTTGACCGATGGTACGAGGCTTAACCGTTCAGCAGCTCGAAGTATCACTATGCAGTAGTACGCACGCGGGACGAGCTATGTAAGGTGTAGTTTTTTCTGGTACGCGGCAGCAGCAGTAGCATAATGCGACAGGGCATCAGCAATAGCAGGTTGATACTACGGAGTAGTGCTCTGGATACGGCGGTATCCAAAGACAGCGACGTCACTCCGTTCCCTCGCTTCTATGCCCAGTGGATTGTTGATCGCCCGGTTGGTCGGTATTTGTTCAGTACCCGCGGCCTGTGGCCTACTTCGTCGACCTACGAATATATTTCCTTTGAAAAATGTCCCGGTACAAGAGAGTACGCGATAAAAAGAGAAAACGACCTTGACTCCTTCCCAAGATCAGAATGAGAAACGTACCAGAAGACGGAGACAATTCTAGACGAATAAAAAAACGGCACTTTATTTAAAGAATTATAAGATCACTTGATTTTTGTATACCACTCCCTCAGTACACCCCCCGGTCTGGGAATTAAAAAAAAAATGAACCGTGTGTTGTCACGTTTTCTTTCGTGTACCCCTGCGGTACATGATACCTTTTCCTCTCAAGAGTTAGCATGTATGGCGATCGGTGAGGACATATGCCCAAGTATGATACATGGACACCAGTCATACAGTTCATTCCGGCTGTTTTTCCAGTAAACACGGGTACGAAAGTGCGTTTGGACAAAAATTGCACCCCGTTTCTTCGAAGAGAGTACTTTTCCTCTTGATTGTCCTTCACCGTGGAAGGATGCCGCCAAGTATGGTATATTAATACCTGGTAATCATTTGGGCTGCACACGCGGACGACTTTACCTGTAGACTGCATTAGACTCGTCTTTTTTACGTTTTGTGTGAAACATATCATAAGCAGCATGACGCACCTACTCTTTTTTTTTGTAAACCGCAAATGTCCGTGTCATAGACACCCTTCCGCCCCGCTGTGAATCGCTGTCGATAGGTGGACTAGGGCTGGTGCTATCATACATCATCGGTTTTATCGACGGCGCCATCAGGAAAATGTGTCGCCCTGGCGGAGATGACGACCTGCAACGCGAGTGCTATGATGGACACCACAAGGTACATGGACTGGCGTGGCAGTCGGTGGTGTTCGCGGACGGGATCATATGGGACGTACACATGGAGACCGGCCGACGCCACGACTCGTACCTCCTGTCCCAGAGCCACTTGAACAACCGGCTTGCGGAGGTGCAACAGGGGAACAGCGTCCAATGCAAGGTCTACGGAGATGCCGCGTATCCGATCATGAGTCACATCGACCGCGGCTTCAGAGGAGCGAACCTCACCCCTGCACAGAGAGCTTACAACAAGAACCTGTCCCAGGTCAGAATCTGTGTCGAGTGGATGTTCGGGAAGGTGTCCAAGGAGTTCGCGTTCGTCGACTACAGTGCGAACCTTAAGCTCCGCCTGCAGCCGGTCGCCACGTACTATGGGGTGGCGCTCCTTCTGACAAACGCTCACTCTTGCTCGTACGGCAACGTCACTGCGTCATACTTTAGCTGTATGCCGCTTAGCCTCGAGGAGTATTTTCAGGTCTGATGACGGTGTTGCTGTAGATGCGAGGACGCTGCGAACGGCACCCTTGCGTGAAGACTTTTATTTTTGCTTTTGCGGCAACGTATATGGTTTTTAAGAGCCTAGTACACAGCGGTCATACGAAGAGCCCGTTGTGATTTTCGGCGTTGGGTTTAATATTTCTGTACAAGGCGCCGACCTTCCTTGTGCTCGTACGACACCGGTATTTTATGATGGCTTGGACGTGAAGTTCTTCCTTCGTTTTTCTTCCGCTTTTTTTTTTAGTCGTTGATTTTCTCGCGTCCAATGTACCTGGTTTCTGGCGTGCGTATTATGTTGTGTCTGTCGTTTCCAGTACGATGACGTGGCATTGCGTTCTCTACTCACGGTACTGTCTTACGATGTATCTATGTCGTAGTTTGGGCACCACGGGGGGAGGTTGTATTTTTCTAGGATGAAGACTCGGCAGACGCGGGGTGTGCTGGATGTCGACGGGTAGAAAGAACGGTTAAGCACGACACATGCCCCTCAGCGCGCACGAAGGTAGCCTGTAGTGCCATTCGTGAAGTTCCGCTCTGATTTCGACATCAATAGCGATGATTTGAGTTGCCGACTATTGAATAGGGCCGTTCGTGCACATCGCGCATCCCGTCCATCGCCGTGATGCGTGTCGATGTCTGCCCAGGCTTCCTCAAGCGGCGCTGACTACTGGTATGATGTACGGGCCCCTCTTGATTGTTTTTGTGTGTTTTCTCGACCACGGTAGGTATGCTATGTAGCTTGTTATTTGTTTCAATTTAATCTAAAGAAAAAAAAAAAAACGCAAACTGTGCTCGATTGACGTGCCGACGTGCCTGTTTCACTACTATGTCCCACGCCAGGCTTGACACTCGCCTGCGCACTTTTTATTGTCGCATTTCAACAATACACCAACGGGCTATGTACTATGCATGTTTTTTCATTTCGATAACTACACATGTCAAGTGCAGTGTATACCTGGTATGCATCTCGTACGTAGACTTCGTTATGCATGTGTCAGAATCGACCCACCCATTCAAAGACAGCACTTAGATATATTAATAGTATTTGTAGATACAAAAATTCACTTTTGTTGTGTTGAGTTAATGTGTGTCGAATCTGTTGAACCACGCACACAGTTATTGTATTGGTCGCATAATAATATGTCGATGGCATCCTCGTGTCGTCCTCCAATAACTGCCTTCTCATGAAAACAAACAAAACAAACAAGCTAAAAAACTGCTGGCAGATACCCTGCTTCGTCTACCAAACCTATGAACAGAAAGCATTGTCTGCTAAAAAGAATACACCGACGCGCTACAGCAGTACTTTACCGGTAGAGTACCCGTAGATGATAACCCACCAAGAATATTCAGACCGGACACAACAAATGTCGCCTACCTACCTCTCACTTTTGAAGCACCTCTATACTATGTAACGGGGAATCGTCTGCTAAAAAAACAAAAAAAAAAAGTTTTTCTATACGAGCATAACTGAACCCCGCGCCCAGTTGTTGGTTGCATAATATGTCCATCGTCTTCCAGTAACTACCTACTCATGGAAACAAACAAGCTCTTCATGCTGAAATATACACTATTCCGTCTACCCAACCTGCGAACAGCAAGCTTCGTATGCTCTAAGACTACACCGACGCACTACTGTCCAGATGATAGCCCATCAAGAACATTCAGAACGGACATAACAATTGTCGCCTACCTACCTCTCACTTTTGAAGCACCTCTATACTACCGGTATGTAACAGGGAATCGTTTGTTAAAAAAACATGAACAAAATATTATGTGAGCATATCTGAACCACGCGCCCAGTTGTTGCTAGCATAATAAATTGTCGACGGCATCCTTGTGTCGTCCTCCTGTTACTACCTTCTCATGAAAACTAGCTAGTCACGCAGACAGATACCCTACTGCGTATACCCAACCTACGAACAGAAGGCATCGTCTGCTCAAAGAATATACCGACGCGATACGAACTGTTGAGATGTTTTTTTTTTTTCTTCATCACTTTTACTTTCCAGATCAACTCGTAGGAGGTTTTACCCTCAACGATCTTCTGGACAAGCCGTGGTCACAGGTGTCGCCCCTTCTCCCCCCCCCGGCTGAAGAATATTCAGACCGGACAAAACAAATGTCGCCTACCTACCTCTCACTTTTGTAGCGCCAATATACTATGTGACAGGAAACCGTCTCCTAAAAAAACGAAAAACGTTGTTTACACGAGCATATCAAAACTATTTCGACAAAACCAGGCAAAAAACACAGCCTGCGTACCGTGTACTTTTGACGCAACTCGCCGTACTTGTGGCTATGACGGTATGATATTGCACCGGAGAAACGAGCGTTGTACTGTGAAGCTATCTATCTACTAGAGCTTCTCCGCAAGCTTCCCCATCATCGCCGCCATTTGAAGCATGAACTGCTTCTGGGATTCACTCTTAGCGGCTCGAGCTTTAGCTTCTTCGGCCTTACGTGCGATCTTGGCCTTGGTTTCCTCTGCCCTTAACCTTGCCTCTTCGGCTTTGCGCTCGGTTTTCGCTTTCGCTTCATCGGCTCGAGCCTTTGCCTCGACAATTCTCGCCTTGCTCTCATTAACTTTTGCGTCGGCTTCTTTGTCCGCGACTAAGAGACGCTTAGCTTTTTCGTCGGGGTCGTCGGTTTGTGCCGACAGCATTTTCAGCATTGCCTTAGATTCGTTCTCTGCTGTCCTAGCTGCAGACTCGGCTATCGCTAGCTTCCTTTCCTTTGTCTCGTCGGACTCTACCTGGTTAGCAAAGTAGCTGGCAACGGAATCCTCGAGTTGAACGGTGGCCGGCGCTGAGCGACGCTTAGGAGGTGTTGAGTCCTCGTCCTCATCCGAGAAGGGGTTGCCCGATGACGTCAAACCTGAACCAGAAACCCTCCGCTTCCTCCTGGCGCCCGAGCCGCTAGACTTCGTTGCGTAAGCATGCACCTGCAAGTTTTTATTAAGAGTTGTAAAACGATGAGCATGGGTAAAAAGCGGCGAGATTGAAATGCCCGTATTAGGTAGCATAGGTCGATGGACAGAAACAATGGATTGGGGCACAATATTTGCGGACGACGGGATGGAGAACAGCCAAAGTTCGTGTAGGTACGTTCAACACGTTCAACATTATAGTGTATCAATATGTTTCAACGAATGGAATAAGAGTAGGAGATAAACAAAACAAACTGCTTCACCACAGCAGCAATCAGTGTACAGGGAAAACGTTTGCACTGCACAGCGACAACCGCGTCCAGTTAGAGTCAGCTTATGTTAAAACCACCACTTCGAGTTAAAGCGCAATCTTGCCCGCTTCTGTACACGCCGGGTTCGTGTGCATCGGATACACAATGCGACCTAAACGACGACAGACGGACAAAACGCAGGCACATCAAGACACAGAAGCCTGTACTCACCTCGATTTGAAATGTTTTATAGCCAAAGAAAAAAAGCAATCGTAATACGGTTTGTAGAAGGGTACAGTAACAGTCTACTATAGTTGTATTTAATAGAGGGTGTACTACAAATAATACACATCACGCTCTGGAGAGGTTATAGCAATTAAAAAAAATCACGCACAGTATTGGTTGAGGGATAGTCGACGGCGGTACTGTCGGGCTATACAAGGCGCTTCGCTCCGCGGGTGGCTTTCACCGCCCGCCACGCTCGCTCACAAGGACGAATCGAATAAAATGCGAATGAAGCGGACAGAGAGGTCCACGATTTTAGGTGCAAACTGAGGACTTGCAAAAATGGCAACGGCTCTCTGCTCCAGGATAACAACCCGGACGCCGCGCGCATGTACGAAAGACTTGTGAGGTACGGAGAGAAGGAGCAGTATTGCATTGTAATGGGATCAAAACTAAAGGCAAAACCTTCGAGTATCACACCAGCGATGTGTGAGTAGTTGTATGTTTTTTTAGAATAGGAAGATTGCCATTTCTTCGTTCGTTTTGAGACCTCAGCGTGCTGTATAAATGCTCGACAACATGCTCGCTCTTCAACTGTCTGCTTGCTTGCGTTGTCGCTCTCTGATCGGCACGTACTTGCGTTGCGGCTTTGTGCGGGCTGTTTGTGACGTGTTGTGTGGTGCTTGCGGTGCTGCAATCCCTGGAACAGTAGATGCTCGACAGCAACATGCTCGTACATGATACTTTGTGCACAAATTGGCCCACAAAAGCAAAATGAAATGAACATATATATGGCTATTTTGCAAGAAAGAAAAAGGAAAGCTCGCCGGCAAGTGCAGCAATAGAAGACGTGTAAGTGACATCTCCGAGAGGCCAGTTAGGTGCCAACGGATCCTGTTGAGGCAGAAAGACAAAATAGGTGTGCGTATAGTGGAAGGTGCTCCAATGCACACCGCGCCATGAACAGGCATCTTAGCCCAAAAGCAGAGGGACTTTCCCTGCCAAAGGACAGCGGACCCGTGTGTACTAAAACCTTGATGTGGGACGAAATCCCTTTACAACCAACACACTGGTGCCAAACTGCAGTAGTATCGCAAACATGTCACGTTCCGCAATAAAAACAAACCTACCTTCTCGGCTCGGTCCTGCTTGGCCTCTTCGATAGCACTATTTCGCCCTTCGATTTTGCAGCGTTTTCTTCGGCCTCGTCCTCTTGCTGCATACAAGTGTTTAGGGCTTCGTGTGTGGCGTCGTCCATGCCTTCTCGAACGCCACTCGTGAATTCGCCATTTTTCACCTCCTGCCGGTGAGCTGCCATCATCTCTTTGTACTTGACTCGGCAACCACGTCCCGTGACTCCCTCGGCGTGCGCAAAATCTGGGACCGTGGAGATCGTCGCCGCCAACTCGTCCCAGGCAGCCAGGAGTTTGACGCCCTTTGTGTACTTCGCGAGAAACGGTTTGTCCGCCACGACCTGAAAAGGGAAACACAGTCGGAGCGAGTTGGACGAAAGCATGAGCGACGTATGTACTGGCATGGAACGCCCGTGCGCGGCTGCGAAACGCCCGGCGAACAAATGTGCGCACCATCTCATCGACGTCGCGTCTGCTTGCATCTGGCCCATGTACGTAAAACACCTTTACTTGAAACATACTTCCTCAACGAGGAAGTCTTGTGTCAAGTATAAAAGTTACTACTGCTGTAGCAAATAGCAGAAGCAACAGCAGCCGAAAAAATCGCAGCAGAACACCTAGCTGCAGCAAACACCAGAGCTATCAGGCGCAGGAGCACAGATTTTCGCCGGCTGCACCGCAGCATTAACATCGCAGCAGCGGCAGTCGCAGCATACCATCAACAACGTTTCGGCCACGATTTGGAACTCGCACTGTTGTATTTGACTACGCAAATAACATCGTGCTGTCAACGCTCGACATCAGCTTGAGGTGAGTGTTTCGCTTGAAACGGTGTTCTTGGCCTCCCGGGTCCATCTAAACGTTACGCAGCCGCGACACAGCAGTAGCGGCAGCAACAGTTTGCATTAAGCAGCAGCAGGCACGCATCTCAGCTGTGGGCACGTCCCCTCCCATGGCCCACCTACAACAGCCGCGACATGGCCGACACAGCAGCAGCAGCAGCCGCTACGCAATAGCAGCAGCCGCTACGCAATAGCAGCAGCCGCGACGCGACAGCAGCGGCAGCCGATTATCCGTACTACTGTCGCCGTTTAGGTACGGTATCATCGTGTCGTCAATTTCATCTGAGTCTTAGTCTATTTGCAAGTAGTTTGTCCCCGAAACATGGGCGGCAACAAGCTACCAGGTAACTGGTACTGCTGTTTGGTACCAGGTACTCGTACTGTAGTGTCCTGGAATATAAACCTGTCTACAGAGTACAGCAGCAGTAGTAAAATTAAAAAATCAGGCATCCGTTCTAGGCGAGCATTTCGTTTTGAAAGATGGTTTGAGCACCCCAAGACCAGCGCGCCAGCCCCGGATTGCACAGTGAGTAACCTACTCATCAAACACGCTCCTTACCTGCAACATCAAAATGCGCTTCTTGTCGACGCTCCACCTGGTCGGCGCCTTGCGCGAAGCCGACTCCTTCTCGTCAGCGCCTCCCACAAGCGTCACCTCCGGATCGCTGGTGCTCTGAGAAGAGGATGTCGCGATTCCCCGCTGTGGTTCACCAGGGTTGACGGGGCTTGCACCGAGACAACCAGGTGGCCTCCGCCCTATAGAGGTGCTCGAAGTCGCAGGGACGGTACCACTGACCCCTGGGAGCCCGCTGCTACCGCGGGCTGCGCCGTGAACAAGCTTGGATGGTGGGGGTGGCAGCAGAGGAAGTGCTGCCAAAGAGAGCTCTGCACGAACCTTGGCCTCTGCCTCCAAGCTAATCCGTGCCATCATCGCATTATCGGGTGCCCCGCTCATCGGCCCGAGGAAGACTGGGAGAGAGGCGACTTGGGCTCGATGCGTAGTGTGGTGCCGCGTGTATTGTAGGTGGTGTGTTCGTTAGGTGCTGTGTGAGGACGGCGTGCCTAACTCCCGATAAAAATTTAAAATTCACGCCGCGTTGCCGCACATCCCCGTTTCCCTTCTAAATTTCGGAGGCGTCGCCTGCAGGATTTATTTTACCTCTAGCGCAAACACACCAAAATCTTGGTGGGAAGGCAATTCACTTGTTTTAGCGGAAGGCAAGTAAATTTCTAAAAACGTACTTTCGCAAACACTCTAATACGTTTCTAAAAATTTACTTGCCTTCCGCTAAAACAAGTGAATTGCCTTCCCACCAAGATTTTGGTGTGTTTGCGCTAGAGGTAAAATAAATCCTGCAGGCGACGCCTCCGAAATTTAGAAGGGAAACGGGGATGTGCGGCAACGCGGCGTGAATTTTAAATTTTTATCGGGAGTTAGGCACACCGTCCTCACACAGCACCTAACGAACACACCACCTACAATACACGCGGCACCACACTACGCATCGAGCCCAAGTCGCCTCTCTCCCAGTCTTCCTCGGGCCGATGAGCGGGGCACCCGATAATGCGATGATGGCACGGATTCGCTTGGAGGCAGAGGCCAAGGTTCGTGCAGAGCTCTCTTTGGCAGCACCTCCTCTGCTGCCACCCGCATCATCCCAGCTTGTTCACGGCGCAGCCCGCGGTAGCAGCTGCTGCTATTGCGTAGCGGCTGCTGCTGCTGCCGCTGCTGTGTCGGCCATGTCGCGGCTGTTGTAGGTGGGCCATGGGAGGGGACGTGCCCACGGCTGAGATGCGTGCCTGCTGCTGCTGAATGCAAACTGTTGCTGCCGTACTGCTGTGTCGCGGCTGCGTAACGTTAAGATGGACCCGGGAGGCGTGGTGCTTCAAACTGGTCCTGCTTAGGGCGCTATAGACCCTTGTAGAGGCGTTCTGCCTCGGACAAATGTTCGGTGCGTTGTAGGCCAATGAAACAGAGAGACAAAATTTACCGTAACTTTTGATCAAAACCTACCTTCGACAAAGTACATTTTTGCCTTTTTTTCAAAAATTTACCGCAAATATTGCCTTCGGGACAATTTTTGAAGGAGTAAATTTCTAAAAACGTATTTTCGCAAACACACAAATTATAAAAATTAAATTACACTCCAGCTGTGAGATCGAATATTTTGTCGAAACTCATCTTTGCAAGCTGTGTGTGATACTCCGATCGCGCGTATCACGAGTTGTGTGTCCTCATTAAGGATATAGGTCGGCGACTCCCCTTTCAACTACAGTGTAGCTATCAGGGTTAACAGGGTGATGTTAGGCAGTCTGTGCGCGGAAACTATAAAACCCGTTTCTGAGAGGGACAAAATCTGACAGCTGTGGAAGGAAATGCATCCGTTTATCAAGTGAATACTGTAAGTCGAATAACCGGTGAGGGGAGGGCGGAGTTTCTAAGGACGTGGGGGCCTGATTTTGATCACAAGGGGGCGGGAGGGGGGGAGGGGGGGGAGGGGGCGGGAGCGGGGGAGGGGGCGGGAGGGGACGGGTGGGGCAGGTCAATTTGTGCGTGGAAACTATAAATCCTTCTTGTGGGGGAGGGGGGGGGAAATGTGCCGGGGGGGGGCGGGGGGCGGGGGGGGAGGGCTTTAGGTCGCATATATGTAGGGGTTTGCTATATGCGTGGTGCTAGGTCAAGGCGATGGTGCGGGTGGTGGGGAAGGAGGGGGCATTGGGGGCGGGGGTGGGTGGGAATTGCAGCAGCAAATCCTGTTGCTACGGTGCTGCGGTGTCGGAATGATTCAATGCCCGCTGCTGCTTTATACTGCGACTGCTGACGCAGTGTTGAACGGCAATGCTGCGCTCTGTTGCTTGCTGTGTTTGCCTGCAATGCTTGCTTGTAGTGCCGGTCTGTTTCAGCGCCCTCTGTAGCTGCTGCTTCGATGCACTGCTGTTACTGCAGTCTTATGTTGGACTGCTCCTCCATATTGCTTCGTACGTACCAGGGTACATATTAGGCATATATATATATATATTTTTTTTTTCTTTCTTTTTGCGCACATTCTACTTGCCAGCTTCTGGACAAGCCGTGGTCATAGTTGTCGTCCCTTCTTCCCCCCGGTTCTTGCCTTTATTTTTTATCGCGCGTGGGGTTCAGCAGCAATCCCACTGCTCGTCGATTTTTCATCGAGTGTTGCTAACTCACGCTCTCGCGTTTTCCGCAAGTCAATTTGTGCGCAATCAAAAGTCCCCACCATTTTACACGCGTATGCACTCGGCAGGATTCGAACTCACGAAACTGACCTATACCAGGCTCGAGGATAACCTGATACGCCACCGGGGCGACCGGCAATCTACTCAGTGCTGGGGAACTTCGATGCGCTGTGGTGCTGCTGCATTGCTGGACTGCTTCGGTGAACCCTGCTGCTGCTATGTTGGGCTGCGTTGGTGCAGTGCTGCTACAAGATTGGATGGCATCGTTTTACTCTTGTTCTCTCGTTGCTCGGTGTTGGACTCTGCTGCTGCGACGTTGGACTGATTCGGTGCACTACTTGTGTTGGTGCAATGTATTCGATATAGCTTGTCTCAACACAATGCTGAACTGTTTCTGGTGAACTCTGTTGGTGTATCGTACGAGTATTGTTGGACTTGTTTCGACGCACTGCTGCTACTTGGACTGCTTCCATTGCGCTGCCGCTGCAATGCTGGACCGTATCGCTGCACTCTCTGCTGCTGTTTCAGTGCTGGCAGTTGATGCGATGCACGCTGCAACGTTGAACTGCATCGCTGTACTGCGAAGCCGGCCTGGTTCGGTGTACTCTGTTCCGGCGTTGTTGCACATATGCTCACGGCAGTACTCATAGCGGGGAGTAAACTATACCCAGGTACCAGGTATCAATTTCGGCGGGAAATGCTGAAAGGCACTGCTATGAATATGAACAATATGAACAATATCAACAGTACTTCAGGGTTGGATGCTGCTCATACTGCGAGCACTCTCAGTTTTTTCGGGGTCGTATTTTGCATACCAGGTACTTGTACTGCCTTCCTTTAAGCATATTTCAGCATTCAATAAAAATGCGGATACTGCCCGTACGCGCTCGCATTGTTGTGAGGTTCTGTATTGTGGATACTGACAATTCTGGCAGCGTTTTTTAATAGGCCGTTTGTACTGCGAGTATGGCGGGTCCTCGCTCGCACTGCTAAATCTTGTACCAGGTATCATGCCCTCAAGTACTTCCAGTATACCAGTACAGTTGGCCATCGCCGATCTACCGGTATCTAATACTGCAATTATCAATAATAGCAAGTACAAGGGCTCCGCATGGGCGCCGGCATTCGCCGGCGCCCATGCTTCGGGTAGGGCAGGGCAGCACTTCGACCACTTAAGCTGTAGCTGTCCGATTTGGCATGCATTGAACTTTAAAGTAATGCCAAGAGTTTCATACGAACATGGGATTCTGAAAGTCATGCTTTGACAAAAGAAAAAACGTACTATTATACAATAAAGAAGGCAAGGATAGGCGAAACAAACTATTAAATGCGCCGTCAAGTAAAAGTTGGCGTCTATCAAACAAAAATACCGAAAAGAGTATTATTGAGAACCTGCGTCGCCTCTAGGCGAAACAAAAGAGGCCTTGACATTAATGAAGAGACTGCACTGCTGCCTCCGTGGCAATGGAGGTTCGAAGTCGACAGGATGCAAAGTCGGTTTGCATCAAACGTCGACATGAGGACATGTCAGCCGGCGAGGTTTTGGAAGAAGGTTGCTTTGTTTGTTACGTGAAGGCTGTCGCATTGATTGGTCTGCGTGATCCCGGGCGAGGAGGAAAACGTAGAAGAGGAGGGCGATCTCTCGTTGAGGCGGCGTTGTCTAAGATTGGTGCGGGGGTGGCTTTGCTCGTACGGGAGGTTGGCGTAGCGCTTCTTCTCTGTTTTTTCTCGGGAAGGCGGGATATGTGTGTCTGCTCTCTTTTCTTCGTGGGGGCTTTCACGTTGTCGAAATTGGACGCGTCCCCTCAATGCATAATATCCGGAGTGTCTCTACCATGACGACTGCTGATAGTGCCGTGCGTATTTCCTAGAGACTGACATATTATTTACTGGTAGTAATAATAATATACCTTTGCAACATTTTTTTTCTTCATCCCATTTATTATCCCCGCACCACTCTCGCGCTCCCTCCCAGTAGTAACTCAGATCCGGGGTCAATAGCGGGCCCTCCTCCTCCCTCCCCACTTCGGCACGTGCTTTCATTTTTACCGCCAGGAGAATCCAGCATTTTCTTCCCTCGTCGACTCGCGTCGAACCAACCCACGCTGCTAGGCGCTCTCAGCAGTTAGTTGATTGATGCCTGTTTTTTTTTTTGCATTTTTGCAAATAAAGTCAAATCTCATCGTGGTGGGTGTCGAACTCAAGGACAACCAAACGTTAGTAGTATTCGAGGGTAAAACCACTATTGTTAATAGACCACCGGGGCGGCCGGCTGACAAATGATTAAAAAAAAACAGGATCTTTGCATAGAGATTACATTCCCTCCCCAAAATGTATGATATTACGATGGTTGACGCGATATGTATAGAATAAAGCGCCAAATACCTAAATATCAGCGTACGCGGAGTTTTAGATATCATGAATAACGAACGACCGCGATGGCAGAGCACGGCAAAGCATAGCGCGTCGCTCTGCTGAGCTAGCGGTGCGCTGCTGAGCTGAGCCGCAGGGCATTGCAGGGCACTGCACGGCGCTTCGTTGCTGTAAGCTATAGCGCTGCGATGGGGTGCTGGACGGTGTCGAGCTGATGAGCCAAGCCCAGATCTCAGCCGCTGAAGCTTCGTCAAGTACAAAACAAATGGTGCGAATCAAAGAAAAGTTAAAGCTGGACCGTTCCGCAACTAATGCACAGCTGTCAGGCGGCAATTAGCGGCAGTAGGAAGTTCAACTTACTAGACAAAAAGGAAGAAAAAATCGCGAAAAAGTTCAAAATCGTGTTGGCAGAAAAACCAAGTTTGCAGGAAGCAGCTGAAAGGTCAAGAAACAGGCAATATTTCAGTTGTTGTTGTCATTCTCACATTAACTCGCATAATCAAGTCCGTGGTCACAGGACAGGCTCCAGTCACTCTGGAGCTGAGGAATACCCTAGGGGAAAAACACAAACCAAAGGTGGTACACGCATAAATCACAGCTGACGCAATTCATGCCTCCACCAGAAACATATAAAAGTGAAATCGGGAGTCAGTCTACGATGTGCCAGGTCCATACCGGTGCATACGTCTCACTACTCGCGCCTGGGAAAACCGACTATACCGTATTGTATACGTAGGCTTCGGATTTTCTCATCGGTTTTATGCATTTATATTTTCCTCCAAATTTCTTTTTGGGTGAGGTACTACTAGTAGTAGTCTCGTAGAGCCATTCCTTGGTGTCATGGACTTTGGTCCGGAGTTTTTTGTCTCGGCCTAAGTATGCGATTCGCGGAACTGGAATTCTCGGTCGAATATGGCTTGATTCGAGCGCCGCCTTCGGGGGGCGGCTCCAACGCCCCTCGCCCTGCCGTGTCCGTTCCGCACATCGACGTGAACGCGGACGGGCGCCGAGCGAGACGAGCGAGTGTTGAAGAGGAATTTTGGAAAAATTGTTGAATCTTAATGGCTGCAACGCCTGAATGATTTACAAAATTGGCATCATTTCCAAACGGTACGTGATAATGTTTGGAATTGTGCGTACCGGGTGAGAACAGCAGTATGTACGACGAGCATGAACGCCAACTGACGGCATTGGCAAACACACAACATCAGGTGCATGCAGCAGCAGTACGAGTACATTCAAGGAATGATTTTATATATGTTTATGATGTTGTGTGTTTGCCAATGCCGTCAGTTGGCGTTCATGCTCGTCGTACATACTGCTGTTCTCACCCGGTACGCACAATTCCAAACATTAGCACGTACCGTTTGGAAATGATGCCAATTTTGTAAATCATTCAGGCGTTGCAGCCATTAAGATTCAACAATTTTTCCAAAATTCCTCTTCGACACTCGCTCGTCTCGCTCGGCGCCCGTCCGCGTTCACGTCGATGTGCGGAACGGACACGGCAGGGCGAGGGGCGTTGGAGCCGCCCCCCGAAGGCGGCGCTCGAATCAAGCCATATTCGACCGAGAATTCCAGTTCCGCGAATCGCATACTTAGGCCGAGACAAAAAACTCCGGACCAAAGTCCATGACACCAAGGAATGGCTCTATATTCAAGGAATGATTTTATATATGTTTATGTAGCAATAGCAGTACAAGTACCCCACTATTAATACGACTAAATCCCATATCGTACTCTCAAGTACTCCCAGCACACCAGTACAGTTGTCCGCCACCGGCCCACCGGTACCTACTGCAGCAATTAGCAATGGGCAAGGGGGAAGCACTTGTTGGCCCTCGCCTGTGGCAGGTGAACTGTGAGGTTTTAAGATGCACCCTTTTTCTGGGACGTTGCTGACGAATACCCCGGTACGAAGTATCGTATTATAGGAATTGCGGTGTTCTACTTAGCAAGAACAGCCGCAGTATTAATAGCATAGTACGAGTATCGGTACCGAGCTTTGCGTGCACTGGGCCTACCAGCAGCAGAATAGGCGGTTCACGGGGAGAATAAGGCAACTCTACCTCTAGGCTAGGAAAGAGCATTACGCTTCATCAATCAATAGTGTACTCATGTCTTGGAATCGTTTGCGGCACATGTAGGGTAAAAGTTCTATCTGTACTTTCGAATATACCAATACCTGATGTTTAGGTGCGTTGAAGCATGCCACAGCCTCTTCGTTCTCTGAGGCATTCTCTGAGACAGCAGTTATGCACCGCGAAACCAAATTAAATTCGTACTCGCCCACAGTTAGCTGACTGCACGACGGCTGATGTTACACTTTTTTCGTAGTATTAATACCACCGCCGCTGTACTCGTAGCTTGCAGTACATCGAACTTGTCGAACTTGTCCAGCGCTGTAAACCAATAAACATGTCTTTTTTGTCCTGAGTGGCCGGTATGACTAGCCCAAACCGGCATGCTTCCAGGCTAGGTGGCCGCTACGACTAGCCCAAGCAGGCTGGCTTTTAGCTTTTAGCGCCAGGAGCTGACAGCAGGCGGCGATGCCCAGCACCACTAGCCCGTAGCAGGCGGGCTTCTAGAGTCAGTAGCTGAGGTGAAGTACGTGCGGCACAATCTGTAGCCAGCACTTTGTCAGCTATGACAGCAACTATGAACTATAGGCGTACCTTCAAGCACCGCTCGACATGGGCAGCACCACAGGAAGACTAGAACACGGGGGAAGGAGGACACGTCCTGCTCTGCTCTGCCTGTCTGCTGCTGCTGCTGCTGTTGCCGCTACTGCTACTGCGGCTTTAATAAGGCCCTTATTACTGTCTGTAGCTGACTGCTATTTGACCGTGGTGCGCGTTGCGTGTGTGTTTTCTGTGTTCTGCGTTTACCTGTATACCAGGCAGATTCGTACCCCATCTACTTTGGGGACTGACCCCCAGCAGTGGCGGTGTGTGCCACCCTAATATACGGGCATTGGGAATACAGATGCCATACTCAAGTCACTATAGAGAGTTCCGGTGGCGCCAAGCGATTCTACCGTAGAAACCAATGGCGCTATTGAACTGACACTATGGATAGCCCAGCAATGGCACCAAACGTATACACATGATACACACCTTCAAGTAAAACTCCAAATTGGTACAACGGCAGACAGCATCATAAGAACAAAATAACACGGGGGGACGGGGAAAGGTCCTGCTTTGCTCTGCCCCCCTGCCTGCCGCTGCTGCTGCTCTGTTATAATGCTGTACGAGCGTGTCTGCAACTTTGTCTGTTGCTCTGATGTGTTCTGTGCGCGTTTTTTGTTTTCTGCGATTACCCGTATCTACTCGTATTATATCTACATGGGGCTCTCAATAAGGCCGGTATGTGCTAGCCCAGTATACCGGCTGATGATGCACTTGATACCCTCTATGAGCCCAATGCCGTCTTTAGTCAGTTCCTAGGGTCTGCTAGTGTGACATTTTTTCTTTCTTCCTTTCCTTGCTTCCTCTTCTTGTCTTGTGTTTTCTTGTCTCTTTTTGCCTTGATCTTTTTTTCTTTTCTTTGGTTCTTTTCTTTCCCAATCGACTTGCGTCTGTCGTGCGTATGCCTAGTGATAAGTACCACGTGCAATATATTGTAAGAATTAAAATACACTCCAGCTGTGAGATCGAAGATTTTGTCGAAGCTCATCTTTGCAAGCTGTGTGTGATACTCCGATCGCGCGTGTTACGGGTTGTGTATCCTCATTAAGGATATAGTTCGGCGACTCCCCTTGCAACTACAATGTAGCAATCAGGGTCAACAGGGTGATGTTAGGCAGTCTGTGCGCGGAAACTATAAAACCCGTTTCTGAGGGGGACAGCATCTGACAGCTGTGGAAGGAAAATCATCCGTTTATTATGTGAATCCTGTAAATCGAATAACCGGTGAGGGGAGGGCGGAGTTTTGAAGGACGTGGGGGCCTGGTTTTGATCAGAAGGGAGCGGGGTTGGGGGGGGGGGGGGGAGGGGGAGGGGGGACGGGCGGGGCAGCTCAATTTTGTGCGTGGAAACTATAAATCCTTCAGGGGGATGGATCTGACGGTTTTGGAAAGAATGCACCAGTTTATCATGGCGGGGGGGGGGCGGGACGGGCGAGGCAGCTCAATCTGTGCGTGGAAACTATACATTCCTTTAAGGGGATAAATGTGACGGATTTTGGAAAGAATGCACCAGTTTATCATGTATATCCTGTAAGTCATACAACCAGTGAGTAGAGGGCGGAGTGTTCGAGGGGGAGGGGGTGGGGTGGGGAGGTTGGGAAGGTGGGGGGTGGGGGAAGGTGGGGGGGGGTGGGGGGAGATAAGGGCTTTAGGTCGCATAGATGTAGGGGTTTGCAATACGCGTGGTGATAGGTCTAGGCGATGGTGCGGGTGGTGGGGAAGGACAGGGTGTTGGGGGCGGGGGGCGGGGGCGGGGGGGAATTGCAACAGCGGCATGGATGGCTCTAGAAAGGTAATGCGGTGATATCCAGAGTGTAGAAGTGTTTATTACTCTGGCGGATTTCGATATACGTGGTAGTCTTTCTTCGGTGGCAAGCGGTTAGGTCGGTTTTTCCAGGCGCGAGTAGGGAGACGTATGCACCAGTATGGACCTGGCACATCGTAGGCTGACTCCCGATTTCACTTTTTATATGTTTCTGGTGGAGGCACGAATTGCGTCAGCTGTGATATATGCGTGTACCACCTTTGGTTTGTGTTTCTCCCTGGGGTATTCCTCAGCTCCAGAGTGACTGGAGCCTGTCCTGTCACCTCGGACTTGATTATGCGAGTTGATGTGAGAACAGCAACAACAACCGGCACCAAGTAGGACACCGGCACTGTTGGAATTGGATTACCATTACCATACATGGTTACTGTCATGGAGAGTTCCAGTGGTGCGTAGCGATTTTACTGGCATTACAGTATAGAGAGTGGCACTATTCAACCGGCACAATAGACTCGTACTGTAGCTATTATGTGTGTGAGTACGCATCATTTATCACTGTTTGGCCGTGAAAGAGTCGCCAGAATGATTTCAAGGTTTATTTTTTGCCTCTTTTCTTTTCCGTTTTGTTGGTGGCTCTCCGCAGCATCACACACTCACTCCTGTTTTTGCTTTCCACAGGATGTTCGTTTTTGCTGCTGTACGAACTCGTATGCCATTACAGCGATACGAGTACGTCCCCGCTCCATTGGCGTAATCGTTTAGAGTGCTTTACTCCTACGAAGCCTTGTGATTTTTCGGAACTATTTCGCTGCCGCGAAGGTGGTCTGTCTGTAAAATGAACTAAGTGTCCTGTGCTACTTTGGCGCTTTTGTTGGTTTGTCGAGCTGCTCTTGTTGTGCTCACAGTCTTTGTGTTCTGAGTAACCAGCGTTATTAACGCCGGTATTAGCACAGCCCCCCAGCGCAATAAAGTAAATCGTGTTTTATACAATCTTACACAATCTTACACAAAACGAATACAAAATATTTGCTTCACGAGCATTCAGCCAGGTTGATCTGGGCCTTCTTATTTATTGTGTCGCCCTCGTTATTATTATGTCAGGACTCCGAAGGGAAATCCTGTGTCACAGATCGCGTTTAAACCTATACATACGTTGGGGCGTTGAAAAACATATATCCGTTGGGATATTGCAACGTATATATAGGTATACTTAAGACTTTGAAACCGTAGACCCCTTCATTCTTCACACATCGGTAGTCGAGGTAGTGGAGGTAGCGGGGTTAGCCCGGTCGTCACTGCAATAATATCATACGTGTTGGGTTGGTACAGCATTTCCAAGTAGGTTGTCCCCCAAACCGTGGATGCAGTTGTGGTTGTGAGGGGAGCAAGGATCTTAATTACGGAAACGTCAGACGTTGACGTACAACCCTCCCAACCGTTTGCTCGCAGGACGATAGTAAACTAGTAGTAGTTGCGCCACAGTTCTTGAACTACTTGAACCGCTTGCAGCAGGTGATGCGCCTGGCGGGAGGTGGTTTCCCCAAACGGTTGTCATTGTCACTACGCCGGGGGCCTCCGTTGACACCTCCCCGAGGCCTCAGCGAACTAACTGCGCGTAGCGCTAGCACAAGCAAGATCACGACACCACGAAAGGCCGATGCTGGCATTGAACAGTCTGGAGGCGGCAGTACCAGCGGAAATTCTGGCGCAGGAGCTTTGGCAGGTGCTCCGGGTCCGACAAAAACTGGGGTGTACGCGGGAGGGGCAGAGATGCCCTTCACCTCCCGTCTCCATATCGCAGACCCCTCGAAAGCACCGGTAAGTGATCTCTTGGGGCTTGTTTGGTTTCGTCGTATGTATGATATAGACTATGGCCTTTCTGATTATATCCCTAGAAATTGAAAAAAATTGATTAAAAGTAATGTCTTGGATTATATATCGTGGGAATTAGGTAGTTCATCCCATCCGCCACGCGTCGAAATTGATAGCTACTAAACAAATCCCGCTCGTTCATGCTTTCAGCCCTTACTACTTTACTGCTATTAATATCTACTATTAATATCTCGTCTCCCTCGGATGAGGGAGTAACATAACGTCGCTATATGCAACATGTATGCATGCTTCCCGTTTAGAGCTTCAGAGCTTCAGGTGGGAAACTGCCAGCAAGATAAGGCGATTGAAGCAGTTTCGAGCACGATAAGTGGTCAAAGTCTGATAATATCACACATCTCGCAGCAGGTTGTATTCCCCATACCAGTACTGCTGCTATATTTGTGTAACGTAACGTCACGTACGATGCAAACGCGCGTGTCGCTAATGCTTGACTATTTTGTATTGTATACCAGGTAGTGTGCTACTAATAGTCCTTTTGAGAACCAGGTAGTGCCACCTAAAAAGCGGTAAGTACGGCCTTTTTCCCCTTCCAGGAAGTGCGTGCACCATCATGATATCACAACCACCACACCACCGTACCGCTCGCGTGGCGTATCCCTCCTTTCGCTGCACTTCGTATGCCCCCTCCTACTCCCGCTGCACTTCGCATGCCCCCTCTGCCCCAGTAGTCCTGTCTGATTTGCGTGGCAGATGCCGCAACTGAAACTTTTTCTCGACATTTTTCGCCCCGTACGAGTCCGCCAGTTGTTTTCCTCGGTAGTGCAAAACGTTACGCCACGAGCATTTCCAACAGTGGCCCCGGCAGAGGGCAGCTCCCAAGCAACGAAGTCGCTCCTCTCAAACGTGAAAACATGGACGTTTTGATTTTTTGTTGGTGCCGTGAGGGGACGCGAGCGTAACTACGGCTGTCGATCAAACCGGCCATCGTGTTGGGCTTGCTGACAGCGATGTCCCATGCACCGGGCGAGAGCTAGAGATGGTGCTGCGGCATACCGGGTACCTGGTATGCTCAGACTTATGGCCGATTTGGACCGCTGTGGATGGAGGTGTCCTGTGTCCTGCTACTCTGTCCCACCAATTTTGGTACTGCGAACGTTCTCTTTCCTACTCTCCTCCTCTTTTGCATCTGGTACGCGTTATCGTGCCCCCTCTTGTCTTTTTGTGCACCTGGTGCACGTTATCTTGCCGGATCCTATTTTTTTCCATGCCTGATAAGCGATCTCTTTGGCAAGTTTTTTTCATTGAGACGTGGTAAACGTTTTTTCGCCTAAGCGTATCTTCCCCTGTCATCTCGTCTCTGCGGCGCGATCGGTGTAAGGTTTGGCCGGTGTTCCGAGTGTTGGACGGCGATGGCAGTGTAAGGGCGGATGCGGTGGAACCCGAGCTTAGCCAGGAAGTCGCATTGAAGATATACGGGAACATGATTCGCCTTGAAGCCATGGACGACATCTTCTACAACGCGCAGAGACAGGTGCACTTTTGCCACCCGTCTACCCTAACCCTAACCAATCCAAAATCAACACAAAGTTAACCCTGTGACCCTTTGACCCTACGTTTTAAGCCTTTTACACTCCACAGAGGAAGGGTGTCAACGTATACTTGGTACGTCGAACAATATCACGATTTAAGCATCGGCCACACTGACTGCTAGGGTAGGGCTGTAGTTGATTCGCCGAAAGCGCGAGAGCGTGATTTCGCAATATTCGAGGAAACTTGACGAGCGTCGGGGATGCTGAACCCTCAGCGCGATAAAAACGAAGGCCCTCACTGGGGGAGAGAAGGGACGATACCCGTGACCACATGGCTTGACATGTCCAGAAGCTCGAAAGTCAGAGTGAGATTCAAAAAAATATAATGAAGTAAAAAACGCGGAACGTATACAGTGCTGGGTTTGAAGATCGTACGGCGATGGTGTTTTGATTTAATGCAGCGGCCACATGACGAAGCTTGGGCCAAGAGGGGTAGGGGGTGTCTCCGGCTTGCGATGTAGAGAGGTGTACAACAGGTACGCGGCATGATGGTTCTTGTGCTGGCGCTGAATGAAATCGCACTCGTCGTTTTTAGGTCGGTATACCCTAACCAATATATAACCAAGTATCACGAAGAGTTGGTAGCATAGCGTTTATCACACGTTCGCACGATATACCAGGTACCGCTGAATAGCGAATTTCTCAGGACCTGGCGAAATTGTCCTCATGCATTTCCCCAGTGTGCCTGTCGTGCCAGTCAATCGTTGATCCCTACTCGTCATGAACACGGCTTGATCCCTATTCATATTCATATTCATTTTCATATTCCCCGGCGGCGCTTTGACCATCGTTTTTGTTTCCATCGTGCGCACCACAGCTGTGTGGTGCAGCTGTCAGCCGCTCGTCTTGATATGCCTGTCTGTCGGTGAAGCGCTTGATGTTACCAGCCCAGACACACAGCATGGTTTCGACCATGTAGTGCCCAGAGGTCGGGCGGTGCGCTGTCTTGTCGATTTTTCAAGCTGTTCGATTGCCCGTGACCCGTCCGCAGCAAGTGGTATATAGTCGGCAAATGCGTGCACAGCGGCGAACGGAAGGGCTACACATTTTGGCAGGTCGTGACGCGTCGAGATTCCTATGTACGGGTAGACCCCCTGTGTCACGCATTTGATACTTCGAAGTATAGCACAACCCGTTTTTTTTCGTTTCTGTTCTAGAAAAAAAAAACACCACGCGCGCCAGTTCCAGAAGGCATGTAATGACATGTAGTGGCATGTAATTCGCCGCCGTCGTCGGGCGTTGTCTCCCGCTCCCGGGTATGATACCACGCCTTCTGTTTTTGTGGTTCTGAACGAAAAGGAATCGGCCGTTAAATTGATCGAACTCACAGCCGACGTATTCCAACTTTTTTGTACAAGGGCGTCATGCCTTTCTACCTGCAATCGGCCGGAGAGGAGGCGCTGCAGATGGGAGCAGCGGCGGCGCTGGATTTGAAAGACATGGCTTTCACGCAGTACAGGGAGCCAGGAATTATCATGTGGCGAGACTTCGGGATGCAGGTACGAGGTGTAACGACGCAAGCGGTCGGTCGCACTTTCTGCCCAATAGTTGGGTTGATGCCTTACCCCGATGTTTAATGTTTACTGATGGTGCGTCGAGACTTGGTAGGGTTAGGGTAGCTGCAACGAAGGGGTCGATCGCACCTGCTGCATAGCATTTATTAATAGGTTGCTGTCCCTGACAATTAGCAATGGTGCCTCGACACTTCGAGATATAGGTGGCTGCATCGAAGCGAACGACCAGGCTCTTTGGCCAAGCTTTAGGGTGCTGTTTGTGCTGCCCCCGGCATGTAGTTGATAGTGGTGCTTCGTGATGTTTGTAGCACTTTATTTCGCGATGCAGGTAGCTGTAAAGGAGCGAATGGTTGCACCTTCCACCCAAGCTTTAGTGTTGTCTTCCGAAGGTTTCGTTAGCGGTGCTTCGTGCTGTATGTGTGAGTCTATGTGTGTCTGTCCCCGACGTTTAGCAGTGTTTTTCTCGGTGCGATATGGCTCGATCCCATATGGCTCGAGGTGAAGGGCAGGGAATGTGACCACCTGGGTTGATCAGGCATACTTGCAGCGTAGCAAACGCTCTCATATTCCGCCCAAGCTTTTCATTTTTCCGTCGCTGACTTTTGCTATTTTTAGTGGCACCCTATGGTACTCTGTGGTGTATGTGTGAGTCTGTAAGCCTCGGGGTGATGAGCAGGGACTGTCATCTCACATCTCACCCTTTCGGGGGCTCCGTGCCCCACTCGCCAGGGGCGGTCGTTTGTGCTTTATGTCGAAGACGACGAACCGTGCAATTGTTATTCTGATGCATCTTCTAGTTTTGCTTCTCTACGAAGACGATGGGCCGTGTGTTTCTTGTAGTGATTGAGTGCCTGGCTGTGCTGCTTTATACCATTCTTTGCGGTTGTCACCTATACCCTCCACTACTATAGACTACTATAGACTACTCTAGACTATTAATGAGACTACCTGGTAGACACCTGTCGCACCGGCACCAATTAGGAGTCTCGTGCCGGACAATAACACCTTTGGCACGCCTCTTGCGAAGGGTTTCTACTCTCGCTGCTCACTCCCAAGCACAAGTTTCAAGATCACGTATGTGAAGACTTGGACCCTCTTCGTCGACGTCGTGTCCGGCCTGACTCTTGCTTTCCCCTGTTCAGGCATTTGCTGACCAGTGCCTGGGCAACGCCAGCGATCTCGGCAAAGGTCAGTCATACAAGTTGTGTAAGTAGCTTATAGTATCAATGGTAGTAGTATTAGTAGTATCAATGGTATTAGTAGTATTAGTAGTAGTATGAATGATATTAGTAGCATTAAGTATTAGTAGTATGAATGGTATTAGTAGTATTTGTATTAGTGGTATTAGTATTAGTGGTATTAGTAGTATGAATGGTATTATTAGTGTAAGGCCATTGGAACGATAGAGGTGACATGTCCATTTTTTGCCATTTTTCGCCTTTTTTTCGTGGGGCTCTTCGCTTCAGGAGCTGTGTGTGTTGTTTTTTACAACCCTAACCCTAACCCTACACTAGCCCTACACTAGCCCTACACTAGCCCCACACTAGCCCTACACTAGCCCTACACGGCAAATACTGCTTCTTTTGAAAAACAAATGAGAGTGCAACCCGATCACTAATCCATCCCATCCATCGTCTACTAGCAGGTGCTACAAACAGCGCTTTTGCAAAACAAGAAAGTCACTCTGACGATATTATTTATAGTAGGTTAAGTTAGGTTAAGGAGCCCCGTTATTCAGCAAATAAATAAACAAAAAATGCCACCCCTGTCTTGGCACCCGTCTGTATAACCCTATTCAAAAAATTTATAACCAAACATAACACCCCCTCTACGTTAATTTTCCGAGGCCGGGTAGGCTTACTCGATTGAATGTTACGTGCCTTATATATCTATGTGTATATATGTGTATATTGTATATGTGTATATTGTATATGTGTATATATAGGCTGTCTCCTGAGGTTGGGGGGAGGTGGGGTTAGGGTCAGGGTACTTGATTGTTACGTGCGTTATTCATCTTATTCATCTCGTGTCCCGTTCGAGACGGAGCGGACTACAAGGGGGTTGGGGACATAACCCAAATGGTGACTTCGCACGAGGTCTTTTCCATAGACAACATCGCTCGGTGCTTACCCTCGCCCCTTGTGCCGAGGACCATCTCGGTCATGCGTCCAAGGTGGTGTGATAATTTGCGTGTTATACGCTAACGGCGACTTCTGGCATCGAGGCCGGCGTCCTTGCCTTTTCCACGGCGTTGAAAGCGGCAATTGCCTCTGAAATACGAGCGTTTCCAGCGCGTTTCTGTTTCCCCACTGTGCCCCACCGGTGTACTCGGGAGTTTGGACTATTTTGACATGACATGACATGACATGACATGACGTGTCTCTTAGCGCCAGGTATGTTGTACCGCGGGGTGCATCGTAGTCGTAGCGTACAGGAAACGTGATGTGACCTACTGTACCTCCACGTCGATGCTGGCGACTGTCATTCCCGTCTTACATTCTATGTGAGGGTATGTTTGGTACTCGCAAGCGAAGGAGTAATATAAGTGGTGTCCTGTCATACGATGGCCGATGGTTTGTGGCCTGGCTGAAGCATTGTGGTGTTCTGCAATATGCTGGCGCCGGTTCGATCTTTTGGAATTTCGTGGGCTTCCTGTAGACATTCAAGAGTTGCGCACAGTCATCGTCGGTGGGACTGAACACCTCTTCGTACATGCTTTTGCTGGCATTGTTGTTTCCCTTGCGTCTGCACAGGGAGGCAGATGCCGGTGCACTACGGCTCTCGAAACCTGCACTACCAGGTGAGGGCTTTCCGTCGCCTTCCGTCGCTTTCCGTCGCCTTCCGTCGCCTACCTGCACCTAGGCCAGGCACTGCAGCATTCAAATAATTGTGTGCTTAAATAGGGATGCAGGAGGTATCCCTATTCAAGAGCGCCCCAAGATAAGAGCAATTGGGAGTTAAGAGCAATCGATTCACCATGTCCCGCCAATATAAAAACTACCGGTATAGTCTATACGATTATACATACATGTTTTCCCAATAGAGTTAAGAGCAATGTGAAGTTAATGTTAATAGCGCCAGTTTCGGCTTGTCATGGGGTGCTCTTACACCGGGGTACTCACTGACTCTTAACTCTATTTCTAACTCTAACTCTAACTCTAACTCTATCTCTAACTCTAACTCTATCTCTAACTCTAACTCTAACTCTAACTCTAACTCTAACTCTAACTCTATCTCTATCTCTATCTCTAACTCTAACTCTAACTCTAACTCTAACTCTAACTCTATCTCTAACTCTAACTCTAACTCTAACTCTAACTCTAACTCTAACTCTATCTCTAACTCTAACTCTATCTCTAGCTCTAACTCTAACTCTAACTCTAACTCTAACTCTAACTCTAACTCTATCTCTAACTCTAACTCTAACTCTAACTCTAGCTCTAACTCTAACTCTATCTCTATCTCTAACTCTAACTCTAACTCTAACTCTAACTCTAACTCTAACCCTAACCCTAACCCTTAGCCTTAGCCTTAGCCTTTGCTAAAAACAAATCTGACCGATGGGGTTCAACTCAAGAATTGCCCAATATGGTAGAAGTACCATTTGTGCTGTACACTGTTGGTTGTTACCCGGTTTTTTGCTTAGTCGTGGGATTGTTCATGAGATTGTGCGTCACTTTTTTGTCAAACGTCAATACTTTAATCCAGTAATGGTGTAATGGTGCAATGGTGTAATGGTGCAATGGTGTAATGGTGTACAAGTGTAATAGTGTAATAGTGTATAGATGTCGTTAACTGGGAAACCTCCTAAGCACTGTCTTCACCCCTAACCCCAACCCTAGCCTATAACCCCCAACCCTAACCTTGTAACCCTAAGCACTGTCCAGGCTTCTTTTTCTGTACGCGCACCGCATGGATTACTCGATGGTTTGCTTCGTTATTAATACTCACGCGTGCTGCGAAAAGAGTATTGTAGCGTTTTTTTTTGTCGAAAGCTATTTTATAAACAAATTTCAAGGACGTCAGCGGTGAGTTCGACGAATTTTAGGTCAATACTCATCTTTGCAAGCTGCGTTGTTGGTACTTGTAATATACAATATAGATGAGTTTTTGTTTGGAGGGTTGTATTTTTGGTCCACTATAGTCTCATGGTAAGTGGTGGTATTTTTACTTTGAGTGGGGAGTTTTGAGCTTGATCTAACATCATATCTATTTTATAAATGTATTACTGTAGTTTCCACTGTACTGCTCTATCATATGTATGGTAAGCGGTTTATTTTGTTCTTTCTCTCCCCCGGGCTTTAATATTGTACAGCAGCAAGGCCCGCTGTCACTCTCAACATTTTAGAAAAACAATATTTTCAGGACTTCATCAGGAGGAAGATGTGAGTTCGACGAATTTTGAGTCAGTTCTCATATTTTGAAGCTGCTTGCTGGCACTTGTATTTTGCTATGTGGGTAATTTTTTTTTGTCATGTCGACCATGTCGATAATCTAGGGGATCATGTCGACAATCTAGGGGATCATGTTGACAATCTAGGAGATCATGTCGATAATCTAGGGGATCATGTCGATAATCTAGGGGATCATGTCGTTAATCTAGGGGATCATGTCGATCATCTAGGGGGTCATGTCGGTAATCTAGGGCTCCTCGCCTGAGGAACTACCCGAACATCAGCGTTAACATCAACACCAACATCAACTTAACATTCTTAGGGTTAGGCTTATGCTTAGGCCTAGGCTTAGGCTTAGGCTTAGGCTTGGGCTTAGGCTTAGAGTCAGGGTGAGCAGAAGCTGTACGCTACTTTTCGTATCGGACGGCCCTCGTGGACACACCTCTCATCGGCCGCTGAAACCACCACGCCCGACTAGAACAGGAAGCACCTCTAAAGAACCCTCTTAAAGACGATTTTATCCATCAACACCAGGAGAAGTGCGATCTTTTCAATCTCCTATTAATGGCAACAGCGTGCTGCAGTGCGAGTAGCATCGTGCTGCCCGCGTGTCTCACAGGTTCTAGCTTTGCAGTCCGGACATCTGCCCTGCCCCAGCGGCCCGGAGTGGTGCTGTAGGCCGGTGCTGTAAACGTCACTGTCACTATCGTAACTTAGACTTGGGTGTTGTTTCGTGTCTGGAGTGAGTCCCAAAGGAGTTAGCAATAGCAACCCTTTTCCCACCGCAAGAAATTTCCACTTCTATTTTACTTGTGCTTTGTCTGAAAGAAATGCCCACCTCTAGTACGTAGTGTGCTTTGTACTTGAATATGAAATTCCCATTTTTTTTTCGTATTAATATTCTTATAATTATTATTCCTGTTGCTATTACTATTACTTTGGCCCCAAAACGTGGGTGCCGTTCGAACAGGGTTCACTGATGCCAGTGTTTCAAGCAAGCTGATAACCGTCTCCCCCACCCCACTCCACCCCACCCCACCCGATTCCCGTACGCGATAATTCTGCCATTTCTGCCGCTGGCGCCTCTTTGTGCAGACCGTATCATCTCCTCTCGCCACACAAATCCCGCAGGCAGTGGGGGCGGGGTATGCGCTCAAGCTGTCTGGCGAGAAAAATATCGCGGTGTGCTTCTTCGGCGAGGGGGCTGCGAGCGAAGGAGATTTTCACGCGGCCTTAGGGATGGCCGCGACGCGGGACGTCCCTGTGCTCTTCATCTGCCGAAACAATGGCTTCGCAATCAGGCGAGGATCGCAAGCGTAGGAGAACCTCGATATTGTTGCGCCCTACTTGAAAAATATGCTGTGGATGCCGAACATGGGATAAATCTTCCAGCGCGCGACGCGCTTATTGAGAATACAACAATCGACCTCTGCGACTTTACCAAGGTGTTCATACTAGTATTTGATGGTGTAGCAGTCGCTAGGAGCTCACGCAGCAAGATAATTGAAACTATCGTCAACTAGTGCGCATTGCTGGTCGGCGGACGGCCGCCTTATGCAACTCAAAAGGGGGCTCTAATTTTCCGAGCAGTCCAAAGAAACTCGCAATCGCTTATAATTACTTGCCGAACGCCGACCGCTTGTTTTGAGTTTCGAGTGGACGGCGACGACGACGACATGCTGCCCCTGGTGGGAGAGCGATCTATGGCGCCGCGGACAATACGGGCATCGGCATGTGGTGACCCTGTTACCGTAGCATGCATCTGTTGCAAACCGTTAACGCCGATCCGGCTGGCCAACCCTTCCCTCCTCTGTCCGCAGCACCTCGGTGACAGAGCAGTACTGTGGTGATGGGATCATTTCCCGCGCCCCGGGCTACGGCATGCACGGCGTTAGGGTCGACGGAAACGACGCCCTCGCCATGTATACTGCCACCGCTGAGGCAAGGAAGCTTTGCTTATCCCTGAACAAGCCGGTCTTGATGGAAGCCATGACGTATCGCTTGGGGCACCACTCTACGTCGGACGACTGGAGCCGCTACCGTACATCGGACGAGGTAAGACCAGGCGCGTGCGCGCAGGCTTTGCGTCATGTTTTTCTTGTCATGTCACGAAGAACGACTACATGCTAAGTTTTATTTCCCGACTCTTGAAAAAACACGGTGAAAATACGCGAAGATGCCATGTTCCGCCCGTCGGTGGAACCTCTCTTGGTCGGATGACTGGGGATGTTGCCGTAGCTTTGACGATGTGACGGCAGGCGTGCGCACGCTGGCTTTGTGTACAATCTGGTTCCAGCAAAGAGCATCACATTCCATTTTCAGGCCTTATTTAAGGCCAGTGTCACTAATTAATCACAAGACACAATAAAAGCACCTCTACAAAAATATCATGGTTTCACCGGAAAGGCTTGAAAGCCTTGTTTACACTTGAAGACGCCGGTTTTGATGGAAGCTATCATTGATCAGCTATGACGTATCGCTTGGGGCACCGCTCTACGTGGAATAAGTGGACCCATTACCATTACCGTTGCTCTGACGAGGTAAGGGCAGACGTCCGCACAAGCTTTGTCTCGTATATTAATAGTGTTTTCGCTTTGTCATGATTAACAACCGCGTCGAGTGTGGATTCCCGATTCTTTCGTAACAAGATGCAAACATGCGAACAAGTGATGTCTCACCAATGGCTGGCACCACTCTACGTCGAAAGACTGGAGCCGCTACCGTAGCTTTGACGAGGGAAGGCCAGGCGCGTGCAGTATAGCTTTGGGGCAGTTATGACATGCTGACATGCTTTTTCAATGGTCGGGTGGGTTCACCTTCGCACCGTGTTTTCACAGCGACATTGAACTGTGTTTCACGTAACAAGTTTGCAAATGCTGGTATCTAGCATGGAAACCGTCCCCGATTCTTCGTGGCACATGATATTATGCGGGGTCAGATATTATAATATATATATAGGGGGGGGGGTGGAATTTCATGAATTCATACGATTTGAAGTCGTTAATTCATTTCCATGCTCGAGGGAGACCGATGTTGTGCGTTGATCAGTTTTCCGGGCTGCGACTGACCTCGAGCTGCTGCCGAGCTTCCACGTGGGTGATTTCTTATGTTAATGTACCTGTTTTGTCGCAATCGCTCCACGGGCGTGGAAATGTAGCTATTCTCGGCACTTTGCTTTGCACGTCAAACCTTACGACACCGGGCCAAGCGCCCTCTGTCCATGACCCTGAAGTTTGGAAAGGGCTTTTCATGGGTCGGGATAGGAACTTTTCTAATACCATGGCTAGGGTCGGGTCGGGTCGGGTCGGCTCCGCGTGACCCGACCCGACCCGACCCGACCCGACCCGTGATATTTGAAAGCCTCTTTACTCGACCCGACCCGACCTATTTCCAAGAACGTTCGAGTTAGATGTTCGGGTCAGCGTGAGTCGACCCGACCCAACGCGTGACCCGACCCGACCCGACTCGACTCGTGATATTTGAAAGCCTCTTTGCTCGACCCGACCCGACATATTTCGAAGGACGTTCGGGTCAAATGTTCGGGTCAGCGTGACTCGACCCGACCCAACCCGACGTTTTTCAAACACGACCCGACTCCCGACTAGCACCGCGAGATACGGAAAGCCTCTTGACCCTACCCTGCGGGAATGGCGGTCACATGGGAAAACCCCCGCTTTTTTCCGTATTTCCCCGCGTCCCGTTTATAGGTGAATCAGTGGAAGGAAAAGCACCACCCAATTCGACGGTTGTGCTTGTACCTGAAGGGCAAAGGATGGTGGGACGATGACCAAGATCGTAAGTTGCGCGACAAGGAGAGGATGTCCGTGCTCAAGGTTAGTAGCTTGCTGTACACCAACTACTTTTTAGCACGATTCCATGTGTTTGCCGCTCACCGCGTTAAAGCTGCGCTCACGTTTTGGAGGTAAACTACTTGGAATTTGTATGTGATCGTTTTTTTTTGTGTGGTTACGGTTACGGTGATAATGTTAGGGGGAGGCTCTTCCAAGTACGGGTGTACGAGCACATGCGAAAACCACACGTCGCACTCGGCGCGTTTCTCTGCTCACTTTGCTAGAGCGGTACAGGTTGAAAAGGGTATATGTACCACATGTAAAATCAGCATATGCCACTCTTTGCGTTTTTCTTCCCCCTTACTCGAGTTGTACACGTCGACTGGGGTACACGTGGACAGGGGTACACGTGGACTGGGGTACACGTGGACTGGGGTACATGTGGACTGGGGTACACGTGGACTGGGGTACACGTGGACTTGGATTGCTTGGATTGACCGAACGTTCGAGAGCGGTGTAAAGATTTTTGCTGGTTTAGCTTGGCCTCTGGGAAGTGCACTTCTCCTACGCTTTATCGTCCTGGACGCGTGTTGGCGTCGTTTATACCATTGTCAACGAAAACGTCAGGTCTGTGCTGTATTTCACGTACAACCCAACGGTCCTCGAGTGGAATGGCCTGCTCGCTGTTCACTGGGGAAAGACTACGCGCAGGCGTGAAGCAAGTATTTTGTCTCCACCCAGCTTATATTTTTTTGTTCCATCGGGGTACTAGTTTCGCCCTCCCTCACCCCCCCCCCCTCCACGGGCTTGATTTCAGGGAAATAAACTATAATAGTGTCATGTCATCATGATCATTGTCATCTTTGTGTTGCACTCGACCTCACGTACACCACCCAGCCGTTCATTTTTGTCTCATGGGGATGCTGTTGTTGCCTTCTGTGTGACCACGGGCGCCTGGCTGTAAGGAAAATAAGCTTTTGTTGACACGCGCTCTCGGCCTACCAGTATCGGGGATTAAGGAGACAAAAAACAACCCGTATCTGCGCGTAATATCATACTGGTCAAGGCGAGGCCCGTTGTCGACGCTTCCGTGCTCGCTTCCTGTGCCTCGTATGAAGCGCGTCGCCTTCGATGTTGCTTCTTGCTCTCGCTAATTCCCCGATTCGCCGTCCAGCGATGAACTCGAGAATCAAGAAATCACGAATTATCTGGTCCAGTGAGCGACCGCTGTCCAGTTGTAAACAACGGCTCTGTCTGTCCGCGTGTTCTATTACCATCAGTCTGCCAGCACCGTCCCGTGCGGTATCGACTTGGTATCCCCACAAGCGCGATCAACCAAACAATGCCAGCTGCTGCTGTCAAAGTAAGCTACGTACGTACTCCGCCAAAACTACCATGAACCATAACGCCGAATTCTCTCTATGAACAACAAACAACATATTATTCGCATATCGGTTCCCGATTCCTAATTATATTTCTCATTTAAAGTGTGCGAACATCGTCATCGTCGTCATCATCATCATCGTCATATCAAAATAATTTTGCCGCAATCGAGCTCACACTCAAGCACCCGAAACTTTGATTGGCGCTGCGTTCGGCCCCACTTACAGGCACTCGAAACGGCGGAGCGCAAGGCACCTCCTTTAATGGACACCATGTTCGACGACGTGTACAAGACGATCCCCCCGCACTTGCAGGAGCAGAAGGAGCACCTACTCGCTCATCTACAAAGAAATCCGGACCAGGTCATCAAAGCGCATTGACCACTGCCTTTCGATGATCGCTGCAGTGCTCAAGCGTGTAAAGGCGAATCACACCGATTGGTGCAATGCAATGGATTCACTTGGACGGAGTGGCGTCAAGTTATTTGAAGGACGGAGCGTGTTGGTTATGTATCATTACCTACTACCCTAGGGAGCGACGTCATGTCATGTCATGTCATGTCATGTCATGTCATGTCATGTCATGTCATGTCATGTCATGTCATGTCATGTCATGCCATGCAATAGCTTGGTGGGTAGGTAGTCACGCGACTCGATATGCTAGGGTTCTTCAGTTGGACGTGTTGTTCTTCGACCTTCGGCCTTCGACCTTCGACGTTCGACCTTCGAGCTTCGACCACCGACCTTCGACCTGCGACCTTCGACCTGCGACTTTCGACTTTCGAACTTCGAGCTATTAAAATGAGCTCACCGCAGTGTCTCAAGCTTTTAAAGGCGAGGCGCTGTGGTTACTTCAGTGGTTCAGTTTGGACGTGGTGGGGTCGAGTTGGGTCCATATATATGGTAGCTTTTCGCGGCCACGGCGACTTGCCTACCGTGAATCGACCGGGCATGTCGGGGAAGGGGGAGTATTTATGTGAACCTAACTTCGTGCGTAGACGAGAGATGAATATAATAATATTCTGTGTAAAATATAAATTTAGCGCTGGTGTACAACCAGTCGGATCGCTGTTGAGTTTTTTGTGGCCACTCCGTTCAATTGTAGTATGGACTTTCGATATATTTGATTAAACTAATAATACCAGTGTAAGTGTAGGTATTGCATATGTGGTACTGTTGCCTTTACTCCATATGGTTGATACCCAATCGGTTACATGAACTGATTATTGGTACAGGGGTGGACAGCACCTCCCAGTTTCGTGGACATAGTAGAACGGGGGGGCAACAGGTGGATCTTTCGAGCACCTTTTGGAAAGTGAACTATGACGCTAAATCCTAAGAACGTCTGCAAACTCGAACTGGCGGTGTTTGGAAGCACCTTTTCGCACCTTTTCGAACGCCGAAATGTCATGCTAAAACGTCACAGAAGGTGGGCAAACCCGCACGTTTTGGGATGTTTGACCTTCCAAAAGGTGCTCAGAAGGTCAACGTTCTATTAATACTATTAATACTATCTCGACGAAAGGGAGAGGTCCCGTCCCGTCGTGCTGTTCATAGTTTCTTTCGAAATGCGATATTATTATCAATTTCGCGACCGACGTTGGAGAGGGTCTCCTGTGCATGGTATGAGAGCCGTGGCACGGGCCGCTGCATCTCATCTCGTATCACACGGGTGGACGGACCTCCCCCCCCATTTCGGGGTCCTTCTACCATGCGCAGTAAAAAACAGCTATTCGAAGCACCTTTTGCAAGGCCGAAAACCACGCAACTTCCCAAGAACGCAGGCAAATGTGACATCTTGCTCGACCTCTCTGTCAACCTTTCGGATATTCTTAGGACCTTTCGTTGGAAACGCAAAAAAAGGCAAGGCCGTTACAAGTAGAATGAGAACGGAATTCGACCGTTGCGCGACCGATTATTCGGTTGGACTCTGTATATCACTGTTCGAAACGAAAACAAACACGGAAGGAAGAAAAGAAGGAAGAAAGGAAGGAAGAAAGGAAGGAAGGAAGAAAGGAAGGAAGAAAGGAAGGAAGAAAGGAAGGAAGGAAGGAAGGAAGAAAGGAAGGAAGAAAGGAAGGAAGAAAGGAAGGAAGAAAGGAAGGAAGAAAGGAAGGAAGAAAGGAAGGAAGAAAGGAAGGAAGGAAGAAAGGAAGGAAGGAAGAAAGAAAGGAAGGAAGAAAGGAAGAAAGGAAGGAAGGAAGGAAGGAAGGAAGGAAGGAAGGAAGGAAGGAAGGAAGGAAGGAAGGAAGGCACACCCCAGAACGGGGGCGGATCCGAACCTTGCGCAACCGACAATAATATTTTACTCTGTAACCCACCTTTGTGACTCGGCACTATGCGGTTGTCGCTATTTTCGGTCTCGCGTGCACAAAGTACGTACATTTCTTGACCATTGCAGTTGTACGCGGAGCCCGTGGTGCGCTCCTACCCGAGCAGCGTCGATCACTACGGTACCATCACCTGGGTTATGCTATAGCTTCTGCGGCCTTAGTCTACTCATGCTGTATCCACGTCTATATATCGACAAGTACCTGCATATCCGGAGCCGGTGGCAGGCACCCAACCGCCACGGGCCAAAACACGCTTCTTCTGCTATATTGCTATACTGGAATTACGGGCCGGTATTGCATTGTCCCCTTCAGTTTCTTACTGCTAGGACTGTGTTTTACGGTTTTGCTTAAAGTAATGTTTAATTGCAAGACTTTCCGCCGCACATTGCTCAGGGCGGAGCAGCAGCCCGGGAGAGACTCTCCTGACTGAGGGCAGGAGGCCCATCCAATCCGGCACGGTTGTACATTATTTGACTTTTTCGCGGATAGCCGCGGACATGTCCGTGGCAAGTCACGGCGCTCCACGGACAGAGTTGCGACTTTCCACGGTCATTCAAGGCCTGCCACGGTAATCAGCAGATAATGCCGCGGGTTACCACGGACATGTCCACGGTCATATCCAAGGCAATGTCCGCGGCAATGTTCGTGGAAATGTCCGCGGAAATGTTTGTGGAAATGTCCGCGGTTCTGTCGACGGCAATGTCCGCGGCAATGTCCACGGTTGTCCGTCGCAATATCCACGGTTGTCCGCCGCAATATCCACGGCAATGTCCGAGACAACGTCCGCGGCAATGTGCGCGGCAATATCCGTGGCTATGCTCACGGCAGTGTCCACGGAAATCTGCGGCAATTTTCGCGAACATGTCCCCGTAATGTCCGAACCGACCTAGTATTAGGACAAACACTAATAATAATAATACTCTCCATGTATGGGGTGTACACACGTCGACCTTGCACCTTGCACCTTGAACCATCTTGGTTGTGTGAGAGCAAACGGTGAGAGTAAAACCAAAGTCGTAACATAGCGTACGGTTTCAAAACATACATACATAGCGTACGGTTTCAAAATCATGTATTACGAGCTTTCGTTAGATCTTTTTGGTAAATGCCGGGGACCCGACAGAACGTTTTCACTTCCGTTGGGTTAGGGTTATGATCAGGGTTAGAGTTAGGATTGACGCGGACATCGCCACAGGTAACTGCCGATAGATATTTTCCGTGGACTTACGAACGGGCATTGCCACGGACATTGCCGTGGACATTGTCGCGGACAGCCGGGAACGTTGCCGCGGACAACCACGGACATTGCCGCGGGCGTTGCCGTGGACATTGCCGCGGGTGTCGCTGGGGACATTGACATCTGCCGCGGACATAGCCGTGGCGAGCCGTGGACATGACCGTTCGTGTGGTCGCGGAAATTTCAGTGGACAGCTGTGATAAATAGTGTCACGGCTAGCCACGCAGACTGCCGCGGATATCCGCGGCAGTCCGTCGCTAGGCGCGGCTATTCGCGGCGTTGACCGTGGATAGCCGCGGCACGCTGCGGCTTACTACGGGCATGTCCGCGGCTATCGGCAAAAATTAAAGCAATGTAAGTCCCTCCAATCCGGTACCTTTGTTTCAAGTAATCGAAGGCAGAACTGCGTGATACATTATGTACAACATTCCACGCCGCCGTGGCTTGCCACAACATTCCACAATGCCGCGGGTTGAAACGGAGATGTCCGCGGCCATCCGCAAAAATCAAAATATTATGCATCCCTTCAATTCGTATATACTCGAAGGCAGAACTACGTGGTAGATATACGTACGACACCCCACGCCTTGAGTGTCGTGGGAGCTGCTCAGCTTTTCTTGGACTTTTTGTCGACGTTTAGTCGTGTTTCTTGGCGATGATGTCCACCTCTCGGTGCGTCACTTCCTCGTTGTGCTCGTCGACCTCGACCTAGGCGCCCCTGATTTCTGGTGATGAGTTCAAGCACTCAGTCTACCACTTTCCCGTTTTGCTCGTCGACCCCGACTGAAGCGCCTGCCCCGGCAGACACAAGACTTTGTTTGGCAGGCAGGCGGCCAGCAACGAATCGCTACTTGTGTCCGGTGTTTTGATGTTTTCGTGTTTTCGTGTACTCGTAGTTTTGCAGCAAGCAGCACATAAAAACCGTTAAGTCGGAGGATTGGTGTTTTCACGAGCCCACACCTGGTAACAAGGTTGCTGCGAATTTGAATGAGCGGCCGAGGCCCATCGGGTGCTGAATTTGTCACGGAGCCTTTGCACTATAAACTGACTCACCCAACCAAAAGTGCAGACAGGATGAACTATAAACTGACTCACCCAACCAAAAGTGCAGACAGGAAAGTAGCATTCCTGTCTGAGATATTGGTCCTAAGCCAGTGTCGTAGAGGAACACGAACTAACTCAAGTTTGAACTTGTCCGTTGAAAGTTTTCAGCATGGTTCTGAACCCGAGAAATAGTTACAGTCGTGCGATTGGAAAAAAAGCCCTATGTTCTAATTCGAAGTCGCGTGCATGCTTCCGCGGAATGCCTACTGTATTTTCTTGGCAACGTATTTATTTCTTATCGTTCCTCCGCGACGACGACAAAGCTCAATCCGACAATAATGCTTTGCTGTCGTCCTGCATCGGTATATGTGCGTCCCAAACGGTTGGAACCCCAAATGAATTGTGGCATGTCGTTTGACAAAGCCCAGGCCGGCAACATTACCTCGGTGAAACGGCACTCTTCGACTATTCTACACGTCTACCGTTTACGTATCGCGGTCCAAATCGCACAAAATATCAATATATATATATATATTATAAAAAATGAAAATACACTCCAGCTGTGAGATCGAAGATTTCGTCGAAACTCATCTTTGCAAGCTGTGTGTGATACTCCGATCGCGCGCATTACGAGTTGTGTGTCCTCATTAAGGGTATAGGTCGGCGACTCCCCTTACAACTACAGTGTAGCTATCAGGGTCAACAGGATGATTTTAGTCAGTCTGTGCGCGGAAACTATAAAACCCGTTTCTGAGGGGGACGAAATCTGACAGCTGTGAAGGGAAATGTATCCTTTTATCAAGTGAATCTTGTAAGTCGAATAACCGGTGAGGGGGGTGGGGCGGAGTTTTGAAGGACGTGGGGGCCTGGTTTTGATCAAAAGCGAGCGGGTTTGGAGGGGGGGGGGGGGGGGGGGGAAGGGAGCAATTTGTGCATGTAAGCTATAAATCCTTTCGAGGGGATAAATCTGACGGTTTTGGCACCAGTTTATTATTGGGGGGGGGGCGCGTGTGGGGCAGCTCAATATGTGCCTGGAAACTATACATTATTTTGAGGGGATAAATGTGACGGTTTTGGAAATAATGCATCAGTTTATCATGTATATCCTGGGGTAAGTCGTACAATCAGTGAGTAAGGAGAGGGTGGAGTGTTCGAGGGGGTGGGTTGGGGGGTGGGGGCGGGGGGGGGGCGGGGGGGGGGAGGGGCCGGGGGGGGGGGAGGGGGCGGGGGGGGGGGGGCGGGGGGGGGGGGGGGGGGAAGGGCTTTAGGTGAGGGGTTTGTTATACGTGTGGTGCTAGGTCTAGGCGATGGTGCGGGTGATGGGGAAGAAGGGGGCGTTCGAGGCGGGGGGGGGGGGGGGGACACAGCGGCATGGATGGCTCTCGAAAGATAATAAGGTGATATCCTGTGCGTGAAGTGTTTATTAATGTGGCGGATTTTGATATTTGGTGGGGCGTTTGAGTAAGGGAGAGCAAGAGGGGGGGGGGGGGGGGGGGGGGGGAAGATTTTTTAGGAGGTTTAGGTCACAAATAATTTTCAAATACACTTCGGCTGTGAGATCAAAGATATGTAGCAGCTCGTTATACGCGTGGTGCTAGGTCTAGGCGATCGTGCAGGTGGTTGAAAAAGAGGGGGCGTTGGAGGGGGGGGGGTGGGGTGGGGGGAAAATAATTGAAAACTACGTCATGGCTGGTCAGAAAGATAATGACGTGATATCAACTGCGTATAGGTGTTTATTACTCAGGCCGATTTTGATTGTGAGTGGGGCGTTTGGACAAACTAGGCGGAAGGGGGGGGGAATCGGGGGACGGGGGGGCGGGGGGGGAGGGTTGGGGTTTTTTATGAACAAGAGGGGTCAGTGGAGGGGGAGGGGAGGGGGGGGGGGGGGGGGCGGGACATTTCAATATGTGCGCGGAAACTATAAATGCTCAAAGGGGACAAACCTGACGATTGAAGCAACAAGACATGCCTTTATATCATCTGGCTTGTAATGTTTACTATTCTAGAAGGTTTGATGTTAGATGCAGCATGCAACCCAGTGTTTAAGTGTATTAAATAACGTGCTAAATCTTCATAATTTGTTGTTGTATGATACATGGATCGAAAGCTAGAATATTTTATAGAATATTTGTAGGTACCATTATTTTCTGACATCGCTAATTATAAGAAAGAGATGCGTATTGTCAAATACAACAGGCGAGGTGATGTGGTCATGCACTGTTTGTCACCATCATCATACAGCTACAATTATTTTCTGACATCGCTAATTATACGAAAGTGATACGTATTGCCAAATACAGCATGCGAGGTGATGTATGTGGCCATGTACTGTCTCCGCCATTGAGTATCAGAGGGAAGGATGCGAATCGTCAGTTGTAAAGGAACGCTTGGTATACATGTGCTCAATTACGTTACCTCGTTAGTCATACTTGGTATACATGCGCTCAATTACGTTACCTCGTTAGTAATACTTCGCTTGGCATAGGTTGGGAGGCGACCATGCAGACGGTATGTACGAAATACCCTACGTAATGTGTTGGTAAGGTTGTTTACCGCAATTTTAACACATCTGCCTGTGCTTCCTTTTCCAAATTATTTTTGTCTCAAATAAATGTACGATTTCACGCCTATGATTCTACCTTGTCGATGTGGGGCTCTGCGGTCGTCAATTTTAAGTCAGAGATACGTCCTACAAATACATCAGGCGAGGTGGGTATGTGATGTCATATATATGCGATGTCATCGCTATTGATCGCGAGGGTGATTTTACTTCGTGAGGTAAATGGTACCTGTGTTTCGTAGAGGTCGTCTCGGGAGGGTATGCGATGGGTCGGCAGTGTGGTTTATCGCAATTTCATCAGGTCTGCCTGTGCTTCCTTTTCAACTTATTATTGTCTCAAATATACGATTTCACGTCCATGATTTTTACCGTGCCGATGTGGGGCTCTGAGGTCGCCAATTCTAAGACAGAGATACATCTTACAAATACTGCAGTTGAGGTGGGCATGAAACGTCATATATATGCGATGTAACTACTATTGAACGCGAGGGTGACTTTACTTCGTCAGGCATATGCTACTGCGTTTCGTAAAGGTTGTCTCACGTGGACATGCGATGTCACCACTATTGAACGCGAGGGTGACTTTACTTCGTTAGGCACATACCACTGCGTTTGGAATGGTAGAGGTTGTCAGGCAATCATGTAAGCGGATGGAGGCACGAAATACCCTGCGTAATAGGTTGGTCGTGTGGTTTACCGCAGTGTTAACATCCCTGTCTGTACTTACTTTTCACATTATTATAGACCATATATTGTGTACGCTTATACGTCCTGTTTTCTCCCCACTGTCGTCGAAGATGTTGTAGTCCTGTAGATGTCGCGTCATATATATATATATATGAACTACGGACATGTCGAGTACACTCCCTGGCAAGACTATTTTGGATAGGTACAATAGATACACACTAGATACTCATTAAATGCGTATTTATTGTTAATCTTTCGAATCGCGTTGTCGTTATCGTTTTCAGGGCCATGGGAGAGAGATTTCTCCCCTTGGCCATGTACACCCATCTCAGCCTCCTGCAATCTCCTATGTATCCCGCCTACACATATACCCGTCTCTCTGTCCCAAAAATGATACCAAACGGGTTCCCAACTATTGCGGCCTACAGTCGTCTCGAATAACCAAGCCTCCGAATGGTACCTTACCGTTCGACTTCTTCTACTCCGAGGCAGTCTGAGACTACTTTTGCCGTACATTTGTGACCAATTTGTTTACCCCGGCTGTGCGTTCCCCCAGTTGTCCGTCCTTCCCTAGACTTACCACGACAACTTACGTGATACCCTTACCGCACATTTTACGAATGGTGTGTATACGCCGAGTACGCCTTGGGCTTCCACCACCCTACTCTCTGAATCATTTGATTTGATATGCCTCCTCGGGCTGCAGACGCCGTCGCTTCCCTGATTAGCAACGAGAGCAGGGTGGGCCCTTATCGCGATTACGATCTGACTTTGCGACTAGCTCCATAATTGCTCGAAGAGCACGACCGTACCCCACCGCTCTTAAAGGTTTGCTAGAACGCACGAGAAAAGGGGGGCGTGGTCGGGAGGACCAGCGAAGTATGACACCAACTCCACCATATGGGCGACGGTACCACCGTCGGCCTTAACAGACGACCTCGAACCGCCAACCTCGTTCCGTATCCGCACGCGTACGCTCTCCACCTGTACCTGGTCCCCCTTGTGGCACTCTGAACGGACGTTTAGTATCTCGGCCCGTTGCCGTGGCATGTATTCCCCCTGTGTACTATTCGCAAAAAACAAACGCGCCCCCGCTCCGTATCATGTCATGCACGGGGTGCGCCACCCCCGAGTCGGCGGCAAACTTCTCGTCCGACGTTGCCATCATGCCATGACTCAGAAATAAACCCAGCCACCACACCTTCATTTCCGGATCCCATTAGGGGATGACATTTCCCCCCGAATCAACAGCATACCAACATGTCCGGCAGACGAACCCGGCGGGGAGTTCCCGCCGTCTCGTGGGGCCGTAGACACGTACACCCACATATTCACACAACCCCCCTCCCCCCTCCTCCTTGACGGCTTCCTTGACGGCTTTCTTGACGGCTTCCTTGACGGATTTCTTGAAAACACATGCCTGCTACGGTGGGGGTGCGCCATAGTTTTTCTTTTTCTCCCAAACCTCCTCACATGATGATCTCTACAACCGGCCTACCCAAACCCAACCCCGAATTATCAAAGAATGAAAGTGCAACTCGATGAACAATCCCATCAACTAGGTATGCCATCGATTGTGTTGTAGAAATACATAATGATGATATTCCGACGCTGTTGAGTTGAGGAGTGCCATCATTGAAACAAAATAGCCCAGAAGGCGAATTATGCTACCTCCATGGTAGAACCCCCCCCCACACACAGTGACACCCGTGTTGAGCGCGCACCGGACCAAGGGGGGCGTGACCAGTAGCTCCACTCCAACATTCCGATGGATGTGCTGTAAGACAGCGAATTTCCGGAATGCATACCAATGTTTCTCAGGGTTACCTGGCGAGCGACACCTAACGAGGCAAACTTCATCAATGCCGAGGCCTTGCGACTGTCTGAATTGCTCAACTTCAGAACGCCCGGTAACCCATTGATCCTGCGAAATGTATTCCACGGCTGGCGGAGAGATTGGTACTGGCGCCTAGTCGATCTCGCCACCGAAGTTGTCGGGGTCTCTCCGTTTGCCTCGGTCGCTGCTGGGCGAGCTCCTCGGCTCGTAGCAAGACAGCCGCCGTCGCCACGCGCGGCTTCCGTATCCCTTCTCTCTCCCATTGTCGCATTACCCCCACGACGGGTCGTCGTCCTCGAGCCCCGCCCCGCCAGGCCGTGCTACCCTGCCATTCCTTGTTGCCGACAGCATCTCGTCGCACGAATGGATTCGTGTCCGAATGAATAACACGGGGGAGTCGGGGGGCGGGAAGGGGGGGGGGGGGGTGAATACCGTGTTCCAAGGGTGAAAGAGGGGGTCCCATTACCCCCTTCCCCCCGTAACGTTGATGGTGACGGGTTCTCCACACACGCAAAAAACGCCGAAAATAAGGAAGAAACCACCAAAAGCAACACCGGGTGAAGCGACGTAGCAGCGTCGTGCGTCCCCTCATACAAGCGACTATTATGCTATTGTCATGCCTACCAACGGACCGGTACTGCCCTGTCCCAGGCTACGGTAGGGGGGTCCCCTTTTGCGCCTTTTATTTCAGTGGCCAGGGGTCACTCGCGCGAGTAACCCCTTTGTTCCTATTCGATCTTACGTGTTCTTCATGTTTTACATTGACAAAATTAATCCGCAATGCAAAAGTGATCTAAGCTGCGCCGAAACAAATGCCTAAACCATCTTCATCCGTGGGGTACAGAGCCACTCGTGCGAGTGGCTCAAACACACCAGTGAAAATGGGGGTACCCCCCCTAACGTAGCCTTGGTCTACTGCCCTGTCCCAAATGTGTTTATCAGACGGGCCGAATAATGGGCCGTGTGTGCCAGAGAAGGGAAATTACCCCCCCCGCGCAAGACTGATTCGAGAAACAACGGGTGTAGTAGGATAGATTCATTACAGCCACTGCACTACATACGATATGCTTGGCTTTGCTATCCTGTATCAATATGATGCGCTTCCTTGCCTATTTGGCTTGTTCTGTTTGGATCAATTCCTACGGCCCACTTTTAAGGACAGACCCATAGTCACACGCCTACACGAGGCCACCGTCTCTCTTGCATAACATGCAGAAGGGGGGCACCCCAGGAAACACGTGGCATTCGCTATATTATGCATGACAGGAGCTTGAACCTCCCAACGGCTTGAAAGATTGAGAGCCAGAAGTAGCTGTTTTCACTGTGGAGCCCTCGCTAAACCTGAACAGTAACGTAGGTCTGTGTCGATGATGGACAGCGCAACTACGCGCTATTATTTGCTAACGGGGTAGCATTCTTCAGCCGCCGCGGTGCGCATGAGATGCGTCGCTCGGACGCAAACGGACAGTGTGATCTACGTTTTTTCTCGTGCGCTTGCCTCAATCGACCCTAATCCTAACTCTAAGTTGGTGGGAGCCACTTTCAAGATCGAGGGTTACTCGACTCTCGAGCACTCGCGCCCCGCGACTTCGCGGCGGTGTCTATCCTCGTTGGCGTCACGACCGGTAACTTTCCTCCCAGCAAGTGGCACGATGCAACCGTCACATACCTGTGAAGGGGATAAATGTTGTCCTTGCACTTGTTCGTTGCGTCTTGTTTCCGTGTTTCTGTCAATATTCTCTTCGTAGAATTCTGCCGAAGGTAGCTCTACCGACCGAGAGGTTGAGAGGCTTGGGGATTATAGACGATACTCTTGTATTAGTTGGTTGGTTCACAGGTTGGAGCTCCCTTGATAGGGGAGCATCATACCTCACGACCTACACACAACCCACCGACGCAGAAGCGTCAACCGTCGACACAAAATAAAAGAACAAAATACGTTGTGACCGTCAATCTCCGTATGTATCTGATTGGCTAACGCGATATCAGCACAATCTGGCATCGATTGCAGAGACTAACGAACACCCTCCCTAGACTAGATCTGCACATGTTTGACAGAATGATACCAAGGAGATGATAAAGCGGTAATTTCATAATCACAACAACGAATAACTGAGAAGGTGAACAAACCTGGTATCCAGGAAAACCCTAAACAGTTGCTAGCTTACTTAGCGATGACCAAGGCGGACGCAAAATATATGCCAAATATATGCCCGACTCACCCACGGCCCACAAAGTACCTTGGGGGGGCTACCTAATATTAATAGCAAACATTGCGCCTGCATGATTTAGGCAAGGTCTTTATCGCCATCTTAACCAAATCGAGCTTATTTCCATCACAAATATCTACGCCGATGAATTCATCAGAAACTCGGCATGCGTGTTGCAAGGTGCACCCGCTAAATCCTTTTTGAGGATGTCAGAATGTTATTGCTCTGACCTGACAAAGTTGATTTCGATTTTACCGCACTTTATCAGACCCCTGATACAGTGATGATTCACGTCAATGTGTTTACTGCGGGCCGAGCTATGGGGGTTTTCGTCCAAAGCTTTAGCGCCCTCGTTGTCTTCGAATACAACGATCGGCTTGCCTCGCAGATGTGGCCGCAGGAATCCTAAAACCGCACACACACAAACAGTGCCTCCTTTATGGCATACCCACACGCTACGTATTCGGCTCTCGTATTTGACGAAGTGACACACCTTTGCGTCGTTGACTTCCAACATACACAAACACCACCACACGTAACAGTCGCTCCGCATACCGACCGTCTGTCATTGGCCTTTTTGGCATAGTCGACGTCTACGTACACAGACACTCCTAATCCCTGACCCTGAGTAAATCTAAGACCTGGTACTTTCGTACCACGCAGATACGAGAGGATCTTGAGCACAGCATTCCAGTGCTCTTCCTCAGGGTTGTGGCTATGACGTGCCACCTCTCGGAGAGCATTTGCGATATCCGGCCGCGTCATGTTCGAAAGCCACAGAAGGCTTCTAATCGCCTCCCGATAAGGCCATTGTTCCTCTGGAGTCATCCTCCGTTCTTGGACCTAGCTCAATTAAAGGGTTAGCGTGGATCGCGCTTGTTTTAGTGGGACATGGGTTTTCAAAACGCTTCAGTAATTCCTCGACGAAAGCAGTTTGGGATATTGCAATGGTCCCGTCCTTGAAATTTCGTTCGAATACGCAACCTGTATACCACAACAGTTCCCGGACAATATTAGTCGGTAAGGTATTGTTTCACAGAGCGTCGTGGAACTGAGCAACCTCTTTCACACCCCTCACCACGAATAGGTCGTCCACGTCAACCGCAACCATCGGTATCATGGTTTCATGTTTCGTTCGGCGGAACACGCATGGATCGGTCTTGCACTGCTCAAGACCGTAACCTACGACCGTATTTACCAGAAGTGCGTTGAACACGCGCCCTGCTTGCTTCAACCCGTACAAACTCTTAATTCAAATGAAGAACCTGCCCATTTTTCTCTCTAAAAGCAGGTGGGAGCCTCATGTAAATATCACAGTCGAGGTCAGCGCGTAAAAAACCTTGCTCCACGTCTAAGTGGTAAATGGGCAGATCGTACTCTACCCCACTCTTGGTTAATAGTTTGATAGACGAGGGGGAGGGAGTAGAGGTGAAAACGTTTCAAGGTAGTTGACGTCTTCGGTTTGACTGTAACCTAACGCTACCAGTATCGATGTCGGCTTGACGACTTCGCCAAGCTCGTTACCTTTCCACGTACGGAAAACTTACATCCAATTACCTTGTGCACTTCATCAACAGATGTAAATGTACCGGCGTCCCAGAGTTTATGGAGCTCTGTCCGGTCAGACTCCAGCCACAACTCCCGGTATTCGGATTTCTCAATAGCTGCATTTGGTTCGGGAGCTTTCTCAACTGCACGAATTAAAGTTCGCAGGGGCGCAGAAACACCACACTTCCCTGAATCTTGTGGAGCCTCCGCCAGAAGCGCCCAGGCACCCTCCTGGAAGTCACGTGCTTGCTGACCAAGGCGCACACAGCTTCGTCGATGGCCATCATGGCCATTTCCTGTAGACGTCGCGTCTCGCCTCTCGTGCTCCCCTCCCTGAGTCGAGAAGATCCCTGAACAGGAAGGAAGTCACGCACTTGATGGCCCGCCCTCCCTGATGGGCCAGCCTCTGGAGCACTGACTATACCCTCGGCGGTCGACGGACTCGATGAGCTCTCTTCGGTCCCAGAGTCCGTGGGCACGCTCTCGGCACCAGCAGGGGTATGACCCCCGCTCTCGCCGCTGTCGTTGGAGCTGAAGACCGAATCCATGTCCCGTGCGGCACTGCCGTGGGAACAAGATTCGCGCCCGCCATCGCTGGTGCACTTGTGCAGTATGGTCTCCGCCACCCGCGTAGATTCGATCAACTCGGACTCATCGCCCTCGTCTTCGTCGTTATCGCCCACCCCCCCCCTCTCGGCAGACTTGGCACAATCCTCGATGTCACCGACGCTAAAACGGCATTCCGCTTCTTCAGGTAGGTTAGCGTGGGATGCGAGGGGCTATTCTGCCAGGTTACGTTGCGAGTCGTGATAACCGAGTTGTTCTCAGTCCATACTCGCACAGAATCCCGGGGGCGGTTTTGTCCGGGGCCTAGATAGAAACACTCTTGCGCTGTTGGGCTGCGACTTGTTCGTTCGCTTGGCGTTGTAATAGCCAGGCTTGAAGAATGGCAGCAAATGGCGCCGAGGTGGGCTACCATGCCACATCTCGTGCGGCGATTTGCTCTCTGGGTTGGAGGTCGTTGCAGGGCAGTTAAAAGTATCGCACGCCCACGACATGGCCTCCGTCCATAAATAATTGGAAGAAGAAGGAAGCTCGACGTTCGGAAATAGGATCGAAGCTTGTATTTTTGCAGCCAAAGCTGCGGCTTCGATCAACCCTAACGCCCGTTTGGCTACGCCGTTGAACTGCGGACTGCTAGCAGAGGTGAATTCTTGGGTAAGATTGTATTTCCTACAAAGTGCACCGAAAGCTCCTTCCAGGAACTCCCTACCATCGTCTGACCTCAAGGTTTCCACATCAGATGAGAATACAGTTGCGCAGTTGTCGGCTGAAAAATGTCTGAACGTCTCAGCCGCGTCTGATTTGTGGCACATGAAGTACACCCACATGAACCTCGAATTATCGTCTCTCACGATCATCACGTACCGATTTCGGCCCTTCGACTAAAGTGGTTTCGGCCCGCTCGGGTCGACGAAACCCTTCCGAATTTCTTATCTGCTCGGACGTGTGTCGACCGTGAAATGGGCTTTCGGAGCCCTTTTGCCATCGAACACCCTTTGCATTCGTGCAGCGTCCCTTCCAGAATAACGCCAGTTTGCTCGGCTGTCTTCCTGGGCAGTGCCTCACAAATATGGCCATACGCACAGTGCTAGGCGTTAATGTCTACAGGCGACGTGGTAGGCGTAAGCCCCGGAGCGATGACAGCAAAGTCATGTTCGGGCGGCCGCAATGGGCAAGCTTGGATAAAGAACAGGCTCTTCGGGAAGCATACCGATGTTCCTGATTTGAGCTGAAGGGTACATGCATACTTGTCGAATGTAACGGAGTGTCCCTGGCCGGCCGCCGCTTCTACCGAAAACAGCTTGTGCTTGAATATAGGTACGTGAGCGACGTTTTCCATCACCTCATGCACTGCCCGCCCAGCGGACGGGAGTTCTAGGCGAATACCGCCGTAGCCCTCTATAGGGAACGAGTCTCCTGTTGCAGTCAACACGGCCCTACCACATTCGACATAGCTGAACATGTATGTAGACGACGGGAAAGCATGCCTACTTGCTCCGCTGTCAGCGTCGAATGAACCAACCTGTTTTCCTGCTGTATACATATATGATTAATCTAATTGGTTTTACCTCTTTCCGCCCCGAGAGGATTCAACTCCAGAGGCTCTTTCGGGTCGAGATCAGTGTGGAAATCGGCGAAAACGGCATCTTCTTTCCCTGGTGGGCAAGCATTCGTTGAGTAACCGTTCCCCTTACAGGTGACGCAGACCTGGCCTGGACATCGAGACTTCCGGTGCCCATTGCTTCCGGCAAAGCGTGCAATGTTTCTTGGACCTATCCCCATCGGGTTTCGTCACTGCTCTGCTACCATCATTCGCGCTTGTTGCTGTTCAAACACCGCTTGCACCACCCCCGAAAGTGTTTGATCCTCCCCGGTTGCTGCTTGCATTGCCTCTGCCACGACTTCCCTTGCCAGCCTACACGCGACGAGCTGCGTCCGAGACTGGTCTTGGGATACTCGTTTGCTTTTTCTACAATCTCATTCGACCCCGATTCCCGACACATACATGCTTCATTCTCTCTGTCAAACACGACAAACCTCGCTGTGAGGAAGTAGACTAAACGTGTTGAACAACAAAATGCTACTTGAGTTATTTCCTTCTAAACTCGTTTTTCCACCACATTCGCCCCCACAAAACCTGACATATTTCCCAGATTATGTCAGGAACCCCGATGAGATACCCAGTATCCAATGCGACTTTTCCGGTATCGGAGTGACTTGCACCCTAAATGATACATTGCCCTCATCGTTGTTTTTAAGTGGTTGAATTTTACAGGTTCTTGAACGTGAGAAAACCCCTTTTGTTTCCTTTTTCTGGGAAAAAGACGGTGATAATCGAACCAGCGACCTCACTGTTCATAATCTCACATCCTGTCTGCGACGCCGTTGGAAGGAAGTAGACTAAAATTGTTGAACAACAACATGCTACTCGAGTTATTTCCTTCTAAACTCGTTTTTCCACCACACCTCACGTTGTCTGTTACGTTGTCTTCTCGCGTTGGCAGACAACGCTATCCCGTACGCCAACGTTCCAAGAGCTCATCTCCCTCTATTTAAAACCAGAACGTGAGGGTAGCGCGTTGTCCCGCGTCGCCGTTGGCCAGGTTTTTGTATCATACAAACTAGCGTCCTCATCAAGCACGCGCCACTTTCGTCAATTTTCTTACGTTAAAGTGTCAGACTTCCCCCTGGTACATGTTGGCATCGTTCAATATTTCAAGTTGCTGGACCAACGCAAAAAAACAGCCCTTTGTTGACAATCTACCCTGAACAGCGTGCGAGTTCAATCGTTGTTCCGTCGGTTCCTGTCGTTCCCCTATCATGGGCCACAGGCGTCGCCATCTGCAAAGTCGAACCCGAGGCAGAGAGAGCGGGATGTACTCCCTCCGCCCTGCCAGACTCATGCAGCCCCTTCACCAAGAGAAGACCCTGAACAATCACGATGATGACCATGAACACGTTCGCCGCGATCAACAGGGCTGTCATGAGGGAGGAAGCATCGCTTTCTTTGTCTGCGAGGTCCACTTTCAGAAGAAGGGCTACGTACATGCTGGCCAGTATAATGGCGTTCCCCCAGCGGTAAAGCCACATGTCGGCTTTTGTTTCGAATGGAGACAGAGACTCGGAAGTAAACGTGAACACTAAAGCCAGAAGAAAAATCACGGCGATCTGCTCGGCGCTATTTGGTAGAACAAACACTGCCGCTCCAGTAAGAGCAACCCGGCGGGAACACTCGACGACTTCATAGTAGAAACACGACGGGCTGTATGCGGCCCAAAGACCCCGGAATGACTCAAGGTGTGTCATCTCTTCCCTAACAGGTTTCGTCAAGTCCCGCCTATTGCGCGCTAGCCACCATCCGAAGAAAGCAGGGATACCAATTGGATAAACGCACGCCATGACGCTGGCGTATGCCTGGTATGCTGCATGCTTTGTGGTGTTGCATACAATGCTGTAGTCCGCACGCAGGTAGGATATGCCGTCGTCCATGTCGTCACACACAAACGTCTGAAATATTGTGAAGGAGACTGAAGAGTACACGAAGAACAAGATGAACAGTCCTGCCGACGCCTGTTTGCTTTGCAAGATAGGTTCTGCTGTTGAGGCGTTCGTGCTCCTCCTTCGCGCCACGCAGAGGGTACCAAACAGCGCAAGCAGTACAACCAGCGGCCCGACCGTGGCAAGCACAAGCCTGTCGTAGAAGTCCGTGGCGACAAGGCACGAACTGGACAGGATAAACCCGACGTCCAGGTTGATAGACGTCATCTTCGAGAGGAACGCCTCGTACTCATCAGGATACACGGCACCTGCGATCTCAGTAAACTGGCAGTCGGGAACATGGAGACGTAGGGGTAATTACGCGTCAGTTACTATTTTGAATACAGTTAGTCTAGTCTAGTACTATTTTGAATACATTCAATGCCGTACCTACAGCAGTAACAGTTAAACCACGTACCAAGTTATGTAGGGAATAGACTATATGATTTAGACGCGATTTCCAGTCGGGCGTTACATGACGGAAATGATTGTACAGCATACGGATGTAGTGCAATGATTGTACAGCATGCGGACGTTTGGTGTAGTTTAGAACGATTCTCCAGTTTTTCTCTGCTCATACAGAAATGCATGAAATGAACCGCGCTTGCATTCAAAGTTGTTGTTTCTTCTTTATTTAGGACATGACGACTCCAAGATTCTCCACGACCGGAAGCTACTCCATTCGACACAGCCTAACTTATTCCCCACGCACTGGGCTACAATGCACGGTATGTTCGACGAGGGAATGTTCACATCGGCGTTGCGATTAAAGACGTAAGAAACTTGTCGAATTTACGTGTTTGTTTGCTGTAAGATCGAAGCAATGTCACAGCTATACAAGCTGGGCCGGCCAAGAAACCCATAATCCGTCAGTCAGGCATATCTTTTGAACGACAGTGACCCATCGCAAACTGAGCATATCCTCGTAATCAGCTAGATACGGGGGTCATTTTAAGCCCTCCAGCTTGAGAATCTGCCAAGTTGGTTCCGAAAAAAGTTATTGCTACTCACGTCTCCTAGTTCGAGCATTTTTTTCATGATTTTTTGTGTTGCTTTTTATGAAATTGCTCGAAATACAACGTGGATGGAATTGGCTCAATTTTGCTGGGCATGTACATCTTGGGACGAGGAGTAGGGACATATGCGTTTCATTTCATGGGTCACTTTCGTTGAAAGTTATGGATGAATCCCTGAAATACATGTGAATTTGTATGCAGAGGCCCTTCGGTGGAAACTTGGCCATCCACCTCTCAATTTTCGAAGTTAGGATACGGCAGGCCAAACGTTTTCCAAAATAATGGAGTTGATGAAAAGTCAACGGATTTCAAAAAAACATTTCGAGCGAGCTACGAAGTGTTTTGGTGAGCTTGTTCCAAATCACATGTCAAAATTTCAGCTCCTCGAGAAATTGAGCGGGGCACAGCGACATTGGCGAATTGTGACGATCTTGACCGGCTCAGCTCGTACTCATAGGCCAGCTGCGGACCAGCCACACCACCTACCCTGTTAATCGTCTTTGTAATCTCACCAACGCCTACCGATGGTGTGCTTTGTGCGTAGTCACACCAGTGGGTGTTGAAAAACGTGTGCAGCATTGAGGGGACTAACGGTGTAGACTACTTGTTTACCAATAAAAATAACCGTGCCGCACACAAGTGCAAGAGGTTGCAATACATGGACAAACCGCCAGCACTTCCCAAGCCAAAACAACAGTTCGCGTGAAACTCTTTCCACGGGTACTACATGCCTGGCGTATGTTTGCATGCTATGTATGTCATAAAATTCGATTAAGCAAAGGCATCGCCCACCTGCGTGACGATCTGCAAAATCACTACGACGATCTTGATAGCAGAAAGAGGCAGGGCCTTGCCAAGCCATTTACAGCAAGACAGTACTGGCTGGGGACAGGCAGCCCCGGCTCCGCCCTCCGCATCTTTGAGAATGTGGAACACGACCACGATTGCCACGACTATCCCAAGGACCAAGGCTGTTGCTACGAGTCCCATTGTCCACCGCCATGTTTTTGTGGAGCACTCGTGGCAAAGGTTGAGTACTCCTGGTGCATAGCCGTCAGCGCAGACGGCACAGTCTGCACGCAAGGTACAGGTTGGAGGGGAAGGAGCGTCATTTATTCCATTAGGATGGCAATACAGGCCATGTTTGCGCGCGAACAAAACATATTTCTATATATTGCGTACATCACATAGTCTAGTCGAAAGCAGTGCATACTAATGTAGAAGCCTTTCCATATAGACTATGAGGTTGGTGATCCAGAGACCCAATTTTTCCGCCTCCATTCGATCAACCATAACCGGGGCACACACCCCTAACCCTAATTATAATATTGCCTGCGGCACCCCCCTTCATAGTCTATACTTACAAGGTCCTGTGTAGCCTGTCGCGCAGTAGTCGAGATGGTCGGTGCCCCCACTGCAAGCCTCGGCTTGGTAGCACTCCCGGATGACTCGGCTTTCGGCGGAAACGCGGTAATACCCTTCCAAAAGTTCGAACGTGGCAAGAGTGGTCGTAGGGTGCCGTGCAACACCGTCGGGGATCTCCTCACAGACCGGAATCGTGTCGCTTCCAACGTCAGCAACTCTCTGCCCAACTGCACACCCCTCAGGGCATTGCTGACAGACCAAATCGAAGCGACAGGTGCCACCAGTGTCCTGCAAGAAGCAGCCGGAGGCAGACGGAGCAGAGCCAATGAAATTTAAGCAGCCTTGGTGCGCGTGGCAACACAAAGATAGACCAGTGCATTCTGTGCACAGTCATGTACAGGATGATGAATTCACTGATTGTTTCTTGTTCTTGCAAAGTCGTGAAAATAAGCCCTACGAAAGCATCTTGCAGCAGCAGCACCTGAAATACCGCGATAGGTTGATTTTCTATACCACCCGGCATGCACGTGTAAATCAGCTGCACCGTTTCGGTACCCTACCATCGCATACGGAAACACCAGTAAAAAACGACCTCATGCACCCTGTCACCCATCTGCTCTGTTTTTTCGCTGTAATAACATTCAGTTCCTTTGCTAGAGAAAAGCGTATCATAGTTGTCCTCACGTAATGGGCATCGCTGTACTGGTCAGAGGGGCAACTGAACGCGTTGCCACGGAATGTATCGTTCCACAGCGCAAGGGAAGACCCTTCGTCATAGACTGCCAAGCCGCCTCCGCCGGCTGTGTTTTCCAAGAACACGGTGTCGGTGATTTCCCATGCGCCGGCGTTGTACAGGGCTCCACCCAGTCCACCTGCTCGAAGGGGGTTCAAACCGGGCAAATATAGGCACAGCCTGATTTAGAAAATGGGAAACTCGAATCCATTTGCGCAAGCGCTGCGCGACCAAGATTGCGGTCGTCGTGCCTTGCACAAGGTATGCTTGGACTGGATGACGTTGCCTCTATATTCGGAGGAACACCGTGTTGGTGTACAACGCAGTTTTCAGGCACCATACAAGTAGATGTCTCCAGGGCCTCTCAAACTCTGATTTCAGTTTTTGGCAGCGCTCGTTCAAATAGTTGCTCATCCTAGATTCGTATGAACCTAACATGCTAACATGCTAACATGCTAACATGCTAACATGCTAACATGCTACCATGTTCAGCTGGCATTTAGTGCCCGAGAAACTGGTTCGACAAACCCCAACATCATGGAACATGTGTCAGTAACTCTCACCGGCAGCATTATGAAGGAAGACCGAGCCTCGAACGAATCTGGCGTTTTCAATCTCGATCGTGTTTTCAGTGGTCAAGTATACAGCCCCCCCGTTTGATCCATTGTTCCTGTCAAACCGGCATTGCTCAAACCCGCCTGTAGTTGGTTCTGCGGACAATAGAGAAACAGCTCCTCCAGACGTCCCGGTGTTAAATTGAAATACTGAGCTGGTGATGTAAACTTCGGTCGGATCTGTCAGCGATACAGCCCCACCGAAGAAACTGGCGTGGTTTCCGAAGAAGGAAATCGCACCCCCAATTGAAAAGGTAGGACTCAAGGACGAGAAGATTGCACCTGAGAAACGGAACAGCATGAAAAAGCGCGAACTCGTTTTGTCGTAGCAGTCCAGCCGGGGATGTGGTCCTGATGTACAGCGGAGGGGACGATCGTTTGACCGCGACATCGCAAGCTTCTGGATCGCGAGGTGTTCGCTGTGCATAATAAAGATTGGCCCAACTGCAGGCAGGTAACTCGTGTGTACGAATAGTGCGAGTCCGTCAAACGTGGAACGTTTCCGCTCTCCCGACATCGTATAGGTCTAGACTCCGAACAAACCGTAGATTTCTACGTTCAGCAAGGCCCTAGTATCCCCAGTCCCATGATGCGCGGTGACGAAGCAGGACTTACACTACGCCGACAACGTACGTACTAGTACCCCAATATGTCTTTCCACCCCTTCAATGCATGACGCTATCGAACGACAAAAACGTCTGAGCTAATATAATTAAGTTAGATCGCCTCCAACCCAAGGTCGACTACGGCAAGTCTAGCGTACATGTCGCCCAGAGATATATAAAAATAGTCAACTGTCGCAATATAAGTCAAATGTGGCGCGTTACTACGTTCAGCCCGGGTCAAACACTTCCTACCCCTTGTTCAGAAGTCAAACATTACAATTTATTGCTCAAGAACCGTACCTCCATTGACGGCGGTATTGGACGAGAACTCCGCATCTCCCAAGATGGTCACGTTGGAGCCGAGGTTGTTAATGGCTCCTAGGAATGGGCACAAAGGGGTTGTTCGACTGTGCGTGGTCAACATAGCAATACTGACCGAATATCGATCGCTGAGCAAAGAGCAAGCTTCAACTTTATATACTTGCAAAATGTACGAAACAAACGCAGAAAAGCCTACGGTGAGACACACCGGAAGGTGAAACTGGACGTTGTCGTAGGAAAACCGCATTTATTGGTAATATGCTGTGTTTCTATTGCCCAAATAGAATGTACCTGGTAGGTGACTTTTCACGTGTCGAGGGTGATGTACACACTAACGGTCGAGCTGGCCTGTGCACCTACGAGATGCCGTCGAGCGATCACTCACCGAAAGTGTGGATCGTTGCGTAAACCACATGCGCGGCGGCATTTCTCAATAGGTCCGAAGGGGACACATACTGGCGGTTATTCGCTCAAATCTGTTGGATGCCTAGGTTCTGACCCGCGCAATTAATTCCATAGGGGGTGTACTCACATATTTTCTTCATCTCCTGATTTAATCTATTGAGGTGGTTGCAGTGGTTGCGGTGGTTGAGGTGTACCTCACCCAAAGAAGGGTGTAACGCCACTAACTTCACGAACCATACACGTTCAACTCGATTCACATCCCTGTGGTTTAGACACATGAGTAACATACAGTAACATACGGTAACATACAGTAATAGACTAATAGACTAATACAGTAATATAGTCATATCGTAAAGCTCGTACTGTTGTGTATAAGGTGGTCCAACCATAATAGTGGGTAGCCGCTTAATCGATCAATTCAGGAGCGCCAACGGTCAGAAACAATCTGGCTGAATATTTCTACTCTTAATAATGGACTCTCAATACCGGATGGCGTGGATGCCTCTCATCAATGGCGAATCACGTATACGACCCCCTGCCAGCACAGCACTATCTCAACATTACCTCAACCGCGACTTAAACTACCTCATTGACCAATCTGTCTGTTCTTTCGGGGCGGCTACTGCGAATGCGTACTACATCTAGACGCCATTTTAGCCAGCTATCAGTAGAAGACTAGACAAGCCAGAGAGCTACACGCGTGCTATGCATCATACTCGACATTTTTAGGGGTTCGATGGTGCAGCACGCACAAGGCCATCCAAACGAGTAAACGTCGACATCGACTCTCTGGGTTTCGGATTATGCGAGCGTTATCACAGCAGAGCTTCAACTAACTACCGAAGGTATAAATATCGCTTCATACGCAAAACAATAAATCTACATCGCGCCCTCGCGTACGTGCAAAGCGATGATCCATACTGCAGTAAGTGCTTCACAATGTGATGTGGGCAGAAACACTGCTAAAACATCTGGCTTGGTTGACCAACCCAGCGGCTACCTCACGTCTGCGTATGCCTGTGATAATAGCGAGAACCCCGTACTCACTTGTGTTCGGCGTGGGTATGTTTTGCCCCACGTCGTACAAACGACAAGTTACCCACGATGAGGTCCCCATATACCGATCCGTATACTACACTTCGACGCAGACGCCCGACGAAAACCACGCCGACTAATGTCGACAACAATGGACAACAATGGACAACAATGGACAACAATCAGCGCGGTTTCTCCGATACTGCGTTCTCGGAGGCCGTCACTGCGGTTTATCCTATTCTGTATTCTCACCTCCATCCTGGTCCGCGGAGTTGTTCACAAAACTGGTGCTGCCGTAGACGAGCAGCGGCGACTGACGGGCGACAATGGCACCTGGCGGACCGCCAAAGGTTAGCTCCGGGGTGAGTTCTCCATCTCCCCTAGACGTTTCGGAGATTGTGTGCAGCTAAAATATGGTGTAGCGAAGTCTTTAAACATACATTAGCCCTATTGCGGTGCCCAACAAAAACTTAAATCTGTGTCACCGTACAGATCGACACTCCTAGACTATGGACTGCATCGACACACCTATGGACAGGCCAGTACTGCATTCCGACGCATTAACTTCGTTTTACCCTGCCTGTGGTTGTTTGTGCTTTGGCGGCAGGCGGCGTCTGGTGGAAGATTTTCGTCAAGGCAGAGGCTAGCCCCGAGTTGTCGATGAGGAAGCAACTACTCCAATGGAAGCACAGGTCCTTGTGCATGGTGTTAAATTCCGTAAGATGGGAAAACGTTATATCTGGCGCGATAACTACCTTGTGCTCCATGAGATGGCTTCAGACCTTCAGCGGAACCCCCCCATTGTGTAATGTGTGCATGCCTATGTGAAGATACGTCATTAGCACTGTGACGGTGTCGCGCTAACCCCTTTCGTTTCTGGCGACGTTATCGTGGTATCGTTTAACATATGCGCCCATCTTATACGGAGTCGCGGCAGGAGACTGTCGAATAGCGCAGTATTAGCACATATGTCCAAGTCAATGAAGGAGGCAGAACTTGTACACACCGATTCCCTGGGCGTGCATTCCCCCCCCCCCTTTTTTTTTTTTCACTTTTCGGTCCCCTATACTGTACCTGGTACAATCACATAATAGATAGATATTTAGAATATGCATTAGATACTATACAATGAACTCTAACCCTGTAAATCAGGTATTGATGACGAGGGTTGTTGAGGCATTTGTTGTCGGGTGTGAGAGCTGGCCTGGCGGCTGCACTTGCGACAGCAAGCATATTCTGCACGATCCGAACACCGGCCGGGAAGATTAACCATCCCCCGTGGAATGTTGTGGTATACCAACAAACCTTTCGAGGGTATACCAACACCATACCGTACCCCATTTCAAGCTTTTGACGCTGGTTCTTGTATCCATTGTCACGTTCTGGTAGTCACAACAAGTAGTCACAAGTACTCACAACGTATACTCGCAACTAGTCACAAGTAGTCACAAGTAGTCACAAGTAGTCACAACATGTCCGGGAAGCCAATATTCTGGCGACGATGTAAATGGGACTTGACCAAACGAGGCTTATGCATTCATGCTCGATACCCGACACCGTCTTCAGATATCTGAAGAGCTTGCCAATATGATAACCGCTATGCAACATCTTCCATCTTGATACCGTTTTGATCACCTCCGTCGTAGCCTGTGTTGTGCTCGAACCAACTAGTCCCGTTGATGCAGACTTCCGCGATGACGGCATTAATGGCCCCTGCCGGCAAGACGGGAAGATAGATAATCAGCACAACTACCTAACGCGGATCAATTTTACGGGTGTTGCTCGAACACAAAGACCGAGAGGAGCACGTCGAAACGTTTAGAGTGCTTGATACGAACCACGTAAAAAAATGGACGATGTAAATACATCCAAGTCTGTAAGACGTATTTAACAGTTATATTCTAGAGCACATACATTTCTGCCATACAATGCTGCTGGTGCTATCGAGGAGCGTCCAAGACAAGGGCGGCGACCGCGGCTCCGGCGATCGAGGAATTCTTCCTTCGAACGAAAATAGTAGCTCAAACAGACCCTAACCCTAACCCTAACCCTAACCCTAACCCTAACCCTAACCCTAACCCTGGAAAAAAACCTAAAGCTCAAACAACGGCAGCAAACCGCGAGAAAGTGACATGAAGGCGACCAAACCACATACATACGTATGCGTCTTCCAGGAACACACACTGTTAAATGTGAAACATCAAACACAGTGACTTTTCAACATGTACAGCTCGTACACTTGTAAAATGCCAAAACTATTTGTCTATTTGTTTCATCGTTCTCACCTCCATTATATTTGGCTGAGTTGTGAGAGAATGTGGAGAAACCGATTATGTCCAAAACCACTTCCGAGTATACACTCACGGCACCTGTGTTTGGGGAACATGTAGAGGGATCGTACTTCTGTCACTGGTGCTGTCCCGAAATCAACCCATCGGCGCAGCGCAGTGGTGCCGTGCGCTCGTCGGATACGCAATGCAGAAAGTAAGAGAAAACAACGTGGGTGCGTGTCAAGGACAACAAAGACTGACTACCCAAAGCAGGCGACAAACTGGAACTGAAGATGCAAAGCTGAAGTATTGAGGTAAACCACATAGTCTAGTCTATAGCCTACCAAAACAGAAAATATATAGACTAATTACTACGCAAAGCTGGTGATGGTATTGTCTTGAAACAGACAGTACTGTTTATACTAAGTGGTACCGTCTTTTATCGCCGTATTCGAATTCTGAAAACGAAAACAAAATGCAGGTCATACCCTGGGGCCCGAACGTTCTAGACTAGCATGCTGTTTACAGAATACCAGACCCGAGTCCGTTTCTGGAATATTTAGAGGCTGATGTCTGTTCGTGGCGTGCAGCGACTCTCACCTCCATCTTCCTGGGCTGTGTTGTGAGCGAAAGTCGCGTTGCCCTCGAAGGAGACCGTTTGGGTATGGGCATAAACAGCACCTGCGGACATTGTACCAAGAGTACCAAGAGCCACATAGGTTTATATAGGTGATGGTTGAGGACGGCAAAATAAATATTTAAACTTGATACATGTACGATTGTCTACGTGATTTTTGGGTCTCACGGGATGTTTGGTCATACCCCTAACCCTATTAATAAGGATTGGAATAACTCTCTTACTAGACTACTTGGGTAACGATGCAGTATAGTATATAGACTAGACTATAGTATGAACTACCTGGTAGACTATAGACGTACACGTAAGACAGTAGTAGAGGTCAAAACAGCGAAGAAAACGTTTTGCGGGCGCCGATATTTACTTTTTCCAAATTTGACGTTTGTCTGTATGTGTGTCTGTCTGTGTGTTTGTCTGTCGTCTCTCTTTTCCCCGAGATAAAATGCACAATTGAACGACGCACACCGAACCGATCGTGACGAGCCCGGGGTCGGACTGGCGAGCACGATGAGCAGCAAACGCTCTAGCCGGTTTTACGTGAGTTCGTCGAACACTCGTCGAAGGAGTTCGATCGAACTCATCCGGGTCATCAGGCTGTTGCATGCATGGGGTCAGTTTGACGTAAAGCAGTCATAATAAATTTCCACTGTGCCCGTGAACTCAAAAATCTTCGTTACTCCCACTTTCCCTGTAATCGCACAGCCAGGTTCCGTTCACGACGCTAGGTGTTGGGAGAACTTGTCATAACCTGCAGGAGCGCTCCAGTAGTAGGGTGATACTCCAGTATTGATAGTAGGGGACTCCGTAGTGTTCGTGCGAAGGACTGACATATAGTATGCGCACCTTGGGCGCATGCTCCCGTGTGTCCCCATGTCCGTATAAAATATCCTAAATTTCCACGGAATGTGCAGTTCACAGCTAAAACAGACTAAAGGTGGGTAGGCGATGCGAGGGACTCGGGTGACATAAGACGAAACCGCACTGCATTACCTCCAATACCGTTACCACCGCCACAAGTACTGCTGTAAACGCTCGAGACGTGCACCAAACAATCTGTAAACTGGGATGCTCGAACACTATATATGCAAGACACTGCAGACGCTGGGCTCTGTCAAGGCGCAAGCACCTCCTACAGATACCTTGGCTCGAGATCGCACACGAGATGGAGCATTTTCCGTGCAAGCTGCGTACGAGTAGCTCCGACCTTCTCTGGCTTGGTCTAACACCAACAGTGAACAGAGGCCATACCTCATACGGAAAGGGATATCGTAGAGGAATGATACAGGATTCATCGCTCGGGAGGAAAATGGATGATACAGAATGTTGCTGTTTAATCAATCAGGTGCTACAGTTTGCCTGATAACAGTTCAAAAATATCTTGGGTCCTTCTAAAAGACTATATACAACCTATAAGCCGCGATGTATCTCGATAGTCACAATAGCAAAGTAAATTGTCTACCTGGTACCATATTTCCCTAAGAGGGAAGCTGAAGCTTGTAAAGCTTGTACCGTGCGGGATATGCAATCAATCGCCTTGAACCTCAATGGACGTGGTATGTTGGTATCACCAGCCAAACGCCGCAAAGGTAAGGCCTCACCTCCAGATAATGTAGCCGAGTTGTAGTCAAACCAAGTTTGACCGGCAAAGCGTACAGGTGCGTTCCCCGCAAAAACGGCCCCTGCAAGAAAAAAAGAGATGGGTGGTCAGTATGGTCAGTATGGCCAGTATTGCCGACTCTCGAAACAAGCGCAAAGCCTAAGGATGGTTGAACAAACTTCATCTTGCAAGCGGGATAAGGAACTGAGGATATAGAGAATACGGGCTATCGCTTTAATATACTGAAATTCAAACACGTTGTGTGCGGGCGGGAGCAGCCACGACCGACATCCAAACGTTGACAGCAACACGAACGGCTCTAAACACAAGAGGTATATCACGCATGCAAATGACACTCTGATTTGAGTGAGCTGTTTGACGCTGACGACTCGGTTTTTCTACGACGACGTCAACACATAAACCCCTGGTGGTATGACCTACTATAAAATGATCCCATACGCCGTTTACACGCTATATCCAGCATAATCTAGCCGTTTTCAGATGTATCCTGTACACACTTGGTTGACGGAAACCATGAAAGCAAAGCATAACACATAAGATGACCCCCTCCCTTCCCCCGTAAAATATCTATGTATTTTAATTGTCAATACTTCAAGTCCAGCAAGCACCAAGCTTTACTCATACCTTGAAGATACAAGCTTGGGACGCTGCACTCTACCTCATCACCCCATACCTCATAATCTCTCTTACCTCCCTCGTTGCCGCCCGAGTTATATCTACAGGACGTCTCGCCCGACATATCTAAGACGGTATTAATCACACAGATGGCACCTGCGGAGAGGAGGAAGGGCGGTCGGCGTTGGCGGTATAGACTCTTGTTATCATTAGTGTTACGACGCGGACCCCTGTGCGGCATGAGAGTAACAATACAGATGCTGCTATCGCGGCGTTCTAATATAGTCGTGTTTAGCGCCTGCCTTTCCACACTGAGGACGGTCTTGCAACAAGGGGGGGGGGGGGGGGTTGGCTACGCATTGAACCACCGGCTGCCAAGTCGGTGATTGACCGCGCCTCACAGTTGTTGCAAGACGTGCTTTGTGTGCTTTTAGCCTGGCATCAGGAATGCACACCTCCCGCGCCGCGGAGCTAGCCTTTTGTTAGCCGGCGACCGGGGGTGTAAGCGGCGCCTGGCGTTGGGGATAAACCCCCCACCTATTCAGGGGCTGGGGGGCATCTATAGGTGCTTATGTGTAGTTACTTCGAAGGGCCGTCAGAGCGCGATACAGCCTACCACCACACGAGCCAAGGCAGGACAAATAAAGTCAACAGTAGCGGACACATAACACAGGGAGAACTTTGTAGGTCGTGTAAGTCGCATGACTGTGCGGAGAAAAAACACGGCCTTGTAGTGAGACCAAGTGCGCCACAAGAGGCCAACCCCCCCGTGCCCTTCGATCCCTTTTCGGGCTCCTTCCTCCGTCTCAGCGCCGGTACAACTATTAACAGCGATGCATTGCTGTGACAGGTGTGCGACCCTGCAGTCACAAGTGGCCTGAAGCCTTACTACTTGAGGACCATGCATGCCTATATCAGAAAGCAACCCTACTGGAGAAATAAAGTATGGCGGCGCACGAGCATAGCCGCGCCGGCGCATACTTGACATATAATGAAAAAATGTATTTTACGACCTGCAAAACTAGTTCTCGGTACTGTGCTTCGAGACTCAAAGGAAAGCTATTGGGTTGGGGCATTCCAGCTGTTTAAAATAGTTGATAAATAATGCCATGTACGTGTTTCTGGAGCAGCATCAAGAGCTGTCTCAATACTTCAAGACGCGCAAATACAATGTCCCCGCGTAAGCCAAGAGGTGTAAATTTAAATCGAAGCGATCCCTCGACGACATAGTGGATAGCTGATCTCCTTCTCGAAACGTCTACAGTCTAGTTAATAGCCATTGTAAACATCTACACTAGTCCATGCCAATAACTGATGGAACGGTATGGGCGTGGTCCGCACATCAGGAAAGACCGAAGTACCCAGATGGTCTTGACCAGGTATGCGGCACACTTGCCTTCAACACAACTAGAAATTATTGCGGATAGCCAAGGTAGCACAGGAGACGCGGTTATTTCCCGACCAACACCATCGTCCTTCTGATCTGATGTAACTAGGTCATGGCCGGAAAAAAGAGTTTGCTCCTTGCCAGTTGGAGAACAGTCAGCATACACCGTCTTGGGCACTTTATGACTAGCCTTCTTCTGGCCACACGGCTGGGGATGGTGATACGACGGTCTGGTGTGATCATGGTAAGGACTACAGGATCTCAGCACTTCCAATGTAATGGGCGTATACGCAAGCTACAGGACGATACTAGGGATGCAGCCGCGATAAAGTCACCACCCTATTGAGGTGACATGCGTTTGGCCCAAAGGGAAGCATGATGTCGTAAAGGCACAGCGTACCGGCAAATGCCCGGCGTAGCGAGCGAGTGATAACAACTCTATCGGCCAGGCACGAAGCATTGACAAATGTCCGAGGCGGTACCGGGGCACCTCCACACCTAACAGGCATTCCTTGAACGAGCTCCTGAGAGAGAAGATGGGTTTCTTCAACGTACAGGGACGTTAACGGGCAATTATGGCATACACTCCCGGGAGGGTGCGGCCTCATCACATGGGAAAACCGTATCGTGGGCCTTTACAAGCCCAAGCTAATGAAAGAAGTGCTTAACCTGAGTCTGTGCTGAGGAACTACTCAACTAGGAAGTCGGGGTGCTGAGATAAGGTTAGGGTTAAGGTGGGAGACCCCAGCGAGTGGACCACTCCAGTGGGGTCTCAGCTGTTCAGCGGTAGCCAGGTGGCAGACGATCGCATTCGTCTACCAACAGAGAAGGACGATGCGAGACTCTGAGGACCTGTTTACAGTCGTTGTGTGAACGTGTTGATGTGCTAAGGAAAGGACGGGGCGGTTGGGGGAGGAGCACCACCGGCCTCTCACAATGCAATTAAAGAGTTGACGTCAATTCATCTTGAGCAGTATCACGTTTTTTGGTGAAGAAAATTCGGACCGACGTGGGGATCCTCAGGAAGATGATAACATCGGTGAACACGATATCTCTAGAGGCAGCATTTTGGGGCTAACATATTTTCCGAATGATGTGGCTCGACAACACATCTTAACCCATTAGACTATAGTCGGGATGATATTCTTGCTTTGAATGAATTTTTTTTATAACTAATACGAATAGGCCATGGGTTTGTTTATCACCATGGTTGCCCTTCGGTTTAGTGTACACTATTAATATGTCACTTTTTGGGTGAAGTATTGGGTAGTTTACCAAGCCAACACCCTCAGAAGGCTAATTGCGTATTAATAGCATGTGTCACATTCATCGTACAGTGAAGTAATTTGGGACTGACGTGTGGGTCCTCAAGCAAGAACCCACATCGTTGAATGCGAGTTAAATACGACTTCTAAGGTTTTGCCATTACTCGCAGCAATGTATATTATAGTCTATATGTGTATGTTTCGGCAGTACACCCACAGTACACCACAGTAGCATGTCTGTATTAATCAATAAAATCATTATTGAATCTTCACGGAAAAGCTGGCGGTAATGTCGGCAGCAATGTTGACGGCGAAGTTGATCGTAAAGTCGGCTGCTTTGTTGGTAGTAATGCTGAAGGGAGTGATGGCGGCAATCTTGACGGAATTTTCGGCGGTAATACTGACGGCCTCGGCCGGTTCAACTGACCCTAGCCGTTCAGTAGTCTCAGTTCGTTCGCCAGTTTAGGTTTAACTACACGTGGGAATCGGGGATTTAACATCAAGAATTAACCGTATTCACTGTGATAAAGGAATACCACGAAACGGTCGGATTTAAAACGGTCGCCACGATCGATAGAGCTCAGAAAGGTTAAGACCATCATTTCTTGGCAAGAACAAATATACATATACATAAAATCCTTCTTTGGTGTCAGGTATTTGGTCAGGATTTTTTTGTCTCGGCCGAAGTATGCGATTCACGGAACTGGAATTCTCGGTCGAATATAGCTTCGTTCGAGCGCCGCCTTCGGGGGGTGGCTCAAACGCCCCTCGCCCTTCTGTGTCTGTTCTGCGCATCGACGTGAACGCGGACGGATGCCGAGCGAGACAAGCGAAAAGTTGCAAAAATACCGCATGTCGAGGAGGAATTTCGGGATTTTTGGTTGAATCTTAATGTCTGCAACGCCTGGATGATTTACAAAATTGGCATCATTTCCAAACGGCACTTGATAATGTTTGGAATTTTGCGGTGGCATGCGCAACTTACTATTGTTTGGTCACAGATTGTGCACCAGGTGTTTAATTGCACGCGCCTGGACAATTTACAAAATTAGCGTCATTTACAAACGGTACTTATTTGATGATGTTTCCAAAAAATAGATACTCGATAATATTTGGAATTTTGCGGTGGCATGTGCAACTTATTATTGTTTGGTCACAGATTGTGCACCAGGCACTCGAGACGACACGAACGAAGGTTATTTGCCCCGTCCCGTCCGAGACCCAGAGCAGCGTAGGGCACCAGCTGCCAGGGGTGTGAGACGAGGCATGCACGGCATGGGCTAGAAAGCGTTGCCTGCAACAACTGCCCGCCACAGTATAAACGCGCGGAAGCCGCCATGGGTCATGATTTGAGTTTTGCTTTACGTGGTTACTGCTGTTGGGGTAGCTTGAACGAACGCAGGCAAGGGGGTTGACATAACAAAGGAATAACTGACTGCTGTGCTCCAGCTAGCTAGTGCTGTGGAGTGCCCTCATCAAGTGAAACCAAACAACAGACACACATCTTGCCCGGGCTCGAGAGCAGGGGCGCCGGTCTGTCAAAGAGCTAATCCAGCCGCCGCGGTGATTCGTTATTCATGTTGCCCCGCTGTAGGCTTCATAGGTGCAGCGGTTGGTTGCGTGTGTGCTGTTGAGCTGTCATGTGCTGTGTGCGTGCTGGCCATGTGGCTGAAGGTGTGGCTGCAAGACGACACATAATACGCCCAGAAGAACGCGTGTTAATTATACCAGTAGTAGCAGATCGCTCTAATAATTCGGCTTTTTATGTCATTGCGTTTGGTGCTGTTGGAGTGTTCATCATTTTGAAGGTGCTTGGTCTGCAGATACAGATAGGCTCAAACCGTTCCTTTGCGCCACCTTACGCAGAAACATTCAGCAGGAGGAGTTACTGTATGATGAGGAATGTGTATAACTTCGTTGGGAAATACGCACGTGAAAAAATTACATCTGCTACAGTCTGAGTGACCTCATCAACTGAAACCAAGCAACAGACAGACACACATCTTGCCCGGGCTCGAGAGCAGGGGCGCCGGTCTGTCAAAGGGCTAATCCAGCCGTCGCGGTCGTTCGTTATTGGTGGTGCCGCGCTGTAGGCTTCATACGTGCAGCGGTTGGTTGCGTGTGTGCTGTTGGGCTGTCATGTGCTGTGTGCGTGCTGGCCATGTGGCTGAATGTGTGGCTGCAAGACGACACATACATGATACGTCCAGAAGAACGCGTGCTATACCAGTAGTAAATCGCTCTAATAATTCGTCTTTTTATATTATCGCGTTTGGTGCTGTTGGAGTGTTCATCATTTTGAGCGTGCTTGGTCTGCAGATACAGATAGGCTCAAACCGTTCCTTTGCGCGACGTTACGCAAAAACATGCTGCAGGAGGAGTTACTGTATGAAGAATGTGTATAACTTCGTCGGGTGAATACGCACATGAAAAAATTACATCTGCTACAGTGTGATGAGATATTAGTACAACAACGACGGACAACCTACAAGAAGAAATACCAGGTAAACAAATAACGCGTGAGCGATGGCGTGCTTTTCGTAGACGAATGTGCATACCACATTCGCGAAAGGTTTCCTCCGGCCAGCAACGAAAGCGGGAATACAACTTCATTACGAAGCAAAATCAGACGGACACCCTTCACAAACAAATAAAAAATCCCTAGACAACGTACATGACGCAAATGACCAGCCGAATTGCGACCGCGCTAATAATTGCGATCTTAGAGTTAGTAAGGTTCGACCCAATAGGCCAAGACAGACACACATGTTGCCCGGGCTCGAGAGCAGGGGCGCCGGTCTGTCAAAGGCTAATGCAGCCGTCGCGGTCATTTTTTATTCACGGTGCCGCGCTGTAGGCTTCATACGTGCAGCGGTTGGTTGCGTGTGTGCTGTTGGGCTGTCATGTGCTGTGTGCGTGCTGGCCATGCGGCTGAAGGTGTGGCTGCAAGACGACACATACATGATACGTCCAGAAGAACGCGTGCCATACCAGTAGTAGATCGCTCTAATAGTCCACCTTTTTGTATTGTTGCGTTTGGTGCTGTTGGAGTGTTCATCATTTTGAGCGTGCTTGGTCTGCAATAGGCTCAAACCTGATCTGTCATACGGATTAAGTTGTTTTGGGGCCTACCTTCCACAGAGTCGGGGGCTGTTAGTGATAGTGGTACGATTTCATACCGGTCTAGGATTACTTTGTGTGTCTTGTGTGAGGCTTGATAATCCCCCTTTTTCCGTTTAGCTTGTCATTTCTCTGGTGTAAGTTCTCTGTGTTGAAAGTACCAATTGGATCGAGGGCATTGCCATATCCCCTTTAATATTGGATCGAGGGCATTATATGTCCCCTTTAGCGCCCCTCTCTAAGTCTGCATAATTCGTTGTTAATGTTTGTATATCTTCACCAGTGTAAGTGCCGCGTACATTGAAGTAGCTAATTGAGCGCATGCAGTGTCGTCTTCTTTAGTTCTTTTCTGCGAGTGAGTTCTTCGCATATTTTGTAAACAAACATGGTAAGTTATTCGTCTACTACTGTGGAAGTAAACAGCGAGGGGTTTTACAAGGCACAATCAACGGCGCCTTCCTTTTTCTGTTCCTTAAATTAAACATTTTCAACCATATTCATTCCGTCCGATATCATTTTTATTGATTACATCTACTCTTTCCTTTCGCCTCGAAACCTCGAAGCAAAGCAGGTTCTCAAATCCTCCTTACGGTATTTCTGGCCTACTTTTACTTGGCGGCGGTTTTAATAACAGTGTTTCGCCTATGCTTGCTTCCTTCGTTTATATGTTTTCCTTCCATCAAAGTAAACCTCTAGAACCCCATGTTCGTATTAAACTCTTGGCATTACTTTGAGCTTCAATTTCGTTATTACTACATCTTATTTCGTCGAGTGTAACCCTTCCTCACCCAAAGAATGGGCGCCATGGAATGTCAAATTATGATCTTTAGAACCTCATATTCGTATTAAACTCTCGGCAATACTTTGAACTTCCAATAATGTGGAATCGAACAGCTACATCATTTCCCCCTTTTCCTCGTCCGAGTGCCGCCCTGCCCTACCCGAAGCATGGGCGCCGGCGACGCATGCCGGCGCCCATGCGGAGCCCTTGTAACCTCAATAAAAAAGAACACACTCCAGCTGTGAGATCGAGGATTTCGTCGAAACGCATCTTTGCAAGCTATGTGTGATACTCCGATCGCGGAATTTGCAGGGTGTGTCCTCATGAACGATATAAGCCGGCGACCCCCCTTAGAACCACAGTGTAGTTTGTACCAGGTTCAACAGGGTGATGATTCGGAAACTATAAAGCCCGTTTCGAGGGGGACAACATCTGACGGCTGTGGAAGGAATGCATCAATTTATCAAGTATTTCCTGTATGTCGCATAACCCGTGAGGGGAGGGGCGGCGTTTTAAAGGGACGGGGGGACGGGGGGACCGGCGGGTGAAGGTGAGGGCGGAGTAAAACTGTCCGCGGAAACTGTAACACCCGTTTTTGAGGGGGACAAAATATTACGGCTGTGGAAGGAATTCATGAATCATTTTATCATGTATATCCTGTCAGGCTACCACCGATGAGGGGGGGGGAGGAGTGTTTAAGGAGACGGGGAGGGCGGTGTACTCAGTTTGTGCATGGCCGTGGGAGTCGTATGAGCATAGACCCTCGCATCCCTACTATGCCGGGACGGAGCACGTCGGGTTTTCACCAACCAGGCAGACATTGCTTGCACCATGCGCGAAGGTCCGTGAGGTGTTCGGCAAGTCGCATGAAGGGTGAACTGCATCCTTCCAAGAACCACTCGTACGACGGACTTCGGCACCTTGTGCCTACTTTCTTTCTTATGGATGACAGCGCGAATGAGATATTTTGTTTTCTGGTGTGGCCACTCCAGAGACAGCAATGGGTATTACTATACTATATAACCACCTCGTGGGTGCCTTAAAATGTTCATACTACGCGATGCGATCATTCCCCTTGTAAGGAGTTAGGGTTCTCCACCCCGCACAATATGATTTAGCTCATTAGACTAACCATGGCGACCGCTGTAAAAAAGAAAGGCGGGGAAAAGGTTTAGGTCGCATTCATATACAACAGCTGGTACGCGTGATGCTAGGTCTAGGTGATTGTGGGGGTGGCGGGGAAGGAAATGCCGGGTGGGGTGGTTACTTTTGAACTTGAACACCACGAAACAAATGAATTGGAGCTACCGCATGGATTGCTCGAAAGGTAAAGAGGTTATATCACCTGGTGTCTGGCGGTGCTATTTTTCTGGCAGATTTGATGCGGCAGCGGGGGAGGGTGGGGGACGGTGGGGGGAAGAAAACGGAGGTGGATGCGAGAAAAATATTCTGCCAGCGTGTTTAATGCAGATGCCTAAAATTTCAAAGTTAAACTACGAGTTGGATTGGAGGAAAATTGCTTTCACGTAATGTTTTACCGTTAATGCTTTTTATCGTGCTTTTGATTTCCGTGCAATACGAGTGAGCAGCTACAGTAGTAGCAGTACGAATGGTGTATATCAACCTTCCGCCGGCTGGGAGAACATGAAAAAAATTATGAAAATCTGATGAAGGCGACGCTACACCATTTCCCCTATTAATAGATGTCCATTTTGCTTGGTTATCTCAACACAACCACCCCCCCTAACGCTCTGTACGGCATACAGTACCACAAACTAACGTCCAAATGTTTGCCTCCAAAATGGTTGGCTTAGGTATGATTGGTATGATTTTGTTTGCTTATCAAGATCAGGGATATGGTACTACTCTATAATAGCTACTGAATCAAAACATGAGACCGGATTTTCCGATAGCGTTATTTTGGATGCAGTAGGCTGTAAACGACCCGGCTGGACAGCTGGGCATCGATTTAGGGCATTGCCAACAAACAACTGCATATCCTAGGATTTGTCGTCGTCATCTGCCATGACCCTTGTGTGGACGCACGAAAGACAATGTTGATGACTGTCGATCATGGCTTGGATCCAGTATCTTTGCGTTGTCGCCGTGTACAACCAGCGGTCCCAAAATATTGTATGGCACTTTGCCAAGATCCAGTTGGGGTTTCGTGTCCCGCAGTTTCGAAGACTGCACGACAGCCGCCCACACACACGCACCGAGCTTTGCTGCTGCTGTTGGTTCTGCTAGCTACTACTGGCTGCTGCTGCCACTGCCGCCTGCTGTTGGTTCATGATGCCCCTGCTGTCTGTTGCTGGATAGTGATCGCGTTTCTGCCTGTTGCTGCCTGCTCTCTGTTGTTTTTCTCTCTATCAGGTATTGCATGCTGCTAACTGCCCCTGTCTGGCTGCTACTGGCCACCACCTTGTTAGCTGCTGCTGGCCGTTACTTTGCTAGCTGCCGCTGATGACCTCTGCTGCTGCCTCCTGTTGTTGGCTTATGCTGCTGGCTGCTGCTGCTCCTGACCGCTGCTGACCGCTGTTGAGTTTTGTGCATCGATCGACCGTCAATCATCCACTAGCGAGGACAAGCTAACGACAGCTAGCTACTAAAGCCGTTCTACTGCGTGAGCTCCTAAGGATTGCTATGCTAATAGCACCTTATCCTGGTATGGCATTTTTAATGGACCACATCAATCCTCTACGATACTCACCGATCAGCTATTAATGACTACGTACGGTTTCAAACCTTTCACCTTCACCTTCACCTTCACCTTCACCTTCACTTTCACCTTCACTTTCACCTCCAACACTTCTCCTATTATAACATACTAATACTAACATACTAATAATAACATACTAATACTAACATACTAATAATAACATACTAATGCTAACATACTAATGCTAAGATACTAGACTAATACTAACATACTAATAATAACATACTAATAGTAATAGTAGTAGTAACATGTACTAATAGTATTAGTAGTAATGACATACTAATAGTAATAGTAGTAATAACATACTAATAGTATTAGTAGTAATAACATACTAATAGTATTAGTAGTAATAACATACTAATAGTATTAGTAGTAATAACATACTAATAGTATTAGTAGTAGCAACATAGTCTGAGACTATAAGCCTACTCTATACCTACGAAATACTTCGTACTTTTACAATAGACTATTAATAGTCATTTGTTGTCTGTATTTATTAATAGTACCAGGTATATTGTTGTCGACACTTGCATTTTGTGGATACCACTAACTTATTATAAAAAAAAAATACACTCCAGCTGTGAGATCGAATATTTTGTCGAAACTCATCTTTGCAAGCTGTGTGTGATACTCCGAGCGCGCGTATTTCGGGTTGTGTGTCCTCATTAAGGATATAGGTCGGCGACTCCCCTTGCAACTACAGTGTAGCTATCAGGGTCAAAAGGGTGATGTTAGGCAGTCTGTGCGCGGAAACTATAAAACCCGTTTCTGAGGGTTACAAAATCTGACAGCTGTGGAAGGAAATGCATCAGTTTATCACGTGAATCCTGTAAGTCGAATATCCGGTGAGGGGAGGGCGGAGTTTTTAAGGACGTGGGGGCCTGATTTTGATCAAAAGGGGGGCGGGAGGGGGGGAGGGGGGGGGAGGTGACGGGTGGGGCAGGTCAATTTGTGCGTGGAAACTATAATATTTCTTGTGGGGGAGTGGGGGGGGGGATGTGTTAAGGTATTAGTGGGGTAGTAGTCCGTTTGACCACTTGCAACTGGTTAACCAATAGCTTACCCAAACTAAGCCTTATTATAACACTCTCCCCCCCCTGAAACGGCGGGATAGCAGGTCGGCCGGATATACGGGCGGACCTGTCAATTATCCAAGCCGTTTCATTCCCTGGGGATACCAGGAAGAGTATTTTTCAAGTTCGCCATGGGGAAATCTGAAAAAGTTTATTATGGTGGATGTGGGGATCGAACCCACGACCCAAAAACCCATGGTCTGTCGACGACGCCATTTGTTAAGGTATTTAGTGGGGTAAGTCCGTTTGACCACTTGCATCTGGTTAACCAATAGCTTACCCAAACTAAGCCTTATTATAACAGATGTGCGTGGAAACTATAATATTTCTTGTGTGGGAGTGGGGGGGGGGATGTGGCGGGGGGGGGGGGGGGGGGGCGGGGGGGGAAGGCTTTAGGTCGCATAGATGTAGGGGTTTGCTATACGCGTGGTGCTAGGTCTAGGCGATGGTGCGGGTCGGGAAGGAGGGGGCGTTGGGGGCGGGGGGGGGGGGTGGGAATTGCAGCAGCGGCATGGACGGCTCTGAAACGATAACGAGGCGATATCCAGGGCGTTGAAGTGTTTATTACTCTGGCGGATTTCGATAGTAGGTGGGGCGTTCAAGTAAGAGAGCGAGGAAAAGAAGAAAAAAAATGGGGGGCGGGGGAGGGGGGAAGGGGTTTTCAAGAGGTTCAGGTCACAAATAATATTAAAATCAAGGATTTGGTCGACACTGATGTTCGCAACATTGTGTGTAATCCTCCGATCGCGCGTATTAATCATATATGTAGGGGCTTGCTATACGCGCGGTGCTGGGTCTAGGCGATCGTGCGGGGTGTGGGGAAGGAGGGGGCGTTGGAGAGGGGGAGGGGGAATTAATGAAAGCTACATCATGGATGGCTTTAAAGATAGTGACGTGATATCAATTGCTTCGGAGTGTTTATTACTCTGGCCGATTTTGATTGTAAGTGGGGAGTTTGAACGAACTGGGCGGGGAACAAAGGGGGGGGGGGGGCGGAGATGAGTTAGAGCGACGGCATGGATGGCTAGATGGATACTGAGATGATATCAGCTGGCTGGTAGTGTTTGCTACTCTGGCAGATTTTGATTTCCGGTGGTGCGTTTAAACAAGAGGGATCGGGGGGGGGGGGGGGCGAGCATTTCAATATGTGCGCGGAAACTATAATCCCTTGAAGGGGACGAATCTGACGGTTGCAGCAAGAAGACACCCTTTTATATCACCCGCCTGGTAACGTTTATTTTTCTAGAAGGCTTGATATTACATGAAGTAGTTCTTAGGTGTAGTAAATAACGTGTTAAATGCTTCATAATTTGTTGTTGTACATGGATCGAGAGATAGAATATTTCAATCGATAGGTACAATCATGTAGATACCATTATTTTCTGACATCGCTAATTATTAGAAAGAGATGCATATTGCCAAATGCAACAGGCGAGGTGTTGTGGTCATGCATTGTCACCGCCATTGAGAACGACAGGGAGGGATGCGAATCGTTATTGTTTTGAAAGGAACGCTTAGTGTACACGCGCTCAATTACGTTACTTCGTTAGTCATACCTCGCTTGGCGTAGGTTGGGAGGCGATCATGCTTATTACCTTAGAATGATATGCGTATCGTTGATACCACTATGAGACTACTGATGATGCTTATTGTTGTTGCTTTTTGCCCTGGCAACATACGTGTTCCAGAAGTCATACATCTTGAAAGGTAGTGGTACAATCATGCAATTGGGAAAACGCGCGGCCGGTGTATCGGATAGCTTGCAGAAGATGAATATTTGGTTCTTAGTTTGATCGAAGTCACAGCCACGGCGGACGCGCTGTTATACGATACATCCATCCCATTGTATTCCTGCATAAGGACTAGCAATATCATCAATATCATCGCCAACTATTAGACTAGACTATACCTATAGTCTAGTCTAGGCTAGTCTAGTCTAAGGTATATTGCAAGGCATGCCAACTACGTATAGCTAATCCGTTGTATCTCTTACTGTAGTTCCGGATACGGTTCCTCTGCCATTGAAAAGTAGGGCAGTGGGGCCGGCCCTAATTCTAGTGTTTACCAAATGGATGGGTGTTCGGTGCTTGATGCCAGTACACACGTGAAGTATCACGTACATTCGTCTACGGAAAAAGCCACTCGCATTGTCTTACCTCCTTCTGCGCCAGCTGAATTGTGGACAAAAGAGGTGCTGCCGCTCGTGTAAATGTTGCTCCTGTATGCAGTAATGGCACCTGCAGGGGACGGCCAAGAGCGTCATCAATCATGAACAGGACCATCAAGCACCATCAATCATGACCACATGTCATACATATAAACGGCATGAAAGAGCCCGAGGAGCCCTCGCGTTGGTAATGATGCCCGCAACTGCAGAAGTTTGTTAAAAAAGAGAAGTAATTGCCCCTGCTCGGGTGCAGGAATGTGTTAAACGGGAGTAACGCCCAACGGGTTGTTGATATCGTAAATGAAAGATTTCTGATACATGCTGTATCATGTCGATTGGAGACAGGACGCCCAAGTCCCGACGTATTGGACACGCTTTCCTAGACAGAGTGTTGCAAAGAGACACTGCCGAGCGAGAACAATCTACCGCGATACATCGTGAGCACAACCGTAGTGTGTTGCGATTTCAGACCACCAGGGTGAAGACGCAGTGTAGACTATGCATGTACGAGGTACGTATAAATAACCATGCACCCGGTTGTCGACGTGGGACGTCTTCCTGTGAAGCTTCACCCACTGCAATCACGGTTAGACTAGTCAAATTTGAAAACGTTTGGTCTTAACCGCCGTGTTAGAGGGAGTAAGGACTAAGGTCTAGCGAATGGGCGATGTGTTTGTCGACGGTCAAGTCCTACCAATCTACAGTATCGGACATCACAGCATTCCGTCGACCAACGTGGGATCGCTGTGCATGGAGAGCGTACGTTCACCGTGTGCAACATTGTGACGTTAGGCTCAATCAGCAACCTTCCTGTGAATCCCCAAGGGACAGAAAGCGTCCCATTTAGCGGTAGGCGGTTTAAATTTTAAATTTTCGCGGTTGACCAGTTTGCTAGCAACATCTTTGCGGCAGGCTGGCTATCCCAACAACAATACGGCATACCTCACCTCCTCTCGCAGCTGCTGAGCTGTTGGCAAACAAACTTTTGCCTTCGACGTGTATCTCCGCATTGACGCCGAAGAAAACACCTTCAGGAGCCGAATGAAGAGGGTGATATTGGATAACATGTGAGGACGGTACGGTTGTTACAGCTTTGATCCCGTTCTGAGAGGTATCTCACCCTCACTACGACACCACGACACCACGACACCAATACACTGGACGTTCGGACTTGCTGCCGCTTATGAGTATCCATGGATGTTACTTCCGCGTATGTCAACCACGTGCATAACCGGTTAGACTACAGACATTTCCAAAAGGAGCTTGAACACAACAAAAAAGAGGTTTGTATGTGGGGTACCGCAAAACACTAAGACGCCAACGAACTACCCTGGTTCGAGACATCGGACGAGGCCTAACCCACACTGAAGACCAAGGCTACGGTAGGGGGGGTCCCCCCGTTTTCACTGGTGTGTTTGAGCCAGTCGCACGAGTGACTCTGTACCTCACGGATGAAAATGGTTTAGACACTTGTTTTGGAGCAGCTTAGATTACCTTTGCATATTGCGGATTGATTTCGTCAATATAATACACGAAGGAAACGTAAGATCGCAAAAGAACGAAGGGGTTACTCGCGCGAGTGACCCCTAGTCACTGAAACTCAAGGCCCAAAAAGGGACCCCCCTACCGTAGCCTGGGTCTGAAAGCGGCAAGAAACAAGGTAAACGACGAGCTCTGTTCATGTGCAAGCCCCCCCCGACCCATGGGAGGGTTTGTGGAATGTGTTTCGCTTCAAGGGGCCTGCGACGGTAGAAGAGGTACTCCGTCTGCTCAGCACTTCAGAAGAAAGACCTAGACAGGTCACCTTAGACACCACTCCTGTTCCAGTTTCTCTACGCGAACTGCATAGGAAATCCGCGCGCTAGGCATAACGAAGGCATCATACGAAGCAAAGCGTTTATGAAACACATCGGAAGCCCCTCGGTTTAGGAACATGATACACATTCCGGGATCGACACAGGTTTTCCTACCGGGGCCTGGCTCCCCACACCGTACACGTATCCTTAAGGTAAGGGAAGGTAAGGTAAGGCAAGGGAAGGTAAGGGAAGGTGAGGGAAGGTAACGTAAGGTAAGGGCTTGGAATGGAAGTACGAAGCACAAATGCATGTTGCACCCCGGGGAAGTGTGTCGACCCTAAGGTGGCTTGTTCAGTTGCGTGTGCGAAAAGCAGCACCTAACTTAGGCGGTTGATTGGTTGTGAACACGGGGGACGAAGCGAGTTGTTTTTTGGTCGGAACGCTGGGACATACAGGGTACCGCTTGTCTGGAAGCCACCGTTGCAGAAATTCATGAGAATTCTCAAGGAGAATCGTGTGTGCTGTGGGAGCTCTCGGTTGGTCTGAGATGCTCATCTTTAGGTTTTATAAGCGGGGCTATCGTAGTGACCTGTTGAATGAAGCCTATGACACGCTCTGGGGCAAGGATACAGCATCTCCCAACCCCCCATAAGTTACAAGTAATTCAAAAACACTTACGGAATCGCGCGCGGTATATGATTTTTTTTTGAACGCGGCTGGGGTAACGATAGTTTTCCGGACCATGAGACAATGGCAAATCAAGCATGAAGTAGAGGCCGCTACAGGCTTCTAGGCACAATACCCTTTGGATCCGAAACGCATCAGAGGACGAGAAACTCTGTGGTGTACATACCGTAACGTAGAAACGGGATCTCTATATTGACTATTTGCGGAATGCCTTTGTATATGTAATTATACCACGTAGTGCCTTCAAACTGGGTAGTGCAAGTAGCTATATGTGCTTTTGTTGTTGCTGTTATAGATCGTTACAGGCATTCTGCAGGCGAGATGAGTAAGCTCTTGCACAGTTAACTACAGAGACATACCCATATTTCAATTTTTACGTAGCAAAAGAAAACGCCGCCCCCATTTATAGGGGAGTAGCAATCCGCTAGCGCTCTTCGCGACTACTGACCGTTATCTGACATACTGGTACAGGACCCGTGCATGATCGTTGGGTTGAAGGATGATATATAGCCCGGTGTGGAGCACTTGAGAGGCATTTACAAAACCATACCCGAGGAGTAGACCCGCCGGCTCAACCAACACCAGTGTGTACAATGCGTGCATTTTTCAGGTTTGGCGTAAAACTCCAACCTTCACCGTGATGTTCGTGTTTAGGATACGGGGTTGGGCAAAAACAAAACTTTAGGATCTTACTAACCTCCGGCGGATAAACTCAAGCTTCCGACAAAGTACGATTCGCCTGAAAAGCGCATTCTTGACGAGGAAGCATAGGCGACACCTGCGGGTAACGCAAGGGGCATTTGGTGTCCCCGAGGGCAGCAGGAAAAGCGGTGACATGCCTACAATTGCCGAGGAAAAGGGGTAGTCTAGTGGGTATCTTACAGCAACATGGCAAACATACAACAAGAAAGTGAACAATAGCATGGTGCACAATAACATAACAGCAGGGAAACAATAGCAACAGCATTGTCAACAACGGCATAGTGAACAATAGCATGGTGAACAAGAGAGCAGTGTACAATACCATCAAACGCAATGCTTAGAAATAGCATGGTGTACAAACCCCATCGGGTACAACAACATAGTGTACGGTGGCATGGTGTACACTAGCATAGTGTGCAGTAACATGGGGCACAATAACGCGTTGTAAGGCGATGTAGTGTATAATAACATTGGTGCAATATCATGGCGTACGACATGGTGTACAACAACACGGTGTACAACGAAATGGTGTACAACCAAACGATGTAAAACTTGATGGGTAGGTGATGTTGTACACTATTAGTATCATTGGAAACAATGGCACGGTGTACCCATTCTCACCTGCATCGTTTCCCGCTGAGTTTGTTGTACACTCAGTCCACCCGTTGACAGTTACATTGGAGGAGATGGCATTAATTGCGCCTACCAGGTATCAGGAGCAAACGGAGGGCAACGGCGAGTGAACGATACCGCTATTTCTAGCACGCCAGTTTGCGTGAAATGAGTGGCGTTTCCTTCTACCGTACCTACGCAAGTGCATGCCGGCTCACACTACCAAAACGCTGAACGCGAAATCGTGCGTTTGGAAGGCATGTGCCTACAGTGCAATCGCTGCTGCTCCTCACCTCCGTTAAGGGTGGCTGCATTCCTAAAAAACGAAGTGTGCCCGTCGACATATATCCGCGAGCCATCGGCAGAAATGGCACCTACGGACACGGAGGGAACAGGGTGAAGATAAGACAGCTTATCGATATTGCGCTGTTCGGTACCACGAAAATGTGAGCTATTTAGGGGAGATATATTAACATAAGATATAGTAAATAATCTGCATTGACAGCAACATGTGCAGGTGATCGTGCGCCAAATCCAAGCCTACTAATCGCCACTGGTCTGCGATGGAACTGACTCAAAAACTTTAACGACGACAATCACACTTACCGTACCGTACCGTACCGTACCGTACCGTACCGTACCGTACTGTACCGTACCGTGCCGTACCGCACCGTACCGTACCTTACCCTAACCCTCACGGGCCTACGGCAGGGGGGGCAGCCCCGTCATACCTACCGGCTACAACCCACTTGTGCAAAACGTACGTGCGCAAAACGGCTGGGTACACCACTCCTAAACCATACCAGGCATACATACAACCATGGCGGTGCACATCGCGACACAAGTAATCCCAAACAATACGCTCACCGTACCCTATGACCCAAATAGCCCAAATGTACTCGTATAGGGTATAGGGTATAGGCTACACAATTGCGCGAGCAACCCAGAGACACTAAACTACGTATATGTTGGCTCAAGAGCACTCCTCCTACCATACCCTTGGTAATCAGACTAACACTAACACTAACACTAACACTATCACTAACACTAACACTAACACTACCACTACCACTAACACTAACACTAACACTAACACTAACACTAACACTAACACTAACACTAACACTAACACTAACACTAACACTAACACTAACACTACCACTAACACTAACACTAACACTACCATACAGCTACCAAGACGAAGAGCACGCTAAGGTGCGTCAAGCAGAAACGAGGCACACGTGGCACATCTCGCACGTTACGAAGTGAAACGCCATCGCGCGACGACTAAGATTGACCAAGGTGTCCGGGCTGCGGCTCAGACTGCGGGGAGGAGAAATGTAAACGATCAAAATGGCGAAATTGGCCTTGTTCCAGGAACTGTTACTGGTAGCATATAACCGGAAATCCGCTCGTCGCAGTGTAAGACTTGCAGATTCGTGGTAACTGCTCAACCGATTAACAGTACCCAATACACGCAGTGTGGGGTTATTTTCACGCTACACGAGGCTTGAAAAGCAATGAACAATCGCAGTAAATTAGCGGGGGTAGCGTGTACTATGCGGAAAAGCACAACCACGTGATATGTTCTTGCCTCCACTGGATCCAGCTGTGTTGTAGCCGAAGTATGATTCTCCACCGATGTTTACCTCTGAGGTTGACGCGTAGACCACACCTGAAGTTTGAGAACGGGCAAGGTCGTCCATGTACAGATGTCGTTTTGGGCGTCTTCTGTAGAAGTGGGGAGAGCGAAGGATGTGGTATCCAAACATGTACGCTGGTCTCGGTATGTTTCCTGCCGGTGGGTCCCTCTCATCTTGAGGCACAGTCACTATTCAATGATCGCAACTTGTGAGTAGATCATTGAGGTGGCAGGTATAGGGAACGGCTCCTCGTTTGGGATGATTTAACAATAAAACTCATAACCGAATGCGTAGCGTGAGGAAAATAATATGTACTTCAGGTCTGCCTCCGTCGATTCCGTCGATAGCTAAAAGAGAGCAAGAAACGATCTACCTGGACGATAGCCACTGTAGCTGTTAGTCTACGGTTTGTACAGAATACGCGACGGCCGGCCGGCGGGTCTTGTAGACCGTGCACGACTTTGATCGATTTGTTGGAGTTGTCATGTTTCAACATCCAACAGCGTTGGTTAAAATTGCGATAGCCTAGGTTGGAAGCTATTGGAAAATATTACTTGACCCCATGAGAATGAAATTCTGAATCAAAATCTTCTTAACACTGCCTCCGTGTCTATCGCGCAGGATTTTCAGCTTGCGGGAGGACTATAAGTTTCAGAAGTAAATGCTAGATGCTACGAGTGAACATCATCGCGCGCAAAAGTTGCATGTAACACAACCACCAACTAGATTTCTCGTTGCAGGAGCAGAAGCCCAGGATAGGTCGAACCGTAGTTTTCCCGAAAAATGCATAAAAAAATCACGAAGTATAGACTAGTTCAACTGACTGTGACTGTGACTGTGTGTGGTTGATTCCGTCCCGTGGGGGTATTTCTTTTATGCACGGCACGGCACGGCCTGTTCGCTGTGAATTGCGTGCAGGGTTTTTGCATAAGCCCCCCAATTCAACACCGATGGCGCATGGCAGCCGAAAGTATTAGTTCGAAGCATGAGGCTGAGGCACTACTAGTAGTGTAGGGCAAACCAAAATGATACAGATGGTCCATGGCGTGGACTCGTCTATGAAATAATTAGAGCGGGTGGTGGCGGTTGAGATGCGTGTACGATTCGTGATGGCCTCTGTAAACTAAACTAAACGCCTTGCATCCGAAATGAGACACACAGCGTATGGCAAGGGGAAATACAAACCGTTCTGATACTCCAAGCCCGAACCAGATAGCAGCGTTGCAAAGTTCGTCAGAGTCCGAGTCCGCGTCATCGGGACTCAGTCATTGACTCGCGACTACGAGTCACTTCTCGGTACTGAGTCCCTAGGGTACCGAAGTCTGAAATGACCGGGAAATGACTATCGAAAAACGCTACTCGTAAGGCACCGCAAACTGGAATGACTTCGGTGTCTTAACTCCCCCCAATCGGCACTGGATTGTTTGGAACCGGAAACGACTTTTTCTTGCTGTTGATTGGTTATCATATTGAATAGATTTCTAGCGCTCCCACCCTGACCGTAATTTTTATAAGAGGAAAAATATGTCCCAGATCGGTTTATATTGTAAGCCTAACCGAACGGCCCACTTGAAACGAGATTCACGCAACCGATAGGCTTGGGGTGGTTCTTCATGCGATGGAGGCCCACGGAGGTATGGGCGCACATGGCATGACTTAGGACTCATGGGGTGGAGCGTATGTGGACGCCGTGAAGATCGCCCGCGGAAGGAGCCACGCGATACCGCCATGGCCCGACCAGGAGGGCCACGAGGCAAAGTACTGGGTTGCACACGAGGCTCTGGCCTGTTTTTTGTTTTTTATCCTCCGGCGGATGGGCAAAAATAAAGCTTAATTAAGCTCACCACACTTCCGCGTACTTGGCTTTGGCGATATATTTTATAAAAATTAAAATACACTCCAACTGTGAGATCGAGTATTTTGTCGAAACTCATCTTTGCAAGCTGTGTGTGATACTCCGATCGTGCGTATTACGGGTTGTGTGCCCTCATTAAGGATATAGGTCGGCGACTCCCCTTGCAACTACAGTGTAGCTATCAAGGTCAACAGGGTGATGTTAGGCAGTCTGTGCGCGGAAACTATAAAACCCGTTTCTGAGGGGGACAAAATCTGACAGCTGTGAAAGGAAATACATCAGTTTATCAAGTGAATCCTGTGAGTCGAATAACCGGTGAGGGGAGGGCGGAGTTTTGAAGGACGTGGGGGCCTGATTTTGATCAAAAGGGGGCGGGGGTGGGGCGGGTGGGGCTTTAGGTCGCATAGATGTAGGGGTTTGCTATACGCGTGATGCTAGGTCTAGGCGATGGTGCGGGTGGTGGGGAAGGAGGGGGCTTTGGGGGCGGGGGGGGTAGGAATTGCAGCAGCGGCATGGACGGCTCTAATATGATAATGAGGTGATATCCAGGGCGTGGAAGTGTTTATTACTCTGGCGGATTTCGATATTAGGTGGGACGTTTGAGCAAGAGAAAGCGAGGAAAATGAAAAAAACAAGGGGGGGGGGGGGCGGGGAAAGGGATTTCAAGAGGTTTAAGTCACATATAATTATTTTCTGGCAAGAGCGTTGCACGCATGTCCGTAGAAGTTTCAGTAGCCCTCGTCGAGCCACGAGGGCATTATCAAAACTTCTAGATCTGTCCCCACGGTGCCGCGTGGATAGCACGCACCGTCTTCTGTAAGGCTTGCCTTGAGATATATTTGCGTGTTAATCTGTTCTGTGTCAGGGCACATCACAGCCGACGCGACGGTACCCCTGACCTAGAGTGGAGCTGCACGAAAGAGGTCCCGCAGTAAAACGCGCATCAGCTACTACCTGTTCAGGTCGATTGCCCATAATTCACCAGTTCACATCGGACACAACAGGCTGGAATGGCACGAACGGATGCGAACAGCCTCGTGCCGGATGCGAACAGCCTCGTGCCGGATGCGAACAGCCTCGTGCCGGATGCGAACAGCCTCGTGCCGGACGCGAACAGCCTCGTGCCGGTCCAACGGCCCCAACAAAGTCGAAATGAAACTGAAGACACACCTTGAGTCGCCACGAGTCCATAGGGTACCGAAGACCAAAATGGCGGAGTCCTCGCGACTCCCTAGGGTACCATAATATTAAATGACCGACTCTTCACGAGTCCCTACGGTCCTCAAATCTGAAATGACCGAGTCTTCGCGGGTCCCTATACGTACGGTACTCGAAGCCGAAATGACTGAGTCCTCACGCGTCCCTAGGTACTCACACGCCGAAACGACTGAGTCCTCGCGTGTCCCCAGCGTACCAGAAGCTCAAATGACCCAGTCCTTGCAAATCCATTTTCCAGTAGGTATGGTACCAGGTATGGGTACGATACGATGATGTGATGCTTTCAATTGCTAGACCCTCTATTATAATATACCATTCTGGGCGGCGTGAGGTATTTTACTGCGCGAAATGTATGTTTTCATTCCCCAGCATATTTTACGTGTGCGTCCGTCACATTAACTCATATACATGAAGCATAACCAGTGTCCATGCCGATGCCTCCTGGAGCAGAGATACGAGCTCTGCGGTCATACATTACGTGGCAGTGATAGACATTGCAACATACAAAAAGCTGTAGTGCAAACAGCAAGGCGATTTGGCCATGCGATGCCAACGGCAATAAACGCACAGGAAAAAAATATATATATGCAACCAGCACACCAAACTACTTGCACAAAAAAGAGAAGAAAAGAAAACATGGTACCGAGGTATAGTCTACACATTTAGTAGCATACCCCAGGTATCATACATTGTACGACTTACCCCAGGATATACATGATAAACTGATGTATTATTTCCAAAACCGTCACATTTATCCCCTTAAAATAATGTATAGTTGCCAGGCACATATTGAGCTGCCCCCCCCGCCCCCCCCCCCCCGCCCCGCCCCAACCCCCCCCCCCCCCCCCCCCCCGCCCCCAATAACATACTGGTGCCAAAACCGTCAGATTTATTCCCTTGAAATGATTTATAGCTTACATGCACAAATTGCCCCCTTTCCCCCCCCCTCCCCCCCCCCTCCAAACCCGCTCGCTTTCGATCAAAACCAGGCCCCCACGTCCTTCAAAACTCCGCCCCACCCCCCTCACCGGTTATTCGACTTACAAGATTCACTTGAAAAAGGATACATTTCCCGTCACAGCTGTCAGATTTTGTCCCCCTCAGAAACGGGTTTTATAGTTTCCGCGCACAGACTGACTAAGATCATCCTGTTGACCCTGATAGCTACACTGCAGTTGTAAGGGGAGTCGCCGACCTATATCCTTAATGAGGACACACAACTCGTAATGCGCGCGATCGGAGTATCACACACAGCTGGAGTGTATTTTCATTTTTTATAATAATTGTATGTACGTGCGTAGTGTAAGCTCCCACCGCAGCCGTATAATTGTATGTACGTGCGTAGTGTAAGCTCCCACCGCAGCCGTAGATGAAATGGGTGAGTCAATGAGTGAGTCAATGAGTGAGTCAATGAGTGAGCCCTCGAGAACCGAGAGCTGAAATTATCGACCGAGCCCTCGCGAGTTCCTAGGGTACCAAAAGCTGAAATGACCGACCGAGCCCTCGCGAGTTCCTAGGGTACCAACAGCTGCAACCATTGCGAGCCCCCAAGGTCCCGAAAGCCGAGAGATGACTGAGTCGTCGTGAGTTCCTCGAGTGCTCAAAGCTGAAATGACCAGTAATATAAGTCCTCGCGAGTACGTACGAAGTAGGGTAATCAAAGCCGAACTGACTGGTACCCGGAGGTACTGATACTCTGACGACCTTTACAGTAATGGTATCGACCATGATACGTATGCCTCCACGACCTGTAGGAACTTTCTTGCATTCTCCTTGTTTGAGGGTAGAGTCCGGCGTTCTTTAAGGGTTGGGTTAGGGTTGGGTTAAGTTAGGGTTAGGTTAGGGTTAGGTGAGGGTTAGGTTAAGGTTAGGTTAGAAACCGTTGTGATAGGGTTTTAGGGTTAGGGTTGAAGGACGCATGCTACGGTAGGGAATCACAATTTGTTTTCTTTTTCTAGGATGTATTCGTTGAGGAGCTCTATGTACACCCCACCCGCCAAGTTTCCGAGGACGTTATGCTATGCTACGCGGTGACAATGCCATGGGCTCATTGCACAGACAATGGACAACAAGCAGAAAATTGGTACTAGGTCACCGTAGCCCTTGGACGGCATTAGTCCAGGAGCCCCGTCAGCCGGGAGCTGAGGTTGGGGCAAGAAGCGCCACCGCTACTTCAGCAATGGTCACTTTCAAAACCCGATACACCAGTGGTGATTGAAATTATCTCATGCGATTGTCTCACTGATGATACCCTGAGTTTTTGCTACCCGCGTAATCCGATGAACCGGTCATGTTATGCCTGGCAGGCCATTGGTGTAACTGGTTAACGGCCGGGACCGACCGCATTTTTTAGGTGCTGTTAGGAAATATGGCAAAAGACGGGGGTTGTAGTGATATATTGGTGAATCCTATGCACTCCGAGCGGCCTTTGAGCTAGGGTGGTGGGGTTTTTGTGTGCCTCAACTTTTGCTTTCCGAAAAAAAATATGATCCCGTGAAAACAGTGGGCTTGGACGTAGTTGTGCGCCATCGCGGACAGCAACGGGGCCTTATAAATGTACCTGAATAGGGCATAGGCAATTTCAGGGCTTATCATGGGCCGAAAGTGTGAGCCGGGCCGGGCCGGGCCGGGTCGATCTGAAAATTGTCATGGGTCGGGCCGGGCCGGGCCGAGATTTTTGAAAATGTGATGGGCCGGGTCGGACCGGGCCGAAAATATTGAAAATGTGATAGACCGGGCCGGGCCGGACAGAGAGGTTTGAAAATTTGATAGGCCGGGCCGGGCTGGGGCCCATCGTGTGGAAATTTGATGGGCCGGGCCGGGCCGCGGCCCATGAGATAGAAGTGAGCTTTATATGGGCCGCTCTGCCGAGCCCATGAGGCGGCCCACGAGTTTTCACAGGCCGACCCGGGCCGCGGCCCATGAAATATGGTGTACTAATGCTGCTATAAATGGAGTATCATACACAGCTTGCAAAGATGAGTTTCGACAAAATATTCGATCTCACAGCTGGAGTGTATTTTTATTTTTATAATATGTGCGATGACAAAGTCCACCCCGCCCATGAGATGGCCCACGCGTGTTGGCGGGCCGGCCCGGGCCGCAGCCCATCGCATGTTATGTGCGGTAAGTACTACGATGACGACCTCGACGTCTTCTCTGCTCATGCGAGGCAACCAACCCACATTTACTGGCCGAGACACGGGCCGGCCCGCGTGTAACCTGTGCAAATAAAAGCCGCAGAAGAGCAGTTTACAGTTTGTTTCGCAGCAAAAAACAGCAACAACAACAGGCGAGGAAAACAAATGGATTTGATACTCGCGATATGCATACTGAACGAAAACTGAAGATAGTTGATAAAGACGTATCTCTGCATACCAATCACAACCCGCTGTTGCTGCTGCCAGCGCCAGAGTAAATTATACTCCGCACAGGACGCAAGCAGAACCAAACCACAAACTGCCCCAAGAAACAACAACTGCTGCTGTGTATACTGCCCATAAACAACCTTGACGAGAGTGCAGCTGCTCATCCACATGTTGTGTGTATCACGTCTCACGAGCAGCACACTCTTGTAGACTACATACGACGTATTTACATCCCCTTCAACGACAGCCTGCGCCTTTGCATCAAAAGGCTTTGTAGCCCCTTCGCGCATACGTGCTTAATTTCTGGCTGTTCGTCAAGGAGAACGGCTAAGTGGCGAAATCCCCCCACAAGAGGAGAAGCACCCTTCCCAACCAGCGTCTTGCAGAGGGGGGGTAGGGACTCTGACGAAGCGCCGCCCACATGATGATTGCACCGTTGACTCGATGTCGACGGCACCGTGACCTGGGCCAGAGGAATTTTGAGAAATATAATCATGAACGGGTGTTAGAAGAAACCTTAGATGCGTATCATGGTATCAGTTGTTTCTTGTCTCGACTATAGTTTAAAGTGCGAAGCACCAAGCAGATCATTGGAGTTATCAGATTTTTCTTAAATTTATAACTTTAAAATAATTAGACTAGTCTAGTCTAATAATGCACAGCATGAAGCAGCACTGTTATCAGGAATTTAACAATTTATTAATCGGATTGAACAATTTAGGACCCCTCCAGCAGTCTGTCGTCGTATACATCTCTTAGTATTATTTCTTGTGTCGTATACCTTCTCCGCGTTTCTATAGCCGTCTGGTGTATAGTCTACAGTATTAGACTAGACTATAGACTAAGAGGTAATACATGATATTGTGATGAAATTCAGATCAACATTTTTTTTTGAGCAATAGCCGAAATCGGGTACACCCGATCGACCGATAGCCGTTATCGGGTACCCCTTGAACACACAGTCCCACAACGACTCAGGACGACATCTCATTGGTTTAAACCACCCCGCATCCGAACGCAGCCGCTTGTCCATCGGGTGCACCCGATTATGGCTGAACAAGTCCTCGAAATGTACCCGACTCGCATACAAGCCACCCGATTATGGCCGGACTACTCGACCACCAGCCCACACGCACACACGCACGCGCAGCGGGCGCGAACTCGCGCTACGTCACGAGGCGGGGCATTGTTTGTTCTTTCGTCTCGGAGCTCTTTTTCCGGAGCTGTTTCTCAATCTTTTTCCGGAGCTCTTTTTTGTGGACCATGAAGTCGCAGTTAGCACCCCTACACACAAGGCACAGAAGCGCATCTATGCAGACGGTTTAGACATAGGTCACAGACTACCTGGGCACGGACACGGCACGAGATTGGAAAGGATTCAGATGCTCCTTTGCAAATGGCACAGGGAGATATGTTCGTGGCGTGGCGGGCCCAAGAAATGTATTGCCGCCACCTGTCACATCACACCCCGAGAAATGATTTAAGTCAACTGATTTGAGTCAACTGATGTCCTACTATAGGTCTCGCTAACAGGTGCCCTGCAGGGACGCCGTTTTCAGGAAAAGCCCTGTGGGTCGTGATTGTACCTCTCTTACATGGGAATTTGTTTTGCAATGGCCAAAATCCAGCAGTCCTGTACACAGCAGTGCTTCATGTTATGTGTGGAGTCTCATGTACATTCGTGCACATGTTGCGTTGTGTCGCCAATTTCATGTGTACTCGGCTGCCGTTGTCGCACATCACTACTGCTGTGGCTGTGGTTGGGCGCGCCGGCATGAGCGGAGCGGGGTCTCACAATCCACAAAAGAGCTCCGGAAAAAGAGCTCCGGGACGAAAGGACAAACATGCCCCGCCTCGTGACGTGGCGCGAGTTCGCGCCCGCTGCGCGTGCGTGTGTGCGTGTGGGCAGGTGGTCGAGTAGTCCGGCCATAATCGAGTGGCTTGTATGCGAGTCGGGTACATTTCGAGGACTTGTTCAGCCATAATCGGGTGCACCCGATGGACATGCGGCTGCGTTCGGATGCGGTGTGGTTTCGACCAATGATATATATGTCGTCCTGAGTCGTTGTGGGACTGTGTGTTCAAGGGGTACCCGATAACGGCTATCGGTCGATCGGGTGTACCCGATTTCGGCCATTGCTCTTTATTTTTTATCGGTTCTATTTATTATAAAAAATGAAAATACACTCCAGCTGTGAGATCGAAGATTTCGCCGAAACTCATCTTTGCAAGCTGTGTGTGATACTCCGATCGCGCGTATTACGAGTTGTGTGTCCTCATTAAGGATATAGGTCGGCGACTCCCCTTACAACCACATTGTAGCTATCAGGGTCAACAGGGTCATGTTAGTCAGTCTGTGCGCGGAAACTATAAAACCCGTTTCTGAGGGGGACCAAATCTGACAGATGTGGAGGGAAATGTATCCGTTTATCAAGTGAATCCTGTAAGTCGAATAACCGGTGAGGGGGCGGCGGAGTTTTGAAGGACGTGGGGGCCTGGTTTTGATCATAAGCGAGCGGGGTTGGAAGGGGGGTGGGAAGGGGGCGGGGGGGGGGGGGGGGGGGGGGGGGGGCGAACGGGCGGGCAATTTGTGCGTGGAAACTATAAATCCTTTTAAGGGGATAAATCTGACGGTTTTGGAAAAAGATAAAAAAAATGCACCAGTTTATCATAGGGGGGGGAGAGGTTGGGGCGGCGGGGGGGCGTGTGGGGCAGCTCAATCTGTGCGTGGAAACTATACATTATTTTGAGGGGATAAATGTGACGGTTTTGGAAAGAATGCATCAGTTTATCATGTATATCCTGGGGTAAGTCGTACAATCAGTGAGTAGGGAGAGGGCGGAGTGTTCGAGGGGGTGGGGTTGGGATGGGGTGGGGGGGTTGGGGAGGTGGGGGGTGGGGGCGGGGCGGGGGGGGGGGGGGGGGGGGGGGGTAGGAAGGGCTTTAGGTGAGGGGTTCGTTGTACGTGTGATGCTAGGTCTAGGCGATGGTGCGGGTGGTGGGGAAGAAGGGGGCGTTCGGCGCGGGGAGGGGGGGGATGCAGCGGCATGGATGGCTCTAGAGAGATAATGAGGTGATTTTTTTATAGCACAACATGACAGATGATGCAAGTTTAGTCGACTTTTTATCGGAACGACATTTACGCTATACACTGCACACTACCCCGTACATGTATATTCTCGTATGTACAGAACTTGTATCCCCGTCAAGAGTATTTTGTGACCAGCCGAGTAACTCTTGCCCTCTTTCTCAAAATAATTCGAAGCCTGATCCTCACAACTACCCACCTGATGCCTCGACGAACGCCTCTGCGCGCTGGCTCGTTGCTCTTGTGCTGATCTCCTGGTCGTGGCGACAACCAACTTCCACTCTGCGTCATCCTCGTGTAATATCATATCAAAGCCTTCGTACAGTTGTGAGTGCACAAGGGACACTCCTTGCCTTCTCCGCGCTTCAAGCTGCAATTATTTGACGTTCTCGCCATGGTTCGGCCGAGACAGAACCGGGCGGCCGGTGAACACTTACTTCGCGAAGCAGGGCCAGACAGGGGCATCTTTTGTCCGAAACGTGTAGTGGCATTCACCTTTCTTTGTGGGTGTCGTTGTCGAACCAAGAATGAAGCTTGCTGCTGCTGCAGTCGCATGGGAAGCCGCCACCAACAACATTATAACTACCAGGTTGAGCGTTATCTTTGCTCTCTTTGCTCTCTTCTGACCAAAGATCGTGAGCAGGTGCAGGCGTTGCAGCAGCTGTTATAGCAGGTGCGGGTATCGCAGCAGCAGGTCATGCTTCTGGTGTGGACGTCCCATGAACAGAAGAAGGTGGTGGTCCACCAGTCGGAACATGACCCATCGGAGCAGGCATTGGATTTGCTATATTGTAGCTGGTTTTGATGGATCGAGACTGAGTGGCTAGTGGATGTGTGCGTGCCTCATGGGCCGGAAGCAGCTACAGGAAGTATGATGATAGTAGATCCTGAATAAATAAGGGGTATCACGCAGCTTGCAAATATGAGTATCGACACAAAATTTTCAGTCACAGCTGGCGTGTTGAGAATATTTGTCTCAAAATAAAACGGCTACGAATCGGGGATAGAATTATGTCTAATACCTGGTAATACTATTAGCCAATAATAATCAGTACGAAAATATAAAATATATATCATATAAAAAACGTCAGTGTGCACTTTTTTGTACGGGGTAACACATGGGCCAGCCCGTGGGCCGACCCATGGGTCGGCTCTTCAAATCCACGGGCCGGCGTAAATGAAGCCCGTGTCTCATTGGCCTCGCTGCGAATGACATGGGCCGGGCCGAGCCGGGTCGACAAATTTGAAAAATTGATGGGCCGGGCCGGGCCGGGCCGATGTAATTCGAAATTCGATGGGCCGGGCCGGGCCGCAGCCCATCCTCTGGAAAAGTTGACGGGCCGGGCCTGGCCGCGGCCCGGCCTCTGAAAATTTGATGGGCCGACCCACCGCGCCCACCAGCGCCGGCCCGTGACAAGCCCTAGTAAATTGATAGCAGTTTGGGCGACTGCTGTGGGGCTGGTGATGCCGGGGTGGTGTGTCTGCTAACATATTTAAACCTAGTGCTTTTTCGCAATGAGCCCTAAGTTTGTGCGCGTTTTTTTCTATCTGTATCGTAGGGTATTTTACTGTTTGCTTCGCCTTCAATTGTGATAGTTGATCGAACATGTTTTGCTGACGAATGTTACGCAGATAGATTACGATACTTTTACTACGGCTGGTGGCCTTAAGCTTTGAAAGCCGATGGCAATCCCCAGGATTCCGACTACGATGTGCCATTGTTTGTTGATATCATACGCGTCTAGTACTACTGTACAGCTGGATAGTCCACCGAGGTTATAGATGCGCTTGCCGACTACTTAGAGATTGAAAAAACACAGCTCGTTCGTGTCGGTCTAGGCCATCGCGTCCCACAGGCTCTACGACGGTACAGTTGGTTTCCTTGTCTCGTAAAAACGCCTTTCGTGCAAAGGTGTGTTAGTGTTAGATGAATGTTTGCATTGTCTCATTTTCTCACCTCCTTCATCACCAGCTGAGTTGTTCGCACAGGAAATGTTGCCGATGATTTGCACTTCAGAGTTTTCGGAGTAGATGGCACCTGGTGGGATTAATAGCAACGCAGGTTGTATTGCTCAAAAGGGTCATCTGCAAATGTTGATGGCCGTTCGTTACTGGTGACACTGGCCCGTGGACAGGCGGCACGGCAAACTCATTCTCCATGAAGCCCCGGCGGAAACCCCGTCGGTCAGAATATGTGACAATACCATATTACTGTGGCTGTGCGCATAAACCCACAAGGAAATAACAACAACGGGCGTGATGCACCTATCCGGTTGGATGCCAAACGTACGTACAAGGCTGAGACCAAGTCACCACGAACGCTTGCTAATGAAACTCTCGTTTCAAACATCCCTCTCACTCTTGCCTCAGTAAACCTACTCGTACGTCGACTTCATCGCATGCGTTAAAAGCGAGTTCTTAAAAAAAGGAGTCGTACAACGTCCCGCCCGAGATAGGTCGAGGCCATGATTCCCTACGGTACAACCTATTGCCTCCTTGCGACATCACCAGGAAAACTAATCGCAGACACGATGCATCAATTGGCGTCTATCCCCGACGTACTGGACTGATTCTTCCTGTGGACAAAACAAGTTCGTTAGGGTTAGGGTCTTGTCTGCTGGCACGAGCAAGCCAGTGAGCGGAGAGTCATTCTAGAGTACTACTCCGGAGTATTAAGTTACCGCTATAATATGTTTTTTACTTGTCGTTCTATGCGCAAACAATTGTATATCAAAATGAAACATAACAACGTCTCACCTCCGTGATAATGGGCTGAATTGTCCGAAAAAATGGTGTCACCCTGGATGTTTATCTCTGAATTTGAGACATATATTGCACCTGCCATTACGAAAATATTCGCAGGATTGTTATGACTTCACACCCGAAAGCGCGAGAGCAAACGTAGAGCATAATAGTGGCAGAGGTGACGACGGTGGCCAATAAATTTTATGTTGCATCCCGGCTGAGACCATGTGCAGCTACTGGCTACGGTATTAGTGTGGGGGGGGTGTTATGATGATGTTTTGATGATGTTATGATCATGTTATGATGTAATCCCGTTTTTACTAGGGGTTTTGAGCTATCATATCATATAGACTAATAAAGTATGATATGATATGATATGATATCATACAATCAAACTACTATCATATCATCATACTAGGTATATAATATAAAAATAAAAAATACACTCCAGCTGTGAGATCGAATATTTTGCCGAAACTCATCTTTGCAAGCTGTGTGATACTCCGATCGCGCGTTTTACGGGTTGTGTGTCCTCATTAAGGATATAGGTCGGCGACTCCCCTTGCAACATTATCATACTATCATATATACTAAATATCATACTATCATACTCGCACGAGCGACTCTGTATCTCACGGACAGAAATGCGTTTGGTATTTTTTTGTCGCAGCATAGATTACCATTCGTTTGCGGAATCATGTCGCCAAATTCTAACATCATCATAACAAGTGACTACTACAGCACGAGACAAAGCAGGATTACTACAACACAGCATTGCAGCTTAACAGCATTTCTATAAAACAGCATGAAAACGTAACAGCTGTACTATAACACAGCGTGAAAGCTTAACAGCATTGTTACTACCACACAGAACACTATAAGAACACTATCAATGGTATAGCTTAACACCACTAACCCTAACCCTAATGGTATAGCTTAACACCGCGAAGGAGCAGAGGGGTAACTCGCGCGAGTGACCCAGAGCCAAACTGCAGAATAAGACTCCAAAAAAAACAAAAAAAAAACACATTACCGCCACGTAGCCACGGTCTCCCTTTGGATTACAAGTACGTATTTAGTCCACAACTACTGACTGTACAAGCCCGGCAACATGTTGCCGCGAAAAGGTGACAGCCAGACTCCCGCCCAGAAGCAAAGTCGAAAATCTATTACACAATATCAGGCGTCGACCGTAAGCTCCAGGCATTTCACAATCATTACCAAACCTACACACTGCTTCCTTCACGTCAGGAACCCCAATGTTAGCAATGCTAGTGTCCCGTGAATGATCGCCATTAGATCATAGGCCAGGAACAAACGGAAGGCAATCCATGTGAGAAGTGCTGGGTGCGTGGAGGCGAAGGGTGTGCGCGCCGGGGTACCGCGGAGGACTACATCGCGCGCGGCGAGGCCCATGGAGACGGCGCATATCGATCTGGCCGGCCCCTACGAGGCGTCCACGGGGGGGTCCATCTACCTGATCATGTTGGTGGACAGGGCCTCGAGGTGGATGCGGCCTTACTGGATGAAAAAGAAATCGGAGACGACCGCGTACGTGAAGGAGTTCATCGCCGACATGAACCACATTGGGCTGCCGCGATGCTTCCGCACGGACAACGGTGGGGAGTTCATCGGTCGCAGCTGCGTCGACTTCTGCGACTCCGCCGGGATACGCCGCGAGCACACGGCTCCGGGTAAGCCACAGCAGAACGCGGTAGTCGAAAGCGCGATCTGGCGCGCCATGAAGGGGGGCCATGCAGCCCGTCGCGAGATTCGGCGGCTTTTGCCAGACGTCGACCTCCGCCGAATCTCCAACCTCGGCGCCAGCGGGAACCGTCTGTGGCTGGAAGCTGTCCTTTAGGCTGCCGACTGCTTCAACCGATCTGCAACGAAGGCCAACACTGGTTGGCGGTCACCGTACGAGGTATTCGTTTCGCGACTTCCGGGTCTGCAGGTGGCACCGTTCTTCCAGGAAGGCATGATGCGGGTGGACCGTAGCTCGAAATCCGACGTCCAATCGGTGAAGTGCTATTTCCTCAACAACGGATACAACCACCCTTCGTCCGCCGTAAAGGTGATCAAGGCCTCGACCGGGGGCATCTGCTATTCCAGCGATGTAGTGTGGACGGTTCGCCGTACGCCCCTGCTGCCATTGCCGGCGCCGGACGTCGTGGGGGGTCCTGTATACGCCGCCGCGCCGACAACGTCGACAGGACTTGACATCACCTACGTACCGTCACCGCCGCTCCAACAATCGCCGCCGTCACCGCCGCTCCACCCATCGCCGCCGCCGTCACCGCCGCTCTACCCGTCGCCGTCGGCCCGGTCGCCACTGTCACCGTCGCCGCCATCATCGCCGCAACCGCCAACTGCGCCGCTCCCCGCCACCGCCCTGCCGCGGCCGCACACGGAACCGCAGCCGCAGCGGGTGTCGGTGAGGACACGATCGAAGGCGGTCAGGTTCTCCGACACGCCGACGGTTCAGCCCTTAGCCGCCAGGGAGACGCAGCCGCCTCCATCGCCAGGCGAAGGCGGCCAGGCCGTTGACCACAGCATCGGACTCTTGTCGATGATGAAAAAATCAGCACTGGTGTCAATGCTATATACGGGTGGGGCCGTCGACGCCAGTCGCCGCAAGGAGCCGCCGCCTGTTGGGGGTCGCGGGCAGCCGCCGCTTTGTGCCGGGGGGGATGGGGGGACCCCGTGGGCTTTCGCGGCAATGCTGGCGACTCGGGAGGACATTGACGTCTCCTTGGACGACCAGCGGCCGCCTCACAGCCCCCCGGATTTGCCGCACTGCTCCGCGTCTGATCTCAAGGTCCCCAAGAGCCACAAGGAGGCTATGCGGTCAGGACATGCACATCTTTGGGGGGACTCGACGGGGCTGGAGTTCTATGGACTGCTGGATACTGGGACGTTCGAGCCGATCTAGCAACCACTAGACAACATTATTTCTGCGAAGTGGGTTTACGATTGGAAGGCCGACGAATACGGTTGGCCCACCAAGACTAAGGCGAGACTGGTAGCGCGGGGGGATCAGCAGAGAGTCAACATTGACTTTGGAGAATTGTTTGCGCCCACTGTTGCTGTTTCGAGTGTTCGGTTGTTAACAGCGATGGCGTGCGAGTTGGACCTTGACTTGTGCCACTTTGACATTGAGCAGGCCTTCGTCCAATCCGATCAGGAGGAAAACGTCTACATGCGTTTGCGCCAGGGTTGTGGTAGGCTGTCCGGGAAGGTAGTAAGGCTAAACAAGAGCCTATACGGATTGAAGCAAGCATCGAGACAATGGCATGCGCATCTTACTAGGTGCTTACTGACTTTGGGATTTGTGCAGTGCCTCGCCGATGCATGCGCGTTTCGTTTGATGGAAGGGGGGAGTATAGTAATATCTATAGTAGTGCATGTGGACGATATATTTGCGGTAGGAGAGAAGGCTAGGTGTGACGAGTTTGGTAGGAATTTGAACAGAATGGTTCCGGTCAAAAACCTTGGGGAGCTACGTTAGTATTCGGGAGTTTCTACGAGAGGGATTGGGAGAAGGGTACACTGAAGATTTCCCAACAAACATTTGCCGAACAATTGGCGGATGAATACGGGATAGAGTATGGTAGGAGTGTTCCGCTTTCTATTGGTACTAAGCTTGCGGATTTCGACAAGAATGACGCATCAGGGAACTGGCCGTTTCGCGAGTTGATCGGTTCACTGATGTGGCTGTCAACCCAGACACGGCCGGACATTTTCAACGCAGTAAGAGCAGTGGCCCGATAATGCGCTGCGCCCAAGTACGTGCACTGGAAAACAGCACTTAGTATCTTAGGGTATGTGAGACGGACGAGTTCATTCGGAATTACCTTTCAGAGAGGCACAGTAGGAGGGTTGATCATGCAGGTGTTTGCAGTTACGCAGACTACGCAAGTAAGGCGACTGACAGGAGGTCGGTTTCGGGGGGACTAGTGATGTGCGGGGGTGCTTCTGTGTCTTGGTTTTCTAGGACACAAAAGTGTATGACACTCTCCACGACGGAGGCGGAGTACGTAGCACTTGCAGACATCATTAAGGAAGTGTTGTTCTTGAGGCAGGTTTGGCGTTTCATGCTGCCTCAAGTCAGAATGCCGTGCATTCCAGTGTTCGAGGATAATGAGGGTGCCGTGCAGCTCGCGCAGAACCCTATTACCAACTCGAACTCTAGAAGCACATCGACGTACGGCACCACTTTCTTAGAGAACTGGCAGGGAGGAAAGAAATCTCTGTCACGCATGTGCCGTCCGGTTTCCAGCATGCAGATTTCTTAACCAAGGCTATTTCTAAGGAGTCTTTTGAGTTCCACCGTAATATTTCCATGAATTTACAATGAGATCTTGGCTGTTTCGGGTCTTGGAGAGCATGCGGTGGTATATAGTGATGGGAGGTGTTAGGTGCTCCTAAAGAAATGAAGTAGGAGATAGGAATTATAGTGCGTTATGGAGTGTCTGCCATTAGAGTAATATCTCCTACTTACGGTGTCTGGTATCGCATAAAACCCTTTATTGTTTTTAGACCTAGGTAGGGCGAGATGCCCGTCAAAACGATAATGGTATCATAAGGGGGGATGTGACAAGTTATGATATCATGGTTCGATTTGTGGAACCGCATTGCATCTATAACATGTACGATGGGGTATTGTGTTCTGGGCAATTTCCCGTCTAAGGAAGAGTGCGGTAGTTGGGGAGATACGCCGTCAAAGGTATTGTGTGAATCATGAGAAGAATTTTTTATAATTGTATTGCAGTATGTGGCATGTTATGTTATAAAGGCATGGATATTTCATCAGGCGGACTATCCATGGGAAACGTTCCTATACATATTTGTGTGGTACGTACGTTACCTAGTAGCAATATTTACTGGTGCGTGATATGAGTTGTTATTGTATGATACACGTAAGAACAGTTGCTCGTGTGCCACATACATCGTCATCATATATGGCACAATAAGAAACGGATTATGCACATTTGCATATATGCTCTCATACGCACGTAGTGGGAGACTGACGTATGGTATGTAAGGTAGGGTCAATATGTACGGCTTAGCCGCGTGAGTGTATTGTGTGATGCGATAGAATTATCCCAGTATAGGACGAGGCGAGATTGAGGGAGGGAGGGCCTCTCTTGGTCACTTCCAATTTCCCCCTCCTCCTCCCGTCATCCTCTCCGGGGGTGGCAATAATAATATACATTTTCAACGTCTTCTGCACACCCCGATGGCGGCATCGAGGATTATCTTCTAACGTCTCTAACCCATTCACCGGTTTTCCGATTAATGCAGCAACTAGACGATTACACGAAACACTACTTACTTACCGATCTTGGGTGGAGTTTGTCTCACCTCCGGATGTAGCGTTGTTGTTGGTGAACGAGCAGTCGACCGCATACACCGAACTGAATGAACGCGCGTCGACTGCTGCCCCGTTCTCCGCATTTCCTCCTTCCAGCACCAAATGGTTGAGGGTTAGGGTCGATCCGTTGTACACCCTGAATATTCCCGTGGTACTCCCAGCATCCATGACAGAGTTCGATTGAACGGTCATCATTGAACTTGACCCGGTGACCGTCAATTCCTTGCCTTCGGACAGCTCGATCGCCTGTTCGAGTTGGATGCTGCCCATCCAAGACACTTCGAACGTCCCTCCTCCAGTGCAGTTTAAGGTTTGGGTCATGTTCTTGAGGTCGGCAGTACTAGTCACCTCCAAGGAGACCGTATCAGCTGAACACGGGGCTGTCTCTCCTCCGGAAATATAGGCGAAAGACAGCAGTAAAGCTAACACCATCATGACGACGGTGGGTATCATCATGCTGCTCGAAACGGCGTACGGGAAAAAAAGGTTGTTGGTGTCATCTCCATGTTCAATACCTCAACCTGCACTTCTAAGAGCAGGGGGTCAACGTATAGTTAGATCGCCTTGGGCCCGCGAACAAAACATCAAACCGACAACGGACGCTGTTCGTTGACCTTCGACCCTTAAACCGAGCATCATACCTTCGACCCTTAAACCGAACATCATACCTTCCACCCTTAAACCGACATCATACCTTCCACCCTTAAACCGAACATCAACAAAACGGCTACCTCGTACACTTCATGCGTCCAGTGGAGATAACAATCGGGATTAGGGTGAGCCATTGTTGGGGTGGGGCGTGGGATGTAAACTATGGTGCTTTCAACGTAGGGCGTGCTGTCAACCCAGGGATACTATGACGAAAATTCCCTTGTCATTTACGGCCGCTGAAAAATCGCGAGATAACGGTAAAGGGTAATCTTGTCAAATGGCGTTCACATCCAGGAGAACGATACGCGAAACACTGACACAATATCAGGAATGTTGTCGTCATGCATTCGAAACATTTTCGGACCAACAATGAAAAGCGAACTATATGGAAATAAAGGTGAGTCATTTCCCGGCAACTGGGTGGGTGCCGTTCCAGCTGTGCAATAGTGCAATACTGCAGTACTGCAATACACAACGATATGTATTGGTTTCGGCTGTGGGGCACTCCAAACAGCCGCACAATTCTGAGAATGCGCGCCGTCCGTCTTGGAAAGGCGAGGTTCAGCGAAATACTCGACCTAACAATTGCAACCTGAATGACGGTTTTTCAATACAGCGGTTGGTCTATAGACTATAAGGCGACACGAAAAAGGCGACCACTCGAGGTATGCCGGCCAATATCGGCTCGACCCGACTAAAACCCCCAGGAAGTCGGTGATCGCCTGGTATAGGCCCCGGCCCCTATATAAGCCGTCGGGAGACTCTACAAGGCACCATACTCCGTATTACCGCCGCATTTCCGCCTCGACAGGAAAACTACCTGGTATTGTATTGTATTGTATTGTATTGTATTGTAAAATTGTATTGTATTGTACAATTCTATTGTATCACTCGTATAAAAATTAAAATACACTCTAGCTGTGAGATCGAATATTTTGTTGAACCTCATCTTTGCAAGCTGTGTGTGATACTCCGATCGCGCGTATTACGGGTTGTGAGTCCTCATTAAGGATATAGGTCGGCGACTCCCCTTGCAACTACAGTGTAGCTATCAGGGTCAACAGGGTGATGTTAGTCAGTCTGTGCGCGGAAACGATAAAACCCGTTTCTGAGGGGTTCAAAATCTGACAGCTGTGGAATGAATGGCATCCGTTTATCAAGTGAATAATGTAAGTCGAACAACCGGTGAGGGGAGGGCGGAGTTTTGAAGGACGTGGGGAGGCTGGTTTTGATCAAAAGGGAGCGGGGTTGGAGGGGGGGGGGGGGGGCGGATGGGCGGGCAATTTGTGCGTGGAAGCTATAAATCCTTTAAGGGGATAAATCTGACGGGTTTTAGGAAAAAAAAAAAATGCACCAGTTCATCATGGGGGGGGGGTTGGGGCGGGAGTGGGGCGGGTGGGGCAGCTTAATTTGTGCGTGGAAACTATACATTCTTTCAAGGGGATAAATGTGACGGTTTTGGAAAGAATGCATCAGTTTATCATATATATCCTGGGGTAAGTCGTACAATCAGAGAGTAGAGTGTATTGTATCGTATTGTACAATTGTATTGTATTGTATTGTACAAATGTATTGTATTGTATTGTACAATTGTATTGTACAATTGTATTGTACAGTTGTATTGTATTGCACAGTTGTTTTGTATTGTATTGTATTGTATTGTATTGTACAATTGTATTGTATTGTACAATTGTATTGTATTATAAAAATGAAAATACACTCCAGCTGTGAGATCGAAGATTTTGTCGAAACTCATCTTTGCAAGCTGTGTGTGATACTCCGATCGCGCGTATTACGAGTTGTGTGTCCTCATTAAGGATATAGGTCGGCGACTCCCCTCGTAAATATAGTGTAGCTATCAGGGTCAACAGGGTGATGTTAGTCAGTCTGTGCGCGGAAACTATAAAACCCGTTTCTGAGGGGGACCAAATCTGACAGCTGTGGAAGGAAATGCATCAGTTCATCAAGTGAATACTGTAAGTCGAAGAACCGGTGAGGGGAGGGCGGAGGTTTCAAGGACATGGGGGCCTGATTTTGATCAAAAGGGGGGCGGGAGGGGGGGAGGGGGGGGGAGGGGACGGGTGGGGCAGGTCAAATTGTGCGTGGAAACTATAAATCCTTCTTGTGGGGGAGGGGGGGAGGAATGTGGCGGGGGGGGGGGGGCGGGGGCGGGGGGGGAGGGCTTTAGGTCGCATTGATGTAGGGGTTTGCTATACGCGTGGTGCTAGGTCTAGGCGATGGTGCGGGTGGTGGGTGGAAGGAGGGGGCGTTGGGGACGGGGGTGGGTGGGAATTGCAGCAGCGGCATGGACGGCTCTGAAACGATAACGAGGCGATATCTAGGGCGTGGAAGTGTTTATTACTCTGGCGGATTTCGATAGTAGGTGGGGCGTTTAAGCAAGAGGAAGCGAGGAAAAAAAAAGAAAAAGAAGAAAAGGCGGGGGGGGGGGGGGGGGGGGGGGAGGGGAAGGGTTTTCAGGAGGTTTAGGTCACATATAATATTAAATTTGCGGTAAACCACACTGCCAAACCATCGCATACCCACATAGGACGACTTCTACGAAACACAGTACCATATACCTAACGAAGTAAAGTCACTCTCGCGGTCAATAGTGATAACATCGCATATATTATTAAAAATGAAAATACACTCCAGCTGTGAGATCGAAGATTTCGTCGAAACTCATCTTTGCAAGCTGTGTGTGATACTCCGATCGCGCGCATTACGAGTTGTGTGTCCTCATTAAGGATATAGGTCGGCGACTCCCCTTGCAACTACAGTGTAGCTATCAGGGTCAACAGGGTGATGTTAGTCAGTCTGTGCGCGGAAACTATAAAACCCGTTTCTGAGGGGGACAAAATCTGACAGCTGTGGAAGGAAATGCATCCGTTTATCAAGTGAATCTTGTAAGTCGAATAACCGGTGAGGGGGGTGGGGCGGAGTTTTGAAGGACGTGGGGGCCTGGTTTTGATCAAAAGCGAGCGGGTTTGGAGCGGGGGGGGGGGGGGGGGGGGGGGGGGGGAGGGGGCAATTTGTGCATGTAAGCTATAAATCCTTTCGAGGGGATAAATGTGACGGTTTTGGAAATAATGCATCAGTTTATCATGTATATCCTGGGGTAAGTCGTACAATCAGTGAGTAAAGAGATGGTGGAGTGTTCGAAGGGGTGGGGTTGGGATGGGTTGGGGGGGAGGTGGGGAGTGGGGGGCGGGGGGGGGGGGGGGAGGAAGGGCTTTAGGTGAGGGGTTTATTGTACGTGTGGTGCTAGGTCTAGGCGATGGTGCGGGTGATGGGGAAGAAGGGGGCGTTCGAGGCGGGGGGGGGGGGGGGGGGGGGGGGGACACAGCGGCATTATATGACATCACATACCCACCTCGCCTGATATATTTGTAGGATGTATCTCTGACTTAAAATTGACGACCGCAGAGCCCCACATTGGCAAGGTAAAATCATGGGCGTGAAATCGTACATTTATTTGAGACAATAATAATTTGGAAAAGGAAGCACAGGCAGATGTATGTGTTGAAATTGCGGTAAACAACCTTACCAGCACAGTACGTAGGGTATTTCGTACATACCGTCTGCATGATCGCCTCCCAACCTATGCCAAGCGAAGTATGACTAACGAGCTAACGTAATTGAGCGCGTGTATACCAAGTATGACTAACGAGGTAACGTAATTGAGTGCATGTATACCAAGCGTTCCCTAAAAACTGACCATTCGCATCGCTCCCTCTAATGCTCAATGGCGGAGACAGTACATGGCCACATACATCACCTCGCATGATGCATTTAACAATACGCATCTCTTTCGTATAAATAGCGATGTCAGAAAATAATGGTAACTGTATGATGGTGGTGACAAACAGTGCATGAGCACATCACCTCGCCTGTTGTATTTGACAATACGCATCTCTTTCTTATAATTAGCGATGTCAGAAAATAATGGTAACTACAAATATTCTATAAAATATTCTAGCTTTCGATCCATGTATCATACAACAACAAATTATGAAGATTTAACACGTTATTTACTACACTTAAACACTGGGTTGCATGCTGCATCTAACATCAAATCTTCTAGAATAGCAAACATTACAAGGCAGATGATATAAAGGGGTATCTTATTGCTTCAATCGTCAGGTTTGTCCCCTTTGAGCATTTATAGTTTCCGCGCACATATTGAAATGTCCCGCCCCCCCCCCCCCCCTCCTCCCATCCCCCTCCCCTGACCCCTCTTGTTCATGAAAAAACCCCACCCCTCCCCCCCCCCCCCCCCCTTCCGCCTAGTTTATCCAAACGCCCCACTCACAATCGAAATCGGCCAGAGTATACGCAGTTGATATCACGTCATTATCTTTCTGACCATCCATGGCGTAGTTTTCAATTCTTTTTCCCCCCACCCCCCCCCCAAAAAAAAAACCCCTCCAACTCCTCCTCTTTTCCAACCACCCGCACGATCGCCTAGACCTAGCACCACGCGTATGGCAAGCTCCTACATATCTTTGATATCACAGCCGAAGTGTATTTGAAAATTATTTGTGACCTAAACCTCCTGAAAAATCCCCCCCCCCCCCTCTCGCTCTCCCTTGCTCAAACGCCCCACCTAATATCGAAATTCGCCAGATTAATAAACACTTCACGCACAGGATATCACCTCGTTATCTTTCGAGAGCCATCCATGCCGCTGCTTCCCCCCCCCCCCCCCCACCCCACACGCCCCCTTCTTCCCCATCACCCGCACCATCGCCTAGACCTAGCACCACACGTATAACAAACCCCTCACCTAAAACCCTTCCTTTCCCCCCTCCCCCCCCCCCCCCCGCCCCCTCCAACCCCCCCCCCCCTCGCCCCCCCCCCCCCCCACCTCCCCCCCAACCCCACCCCTTCGAACACTCCACCCTCTCTCTACTCACTGATTGTACGACTTACCCCAGGATATACATGATAAACTGATGCATTCTTTCCAAAACCGTCACATTTATCCCCTCAAAATATTGTATAGTTTCCACGCACATGTTGGGCTGCCCCACACGCCCCCCCCCCCGCCCCATCCCCCCCCCCCATGATAAACTGGTGCATTTTTTTTTTTTTTTCCAAATCCGTCAGATTTATCCTTTTGAAAGGATTTATAGCTTACATGCACAAATTAGCCGCCCGTCCGCTCCCCCCCCCGCCTTACCCCCCCTTTCAACCCCGCTCGCTTTTGATCAAAACCAGGCCCCCACGTCCTTCAAAACTCCGCCCTCCCCTCACCGGTTATACGCCTTACAGGATACACTTGATAAACTGATGCGTTTCCTTCCACAGCTGTCAGAATTTGCCCCCCTTGAAAGCTGGTTTTAAAGTTTCCGCGCACAGACTGATTAACATCACCCTGTTGGTCCTGGTACAAGCTACACTGTAGTTGTAAGGGGAGTCGCCGACCTATATTATTAATGAGGACACACAACTCGTAATACGCGCGATCGGAGTATCACACACAGCTTGCAAATATGAGTTTCGACAAAATCTTCGATCTCACAGCTGGAGTGTATTTTCATTTTTTATAATAATATAAAAATCAAGGATTTGGTCGACACTGGTGTTCGCAACATTGCGTATGATCCTCCGATCGCGTGTATTAATCATGCCTACTATACGCGCGTTGCTGGGTCTAGGTGATCGTGCGGGGTGTGGGGAAGGAGGGCGCGTTGGAGGGGGGGAGCGGGGATGAATGAAAGCTACGTTATGGATGGTGTATTGTATTGTATTGTACAATTATATTATAAAAAATGAAAATACACTCCAGCTGTGAGATCGAAGATTTCGTCGAAACTCATCTTTGCAAGCTGTGTGTGATACTCCGATCGCGCGCATTACGAGTTGTGTGTCCTCATTAAGGATATAGGTCGGCGACTCCCCTTACAACTACAGTGTAGCTATCAGGGTCAACAGGATGATTTTAGTCAGTCTGTGCGCGGAAACTATAAAACCCGTTTCTGAGGGGGATAAAATCTGACAGCTGTGAAGGGAAATGTATCCTTTTATCAAGTGAATCTTGTAAGTCGAATAACCGGTGAGGGGGGTGGGGCGGAGTTTTGAAGGACGTGGGGGCCTGGTTTTGATCAAAAAACAATTAGATTGTATTGTATTGCATAGGTATTGCACAATTGTTTTGTATTGTATTGTTTTGTATTGTACAATTGTATTGTATTGTACAATTGCATTGCATTGTACAATTGTATTGTATTGTTTTGTATTGTATTGTATTGTATTGTATTGTATTGTATTGTATTGTATTGTATTGTATTGTATTGTATTGTATTGTATTGTATTGTATTGTATTGTATTGTATTGTATTGTATTGTATTGTATTGTATTGTATTGTATTGTATTGTATTGTATTGTGTTGTATTGTATTGCATTGTATTGCATTGTATTGTATTGTATTGTATTGTATTGTATTGTATTGTATTGTATTGTATTGTATTGTATTGTATTGTACAACTGTATTGTACAATTGTGCTGTACAATTGCATTGTACAATTGTGTTGTACAATTGTACAATTGTGTTGTACAATTGTGTTGTACAATTGTGTTGTACAATTGTGTTGTACAATTGTGTTGTACATTTGTATTGTACAATTGTGTTGTACAATTGTATTGTACAATACAATTGTACAATTGTATTGTACAATTGTGTTGTACAATTGTATTGTACAATTGTTTTGTACAATTGTACAGTTGTATTGTACAATTGTACAATTGTATTGTACAATTGTATTGTACAACTGTACTGCATTGGTCAGGAGTCATCCCCTGGTGTGAGTCTTTCGGTTCGTACGGTACATTCCTGCCGCACGCGTCCTCCTCAGCGCATCACTCAACTCCCAGCACAAGCCCATGTCCCACGACAGCGAAGCCAATGTTAGTTTGTACTTTTGTCTACATACTCCGCCAAACACTCGCCAAATGTTTTGTTCGCAACAGCTCCCGCGTGCCTTAAGACACACCGACATCTAACCTTAACTTGACCTCCCTATTAATACAACATTATCCACACTTGTACAACACTAACAACACTAACAACACTAAGAAAACTAAGAACTTTAAGAACGCTAAGAACTTTAAGAACTTTAAGAACGCTAACGGGACAAAGCTAACCCGAAACACATAGCCTGACTCATACAGATTGCTCTGAAATGTCCCCGTACTACGAAGCGGAATTTGGCAGTGACGGATTTCAGGCTCCAAGTTTAGGCGAAAATTGGAACATCACCTCGTTCGTACTGAAAATAGTGAAGGTCACACCCTGTCTTACACAACAATTTCAGCGCCTATTACACAACAACAAAATTACCTGAAAAATACACGATTATTAACTTTGTCGCAAATTTCAGTTATACCACTGCATCTGCTCTCTCTCGTGGAGAAATATCATACCCCTGCTGCCATCACTGCTGCTTTGAAAATAACACATGGCACGCGTACATCACCACGAGCAGTGCACGTGTTCACTGTGTTGAGTAGAGCTACTGCTAGAATGATATACTGTTGTCGCCTTTGAGCACGAGTCTCTCCGTCCGTGCAGCAATTGTATAATCTGTCGGGTCAATAGGACACTCTATTGTACACTAAAGTGCAATATTCCCTCAATAGGGCGGTTCCCGCCTAATATTGAAACAGGCTCAAAACGTCATACATACCTGGTACTCTGGTAAGCGGTAACACGGCCTTTTTAGCGTTTTAGCGTGTAAGGCGACCTACTGAAACATGGCGGGCCGAAATCGCTTCGTACCTGGTCGTCTAATGCACGCCCCACAACTGCTGCTGTAGTCCCCAAAGGCAATCTCTGCGGGAAGACGGCGTAACGGCGGCACAGCATGGACATGTACCCGAAAGGGCGACTTTCTTTACCCATGTAGTTATTTCAATAGATCATATTTGAAAAAAAAAATGTCGACATAGCGTGTGGCTCGTGAATGCTTGGGGACCCCGGCAAAATCGTGGATGTGCATGCTTATCGTACGTCATGAAGCTCAAAACCAAGAAATGTTTTATGATCACGGGGCGAGATGGCAAAATACCAGCTGCAAAATACGAAAAACAAACAGATCTCTTAGCATGAGGACGTGCCGTAAATCGTCTCGCAGGCGTTCCGTTTAGTTTTGAGGTAAGAAGCATAGAGGCTACCGGTAGTGGTTAATTAAGGTTACCGGTTACACCATCACTTCCATTGACGTCAGCCACCGTGGCTATTTAATACTAGTAATAGCGTAGAAGTGAAGAAGTGAAGAAGTGAAGAAGTGAAGAAGTGAAGAAGTGAAGAAGTGAAGAAGTGAAGAAGTGAAGAAGTGAAGAAGTGAAGAAGTGGATGGCGGTACATAAGAAGAGTAGGCTAATCCATGTCGCTATAATGGATAATTGGATGATTGTTTTCTTCCACAGCCAGCTGTCATATTTTGTCCCCCTCAGAAACGGGTTTTATAGTTTTCGCGCACAGACTGATTAACATCACCCTGTTGACCCTGGTACAGGCTACACTGTAGTTGCAAGGGGAAGCCGCCGACCCATGTCTTCAATGAGGACACATACCCAATAATACCCGCTATCGTAGTATCACACACAGCTTGCAAATATGAGTTTCGACAAAATCTTCGATCTCACAGCTGGAGTGTGTAAATAATTTTCATACTACTCTGTGTTTCCGCACATCGCCGCCCCGTCTGCGATGACATCAGGTTAGAGTGCGTGATACGCTGGTCCGAGAGGTTTGGAGCCTGGTGTTTATCGTAGGTCGTGCGGATAGATTGCCCAAAACTGCGAATCGACGCACATGAACCTGCATCAAATCAGCTCTCAGTGCATCGCGAACGAATATAGTCTATAGTATATGCCCAATCGTGGCGTGGGCATCACAACATCACCAAACAGCGCTAAACACGCTCAAGTGCGCCATCGAGGATTTTCTCGCTCAGGGAAAGCTGCAACCGACGTTCTTTTTATCCATGTTTCTCGACAGCTTTGTCCTCTGGCGAACTCGGTCCGCCTCGGAAAATATCCCCGGGGGCGTAAACTTGTTTGCCTGGTCGCTTTATACCGTATGTTCTGAGTAATTGTTGGCCCTGTCTTTTGGGTGTATGGTCGGCCGATATTGTTGTTGCATTCAAATGGCATAGCTTCCATATATCGGCTTTATCGCCAACGCCCATCCGGTCGATCTCGTCCTTCTTACACCGATACTCTTCTCTACCAGGTGTCCGTTTAGAAGCAACACCCCAAACCACGGATGGATGCTGAACGACTGGTTGTAGTGATGTTTGTGCGTCGTATATACGTATATACTCGTAGGCACGAGAGCACGAGAGCACTCGTGTAGTTCTTGTGCTCTGGTTTATGGTAACGCACTTAAACGATGTAAGTAGGACTGCCGTGGGCGACATCCGAGATTGGCAGTACCCTGGATGTGTAGGGGGGGGATGGTAATGAAGAATCCCCTGTTATCCCACACAGAATTAACAGCCTGTAGATTTACCCATGCTAGTACGGATCATCTAGTCTAAAATTTCAAGTCGGTTGATGTTGGGTTTCAACGGGTCATTACCGGCTGTAACAGGAAGAATACGATAATGCCCGAAAACGGGGATGCGGGTAAAAGTCCCCGTTTTTTTTCAAACGTTTCGATGGCTCTGAAATATATGGAGTATACTAATTCGGGGGTAGGGATCTTGAATCCGTCGTCGGATTTTTGACATGACTATTCACTCTCGAGTTACAGCCAATCAAAAGAGCACTGCATACATCTGTAAACAGACGAAGGATTAGATATGAAAATTATTCAAGTTTAACAGCGTACATCCGCTCAGAGAAGCACCTCACCCACCAGAACAGCACTAAGAACGTTATGCGCAACTATCGCAATATGTCCAGCCAACACACTATATATACTACGCAATACGTACGTGTTCTCATGAACAAGTGTTACAAAGTTTGGCTACTACCCGCTCTCCCCACGCGCACTCTACTCTATTTGCGTTTTCAGAAACGAGAAGTAGCTAAGATCGGACTGCAATCCCCTAGCCTCTTTAAGAAGGATGTGGCGGCTCTCAGCCTTCGTCTGCTCGTTCTGCTCCCATCGTGTCCCGCACACTCTCGGCAAAGTCACAACCCTGTCTACAAACCGCACACCCTTCCTCCTCCTTGATTTTTTGTGGAACATCTGGACGTCAACCTCCGGCCCGAACCCGGTGCCCACGAGTACGCACTGCTCTATCACCGCGTTGCGATTCATCTTTTACACGAGATTAGGGTAGATCCGAGTGGAGTGGCACTTCTCGTACAATTCCTCTTGGCACGACAAACAGAAACAGGAAGTATTTCGGGTTAGGAGCCAGTGCTGCTCGCGCTCTTCCACAAGCCTTACATCAACATCCTGTACCTTCCACACCATCTTTCCCTCCACCCCCCCCCAAACATCCGGTCGAGCCTCCAGCGCATCTACTCGCTTCTGCTCGTTTGCTGAAATAGAAATGAACCCGGCTCCGTCGGGAGGCACCCCCCGGGGTCCGGCGAATTCCTCGAGTCCCGTGTTGTCGGTGGCGATGTTGACCTTGGTTATCGGGCCCTCCCCTTCGGCGGGTTTCGGGACCTTGGTTCCAGTCGGGCCCTCTGCCGTGAAGTGGTACAGCTTGGCGGTGCCGATAATGCCTGTGAGAGTGACGACCGGGCGATAGATGTCCGTTGGGCCGACCAGCTTGACGTGCACACGCCGGATGCGGTATGGAGACCACGTTGCGAAGTACTTCTCCATGTCTTCGCCTTCGCCGCCCACGTTCCTGAAAAAGCTTTCCAGAAATCTCACCACGTGTGCGGCGCTCTCGATGACGATGCCGAAACAAAACGCCCCTTTTAATGGCGTTCTTCGACACCCCAACAATCCGGCCGTGGCAGCCCTTGAAGTGCGAAGTCGCTGCGAAGTGGTGGTCAACCAAAAGTCCCAACATCTGCATGGTGTCCGCCAAGAAGAGCAAGTTTTGACTCCCCTTGTACTGCTTGGCGCAGCCATCCATCCGTGAACATGTGCATTCGGAGATTATCTTCGTCCGCTCGGCAGGTGGCAGTGGCTGCCTTCCCCGCTCCGTGCAAGTAGTACTCAGCGATTTCGGGAAGGGCGTGCCGGTGGAAATCAAAATCGTGGTCTAAGTCCTCGGAGGCCAAGATCCATGTCTCGGTAACGTGCATCCTTCCCCCGCCTTCGTAAACTTTTGGGCAATGATGAACCATTACCATCATGGTCGCGGTCGGGGTCTGCTGGCATGTCATAATAGCTTTTCCCTCGACGGGTGCTCCTCAATTAAGTCCGACTCTATGACCACGTCGCCATCTTTGAACGTGTCTAAGCAGAGCTTGTGGCAGTTCCTCTGCCACTTGGCCGTTGAGTGGTGAACCAAGTACGTCGTGGAGTGCGCCGTACACTCTTTCCATAACTCCTGAAACGTACCCGTCTCTTCCACCTGCTGTTGGGCGTACTTCTTGCCTCCCGCTGTAGTGACGTCCTCGTAATGCGTCCATTTGACAGTATCCGTCGCCGCGTCCAGCACTGAGCACTGGGGGATACCTCCTGATTTACCGAAACCACACTCCCCGCACTCCCCCGAAACACACTTTGCTTTGCGCTCCCGAAACTCGGGGCCCTCAAGATCATCGGCGCGCCAGTCCACCTTCGCACAACAAAGCTCCCAGGCATGAAAAACCTGGTACTCTTTGTCCCCAAGCTGCACAAAGCGCACACACTTGCTGCTTCGAGATACCTCGCCACCCTTGGCGGCCGAAGCCGACTTCGTTGTCGACGCCCTCGCGCGCTCAGTTTTACTCCGATCGCTAATCTGAGACCGGCTACCCCCCCCTAACACGGCCAAGCGGCGTCGATTGAAGCTTCCCTTTTTTAAAAAATGCGTCGAGATTATCATGTTTTTTTTTCCGGAAAGTTTAAAATTGAGGTTTTCAGGTTCGGGGACTTTTTTGTTTTAGAGAGTTTTTCTCTAATCACTTTAAAACGGCCGTTTCCGGATAAATCAACGTTTTTTTTGTTTTTTTGTTTTTCTTTCGTTATGAGCGCGCGGGAGGAAAGGGTCTCCCAATCTCCGATGTCGCCCGTGGTCTGTTCAGTTTCGAATTTTCGATTCCGGCTTCACATGCGGTTTGATTACTTTCTTTCTCGTAATTTAGGCCTGGTTTATAAGTGGAACTAGGCAGAAACGTGGGGACAAAACCAAGCTCTGCATTCAACTGAAGTAGCTCATTTGTACCTACAGAACACACAGCCGGACGCCTCAGTTGAATTGTACGCGACGAGACTGGTGGTGTTATGCATCCATGATGCTGATATCTTCGAAATTCTCCATCGTGCGACAGGTATAATATGTGGAATAAGCAGCATATTATGATATGCGGAATAAGCAGCATATTGTAATATGCGGAATAAGCAGCACCTTATGGCATGTTATGGCCTTGTATGGCTTCCCGAGATAGGAGGAGCGATGAGGGCGGGAGATCGCGCAGGGAGATTGGTGTGATTCAGTGGTGAGCTACTTCGAGGCGGTGCCTATATACTCCCCTTTCCGATGTGAAAACGTTCGTCTCGTCCTCACACAAATATATGAGTGATACGACAGGAGACTCGTTTCATCATCTCCGTGGTAGAGCGAGATCAAGGTAAAACCGACGCATTGCTATCGTATGGCAGATGCAACGGTGTGCGAGCTCTGTGGTTGCGGTCGCAGGCAACCGTACGAGCGTAGAGTGTTTTAGTTGTGTGGACGTGGGTCTAACACAACTACGTCGAGAGACTCGCCTCATCACCTCCATCGTACAACTCCAGCTAAGAAGAATGCCGACCCAATTATTTCCTGGGTTTGCTCCTGTCGGGCAGGGGTGTGCGCCGGTGTTCGAGTTGTTTTGGGGCGGACTGGACACGTCGTCGGCAATCACGGTGTGCATCTCGTCCCGTCATCGTCAACGTTTTGTGTCGTCTCATCAGCTCTCTCCTACTGTACAGTGCTTGCGAGCACTGAACTTAGATTGACAACCTGCCTCAACAAGGTATGCCCCAAACATAGCGAGAAAATGGGCCGAGTAGTTTGATTAATAAATTGTAGTGGTTCACGATTCCCATAGGGATTCGTGCCTCAACAGTACGATTACTACATGAAAGGTTTACTCACGGTTGTCATAGAAAAACGTGCGCCCCGACGTATGGATTATCACATGTTCGTTAGGAGAAGGGTTGGGGCTCAACATGTCTGTCAATAATTAAAATGGCCGATCATGAATCCCGGGTCTCAGAGGGATGTACATCGACCACTGCTGCGGATTTCCGGGATTACCACGGCTATCACGGAAATCTGCGTCAGTTTCGGTGGCTCTCCGCGGCACTATTTGCCACGGATGTCCACGGCAATGTCCGCGGCAATATTCGCGGCAACATCCACGGCTATCTCCACCGCAGGTGGAAATATCCACGACAACGTCCTCGGCGATGTCCGCGGCAATGTACAAAGTTGTTCGCGCCACCGTCCGTGGCAATGTCCGAGGTTGTCTGCGGCCCTGTCCGCGGCAATCATGGCCCCAATCCTAATCCTAACCCTAACCCTGCGGGAAAAATTATTTGACGGATCTTCTGTAGTTGAAACATGTTATTCGAGATTCATGCATGATATTAGACGGCACCGTTTTGTACCACGTTGGGGAATGCATGTCTTACAAGGATGGTGGAAAGTCTACCTGCGTACACTACGTACACGTACATGGAGATGGAGACCAGTATTGGTGTTTGTCCTGAAACCAAGTCGGTCGAGTCATTGCCGTGGACATGTCCGCGGATATTGCAGTGGATTGTTGCGGGCAATGCCACGGACTTCTGCGGACATTGCCGGAAACATAGCCGAGGGCATTGCCGCGCACATTTTCCCGGGCATTGCAACGGACATTGCCGTCAACACTGCCGTGGACGTTGCTGCTGGGGACAGCGGATATTACCACTGACGTTGCAATGGACCACCAGGAACAACCACGGACATTGCCGCCGACATGGCCGTGAATATGGTCGCAGATAGTGCCTTCGACATTGCCGCGAACAACTATGGATACTGCCACGGATACTGCCGCGGATAATCATGGGCAACCACGGACATGGCAGCGGACATTATCGTGGACATTGCATGCCGCGGACATCTGTGGATATTTCCTCGGACATATCCGCGGACATGGCCACAGATATCGCCACGGGGCATTTCCATGGTCTTTGCCACGGACGATGCCGTGGACATTGCCGTGGACATTGCCGCGGGGGACCCGCCTATATTTCCACGGAGATTAAAACCGACAACTAATGGCCGCGGACCCCTGCGGACAACCGCAGACATTGCCGCGGATATGGTCGTGGACATGGCCGCGAACATTGCCGTGCACTGCCGCGGATACTACCACGGATACTGCCGCGAACAATGCCGAGTACATTGCCGTAAATATGACCGCGGACATATCCGTGGCAATCAGGGCAATACCCGCGGATTGCCGTCGCAGGCTGCAGATAGCCGCGGCGGTGACCGTGGAGCGCCGGGGCTAGCCACGGACATGTCCACAACTATCCGCAAAAACGCAAAAGATGTACAACGGTGGGGTCGCGGGAGTTGGATTCGGACGTCCACACCCTTCGGGGACGCATTTTTGTTCCACTAACACCCGAAAGAGATATGAGGGCAGTTTCAGACAATTAGAGGGTTGTTACGTGATTAAAAAAGTTGACAGTAACGTGCTTAGTTGAGCATGCTTATTTGCTTTGCAGTGAAAAATACTTTTTTTTTTAGTGAAGTAGAAGTCGTTCTGGTGCCAGGATCAGTACACACACACGACCACCACAAACAGCCCGCAAACATCGAACCTGCGCACAGCCGTGGCACAGCGCGGCACGTAGCACCCAGTGAACAGACCACAGGTACCGGGCCAAACCGTAGTCGTGCCTTCGGCGTTTGGGTTTCGTCGGGTCGTGTCATGAGTGGCGCCGGGCGGAGCAGTGTAGCAGCGACTAGCAAGCGTCTCCGTGTGCTGTCAGCCCGACGGTGGGATATTGGGAGGGTGCATGAGTTGGAGAGGTACCATGGGGGAGGTTTCGCGTATTTGTCGTAAGATACAGATTCATGTGCTGGTGTTGCCCTCGAGCATCGAGCATTGCGCAGGAGATAGGCAAAAGACGAATAAATACCTGACACGTTAATGTCTTCATCAGGGATTACTGCATACCAGGTATGTCCATTATTACTAGCCTTTACATTTTGCCTGGAGAAGAACGTTTTTAAAACGAGCGACCGGTGTACCACGCAGCCTGCAAAGATGAGTATCGACTCTAGACTAAAGTATTTGTCCAACTCACAGCTGACGTTGTTAGCACAATTTGATGAAATACATTTTATTACAACGCTAACAAAAAAACAGATATATCATACGAGCTTGGCCAGCAAAGAAAACGGTAAACAATCCGACGGGCGTACCTCGTAAACCCCTGCGAACATGGGCTCAAACTTTGGAGGCAATGACCCTGACACATCACTGCGTGCGCGGAAAAATACAACGAAAACTAGGGCAGACGACAGAAAGCGGTACACCGCCACCATTCCGCGCTACCGTGCGGTACACAGCAAAATACACCTAGGTTTTTGATCCCGATCCGCGACGCCGATTGGTCAACTCAGCCTCGTGCCGGGGTTTGACACCAACTCCTTGCGGTACATCCTATCGCGGCTTCTCAGCTCGGCCGTCACCGTTTGCTGACGCGACCCAAAACGCTTTCTGCAGTAAAATACACCATGCGGACCGACTTTGCCCAGGCTCTTCACGGCCCACTGTGGAATACAGGGTCGTAGATACGTATCGTAGATCTCGTGCACGCATGCGCGAGAGGACACGTCACCGGTCAGGCAATACACGATCCCGGGTCGCGAGCGGTGTCACCCGTCATAGATGGCGTTGACACGTCCCCAAAAGGTCAGCCGCCGAAAGATGATCCCGCCGCATTACGAGACGGCATAAGCGCAACGTCACTCTAACTTTAGCATCTCCTTGGTACATCTAAGAAAGAAAGGTTTCAGCGTGCGTCCGCCGTGAGGACGATCGTCAAGGGACCTCAGCACTGCAACACCCTCTCCGCTTCGACTTCAGCTCTGCGACGCCCTCTCCGCTTCGACTTCAACTCCGCGACGCCCTCTCCGCTCCGACGCCAGCTACGAGACGAGCACCAGACCTCCGGGACCGCCTTCTCCACTCCGACATCTGGACCCCGTGAGAAGCCAAGCTCCAAAGTGGTGACCGCCGTCGGACCAACAAAACCTGTATATAACCCTATATAAAGACCGCCGTCGAAAAGGAGAAAAAATGCCACGCTCAGGAGCTCGCTCCAAGAAGAGCCGCGGGAAGGCCCGCAAGGCATCGACCACGCCCGAGGGGCCGACTGCTGCACTGGCGGGGAACCCCTTTGCGGCCCTCGCACCCACCGACCAGGGCGGACCGGCCGAGACCGACGAGGAGCAGCCGAACGCTGCAGACGATGCTGGAGCGCTTAATACGAGACCTGCCATCGCTGCCAGCACGACGCCTGCATCATCTGCGGGAGCCATTGGAGAGGACTTGAGCCTGGCGAAGGACATCCTCGCCGCGCCGAGCACTCTCCCAGCCCATGACCCGGTCCGCGTCGAGACGGCGGCCTACCTGCGGAAGTGCATGCTCGACGGCACCACGCCGCCAGCGTGGGTCTTGGAGCTGGTGCTGCCTGGCAGCCGGAAGCCCGTGAGTGGGCCTTCTGACGAGCAGATTCAAGAGATGAGAGGAGTACCACAGCCGCAGTAAAACCACGACGTTGTTTTTGAACGCGTGCAGAACCTTCCGACACCTGCCACGCCTATCCAACATCAGTCGAGTAATTCTGACAGCAGCTGTACCTCTCCGCCTGACCAATCTCAACAAGCCCCCTTGACAGCACGTACCACTTCTGCTGTAGAAGCACTTCCCATAGCCCCCCTGACAGCACGTACCACCTCTGCTGTAGAAGCACCTCCCGCAGCAGTACAGCATCTGCTGTAGCACCCCCGAGCGCACTCCACAACCACAACGAAAACGCAATTTTTTCGATGAACAAATCTGATGTGCCCTCTCCGCTCATGTTGCACGGTTTACCAACTGAAGATGTGCCCGAAATCATGGCGCTATTCCACTCTCGCATCCGCTTGCACGCCCCTGACGGTGCCCCTGACTCGGTTATCGACCACCACGCCGTGAGATACCTTGCATACTTAGTGACCGGCGGAGCAGCTAGCACCATTCACCAAATACAGTGAGACGTTAGAGTGGCACACAGACGAAGAGCTAGCACAGCTGAACACTGAGGATGTAGAAGTCAGAGCACCTCACAACTGGAGCGAGTGGGTGGATGCTTTCACAAATCTGTTTAGCCCCGTGAACCGCATCGTCCTCCTCGCTCGCACCGTCTCTACCGTAAAGCAAGGCAGTAGTGAATCCGTCGACTCTTACGGACTGCGTGTAACTTAAGCATACGCGCGCCTCCTGGCCGACGCCAAACGAACCGCCCCCGTCAACGTCTCGCCATAAAACATGCATGACAAACATCGCTCATGACATCTTTCGAAGCCGGTCTAGTTCGGCATGTACGTCTGGAACTTATTCGTGAAGACCCCTCCCTGACGTACCAAGCCTCACGTACCCGCGCCAAGAAAAACGAGACCAACGCCTTACGCGCAGCCCCCACTCCCTCCCCGACCACGTATGCATTGGCCGTCACTGGCACATTCCCTGGGCCCAACCGACAGTTGATTACATCGATGGGCAACATCGAAAAAGCAATCGTGTCCAAACTGACGGCGGTGCGAGGCCGGGGCAAGAGCGTGACGTTCGAGCCAACAGCATACGGCCCGTCGGACAAGCGGGGCAGGTCGCCGAGTGGCGACGCGGGGAAAAATAGGAAGGCCAAAGTAGCGTCGGGAAAATAGTGTGATCACCCGATGTGCCACCACCGCAGCTCGCACTCGCGCCCAGACTGCAGACTGGCCAAAGCGCACGAGCGTGACAGAAATAGTGGTCACACAAAAACTGTGAGGGGCCCGCGCCGGTTGCCTTACACCGGCTCGGGAGTAGACATACTAGGATCACCAAACCCGCGACAGAAACGATAGCGCGATCAGCTAGCGTAGCCGTGGTAAGTGCCGGTAGACCTAGTAGTAAGAGGAGGGATAAGTGTGGCCGAACAAAGAGCACCACCCCTCTGGCGAGTACCCGCGCGACACAAGAACCTGTAGACAACCAGTCGAATACTGTAACAGACTTGAAAATTAAGCAGCAGGTTCCGAGTGTGCTAACAGTACCGCGTGGCGTTGGACCAGCCGTAGAAGCAGCAAGCAGAGTCGAGAAGAGTAGTCAGCGTCAGAATGATACGTTTTCACCTTCCATGGTACCCCAAGCGTTGTACATTTCTGCTGCGTCCCGCAAACTGAACGAGAAAATCAAATATAAAGTTGTATTATCATGCAACGCTAACCGGGAAATGCACTTTGATGCTTTCCTCGCGTCTGCCATGAGTGGGGTATCCCCGATGTCCCATAGCTCTCAACTCTACGTCAAAGCGCGTACGAGTGAACGTCAGAGTTAATGATTATCCGGCGCACAATGTCACGATTGACACCGCGACCGATGTACCATGCATATCTGTTCACTTTGTACAGACACATCCCACAATGAAAGACACTCAATTTTTGCAGTGCCCCTGGGAGCGATCAACCTCAGCAGTGCTGATGGGTCGCCTCTCAAACTTTTAAGGTATGTTTGCTTTCAACTCACACTAGGAGATATTTCCCTACCAGTCGAAGCGCTCGTATTGCCCTCTTTTGGGCCAGACATTATGCTACTCGATGACACAATCATGGGCGCCTTTGGGGGTGTCCTCGACTGGAGTACAGAGCAATTGTCATTCGAAACCTCTCAAGTGACAGCATCTCATCGTAGAGTAGACTTTACAGCATGGCCCGAGAACACTGCGACAGCTCAGTGCTCCGTGTTCACAGTCAACACTGATGTAGAGTCGGTACCAGTCTTGTTGCGACACAAATGCTGGATCCCCCCCCAGAGTGAGATGGCAGTACAAGTAGAGTCAGCAACAGCACCCACAGAGACCACTGCTGCACTCATTGAACCACTCATCGCCACGTTCGAAGACATCGAATCGTCCGCCGTACCTGAAGCTTTCCAAAATATGATAGTTGCTCGTACTGCGAGTCATTGGTCGGCCGCTGATAAAACAGCTGTATGTAGTCCAGATCGCGAACCCGTCCCACCAATACGTATACTTGAAACGCAACACCTTACTAGGTCACATTGCGCCCGTATCGGTAGCCCTGAACAAAACGACCAGTGCAATTCAAACAGACAGCAAGACAACGGAATCCACGCGGAACGAACTTCGTGCAGCACTTACTCAAGCATTTGACAAAACCACGTTCACACCTGACGAATGCGAACAAGTACTGACTCTATGCACGAAATATCGCAACGTTTTTTTCCTTGTCACCTCAAGAGCTAGGTAAATATACCCTAGCCAAAGCAACGTTCCCTCTTGAAGCAAGTTTATACCTAACTTAGCCGGTATCATAGCACCCCTGGTAGCCCTCACGAAAAAAGAAGCCGCCAAAGAAGCCACTAAACGTTGGAGATCAGAACACGATCAGGCGTACGCAACAGAGAAACAATTGCTCACGTAGTCGCCCGTGCTTCAATTTCCCGATGTTGTTGAAGACTTTGCGATACACGTTGACGCCTCAGAAGCAGGCGCAGGTGCATTCCTCGCCCAGCAGAAAGGCGATGACCTCGTAATAATTGCATACTTTAGTCAACGCTTCAACGACAGCCAGCACCACTACTCTGCTACGCTCAAATAATGTTAGGCTGTGGTCTTAGCCATCCAGCACTGGAGACCTTATTTCTGGGGACGACATTTTGTGTGTGTGACAGATCACGCGGCACTGCGATACCTGTACTCAATGCAAGAACATACATCGAACATGTTAACACGCTGGGCAATAGCATTGCAGGCTTTCGACTTCACCGTCCAACACAAATGAGGTAAACTACACGTCGTACAGGACACGTTTTCACGAATGTTTGCGTTCGAGCACCAGCAAGAAGTAGCCTTGCCGTCCCTCGCACCCATTTGCCGTAATGTAGCAGATGGCCCAAAGCTACAAACAGCCCGTGTCCCCCGACCATATCAGGTCTCCGCCGACAAACTGGCTAACCTAGAACCAGTACGCAGCGATAGAGAGCTCTTTAGTGTGAGGTCAGTATTTGTGATCGCGACAAATGTTTTCATGTCCGTCGATCGAGAAAAACTCCGCTCAACACAAACAGTAGAGAACGGACGGTACATCGTTTACATACAGCACGCAGACGCACTATTACCCGAGAAAGAAACGAAAACAACCATGTCTTAATATTCAGTGCAGGACGGGCTGTTATTTAAATCGTACCTTCCGGGATATCTTCGAAAACGAAGCACCTTCCGCGATCAATTTGTAGTACCAGAGGCCCTTGTTGGATAAGTTCTGCACGCCTACCACGATCACGTTCTATCCGGAGGACACCTCGCATCTCGCCTGACTTATGAAAAGATCCGCCAGAAATATTGGTGGCCCACCATCAGCCGCGACGTACGAGAGTGGTGCGAAAATGCCAAGCTTGTCAACGACGAAAAACAGCACACAACAGACCCAAACTTCCGACGGGCCATTTACCTGTCGAGCGGCCATTTCAACGAATATCGGTTGACTTAGTAGAGTTCAAATCGGTATCAACTTCAGCCGCAGGAATCGAATGTAAATACGTTCTCTCCATAGTGGACTACCTGACGAGGTTTGCGGTACTGCTGCCGGTACGTAATAAAACTGCCGAAACAGTAGCCAACGCCATAATCGAGAGAATAATCAGCATTTTCGGCCAACCAGAAACCTTGCATAGTGACCAAGGCCCCGAACTCGAGAATAAGGTGATATACCAGCTGCAACAAATACTCGGATACAAAAAGACCCGCACAACGCCGTACCGGCCGCAGGGTAATTCAGTGTCCGAGCGGGTGCACTCAACGATGCACAGCATGCTAGCAATGCACAGTGCAATCGATCAAAGCAACTGGGCCACTCTCTTACCGTTTGTACAGCTAGCACACAACCCTAGTTTTAGTGCAACGATGCATGATACACCATTCTTCCTAATGTTCGGACGACAACCCCGACTCCCAGTCGATATAATCCTCGGTATTCCTCATGTAGGAAGAACAGCAGACACCGAGGAATTGGCACAAAACACACGGGACAAATTGCAAATCGTTTTTGAGCTCGCACGCCGAAACTTAACCGAGCGGGCAGACAAACAGGTAGAACAGAATAGCAAACTTAAGCCGTACCCAGGGTTCAAACCTGGACAGGAAGTACTCGTGTACAGACCCTACCAGGATTCGGATAGGTCCAACCCCAAACTGCTATTACCATGGCGAGGACCGTATGTCGTCTGCTCACAATTATCACCAGTGGTGCAAAGAGTACGACTCACGAACGACACTCGACAGGTGTCAGTCCACCTCGCCCATATAAAGCCCTACCATCAACGGGAGACACCACTCACACCTCAATTTGAGAAGCTGGCAGAACTGTTTTTAGCGGAGCCTATTCCCTACCCGTGTTGGACCATTCAGACGCAGCTCAACCCAAAATTGAGTCCTACTTCGTAGACAGGGTAGTGATCATAAACGGGGACCTGGCAGATCAAGCCCTCACAACCACGAGTACCGCCCAAGACTCCGAGGATACGCCCCTGAATCCGACCTCGAGTATCGCGCGGACGAAATACCCCAATGTCACGAATTGGTCGCCGCACACCGAGCCCAAAAGCGTTTGCAACTCGCGATAACCCCACCTTCATCGCCCCCCCTCCCTTCTCTCGGGAAACGAAAGCGTACAGTAGGCGGGGACGAGCACGACCTGAGACAGCGCAAATAGATTCTCAGATGCTCCGCGGCGTAACCGAATAATGAACAAGCTGGAAAACACAGTTGACTCAGCTGTAGGCACAAGAGTCAACAACGGTGATGAGAGTAGCACCAGCAGACATGGCAGTACACATTCGTGTCTACTATGATCTGACGGGCACTCTACCCGGCATTTCGGTGGGAATAGCCGGGGGCAAAGAGACGTTAAGAAAATTGTTGTACCCAACGGGGAGAGGCTGTAACAAGCGTGACACTTCATGCCCGTGCCCGACAATCCGTTCCAAAAGCTGACCCTCAGGGGACAGGCCGGGTCGACATACACACGCATCCGTATACAACGGCAGCTTGCGCTGCCGGGGTTGTAACGAAGACCACTGATAGGGACAGCTTATACGCTATACCTACAATGGGACCGCAAGGGTGCGCCAGCTAGCGTTGGGCTGCGAAAGCAACTGAGTTAAATCGACACACGACGCGTATGAAAATACGTGGAAGTGTGGTGAGCTAAAGCTTTATTTTTTCTCATCCGCCGGAGGATAAAAAAAAAAAAAAAATCCGTTCCAAACGGGACAAAACCGCAACACCACCGTCAAGCCACAAACATAATTGTTCGAACACTAAACACACACGGGGAATGAGACCCACGCGACTCCACCCCGCCTAAAACAAAGTCACGCTTTGATGCACCTAGATCAACTGAGCGGACTCCGAGTGAAAATATCTAGGCGGACCCGCCCACAAAAGAGAAATCACGAAACAATTTCGCTGCCCGTGGTTCCCAGAACAGCAACCACGAGGGGCGCACCAGTACGTGTGGTCACACGGAATACGTGCGTTGAGATAATATTTGGAAACCCCATACAAGTCCAGTATACGCTGTCAGCATGCAAGCTCGAAAATGTAAACATCTTCGCTGGCCCGGTGTTTCACACCCGTGTTTACTAAACACGTCAGTTATAAGGAGTGGATACACGCATATCACAGCTGCTGCGCCTCGATCCGATAAATCGAAACCCCGTTTTCTAAAATTGTCACCCTCCCGATGAACGCGACAATACCATCCTTATCTAAGATTGGCTTGCAGCGAATACAGAGGGGGGTGATGTGGAAGACATGGTCGCAGATACCTATCGCAGGTCCCGTGCACGCATGCGCGAGAGGACACGCCACCGGTCAGGCAATACGCGATCCCGGGTCGCGAGCGGTGTCACCCGTCATAGACGGCGTTGACCCGTCCCCGGAAGGTCAGCCACCGAAGGGTGATCCCGCCACATGACGAGAGGGCATAAGCGCACCGTAACTCTAACTTTAGCGTGTCCCTGCTACATCCAAGAAAGAAAGGTTTCAGCGTGCGTCCGCTGTGAAGACGATCGTCAATGGACCTCAGCACCGCGACACCCTCCGCTTCGACTTCAGCTCTGCGACGCTCTCTCCGCTCCGATGCCAGCTACGAGACGAGCACCAGACCTCGGGACCGCCCTCTCCACTCCGACACCAGGACCCCGTGAGAGGCCAGGCTCCATACCACAGCCTTTTAATTTTCGACCGACTCTCAACGATGGGAACAACATCACGTAGCGTCCATAGAACGACGCGCGTTCATATTCCTTCATATTTCGGATTCCTTTAAGAGATTTGGATACAGTACCGGCTACGATTTAAGAGAAAATGATCAAGAGAAGGTACCGATTTAAGAGAATCAAACTGGCATGTCACGACCACAATCGCTTTAAGAAATAATTGGTCTCATGTCGGAGATTTTCTCTTAGATCGGGTTATCTCTACAAGAGGTGCGAAAATAGAGCGCAGAAAAATAACACGTGAACAAATGCTAGAGATTCTTGTCAACGTGTTGTCACACGAAATGTGATTTCTTTCCCAGCACGGGTACCAAGATGCTTGAGGTGGGTCCATGTTGCTCGGCAACCAACAAACTGAACAGCAGTGAGTTGAACTAGCTCAGGATGCGCACGCGGACTGCGTTGTGTTACAAGAATGATACGCTTTCTATATACTATGCGGCAGTTAGTTGGGACGAGAGTGTCCATCTTCCATGGCCGCCCGTATTGGCCACGATATAAGAGATATTCTCTTATATCGAGATACGGATTAAAACAATTTCTCTTGTATCGTTGCCAATACAGTGTGTGTGTTCTTCACATTAAACCGTTCTTCTACTCGTCGACATCCAGCACACCCAGTGTCCGTACTGATTCTTCACCCTAGAAAGATCAGCTCTGTGGTCACAAGCCACGACACAGAGATAATGCATCGTAATGCATTCGACAACGCAATGTCATGCCCTAGTACTGGGTACGACAGGCACAACATACATACGTCAGCAACAGAAATACATTGGAAGAGAGAAATACGAAATAAACAAAAACAAAAACAAAAACAAAAACAAAAAACAAAAAACAAAATAAGAAAACAAATAAAAACAAAGATAAAAATAAAACAAAAAATGAAACAAACAAAATGAAGGGGAAATCGAAGAAACAACCCAACCGCAAAGGAGAGCCAAAGCTCGGAAAAGAAACATAATAAAATGAAATAAAATAAAGTAAAGTAAAACCAAAATAAGATAATCCGAACACGAGCCAAAAACCTGGACACGCAAGGAGGGAACAAAGGGGAAAAAAAAAAATACCCCAGAGAAAGACGAAAAGTGCTATGTACCTACTAGTCGGCCTGGTACCTTGCTACCCTGTCTGCCATCTCCTTCCTGCCTTCGTCCACCGCGGTCTCCCTTCTATTCCTCCTGTTGCCCCCCCTGCCCCCATTCCCTTGGACGGCTTTCCTTCTACTCCTCCTGTTTCCCCCCCACCCCCCTTTGTGTTCTTCTCATTAAACCAAAATACCTTGTAAAAGAGAGAAACAACGAAAGAAACCAAGACAAAATAAATAAAAAGGGGAGCCAAAGCACGGGAGATAGAAACATACCCCGAGCATGAGCCAAAATGGACATGCAAGGGGGAAAGAAAGGGAAAAAATACCCCGGAAAAAAGAAACAAGTAGAAGAAAGAAGACTGGGAGGGCCAAATAAAACAGGCTCGTCACCTACCCACCATGCAAGACTCCCTTCATAAGGATAAGAAGGGGAAAGAAAAAAAATAAAATAAAATAAAATAAATAAATTCACGGAAAAATCAAAGTACCAAGACATCACATTCCGAGCAGCCGCAGCAGTTGGCGGTACGAGTGGCATAGATAGAAAGGTTCCACCTACTAGTCGGCCTGGTACCTTGCTACCCTGTCTGCGGTCTCCTTCCTACTTTCATCTACCGCGGTTTCCCTTCTACTCCTCCTGTCCCCCCCCCTGCCCCCATACCCTTGGGCGGTGTTCCTTCTACCCCTCCTGCTGCCCCCCCTCCCCCCGTTCCCTTCGACACCACCCACGGCGGATGCGCGGCGCTGTCTACTCAGCTTTGCCTCATCCTCGTGCCACCTGCCCATGAACCGTTCAGCTGCTTCGAGGACCCCCCGGTACCACTTGCCCACCTTTTTTGCTGCAGTGGGCCACAGCGCGGTCCCAACTCCAAAAACTAAGGGGGAGTGTTCCGTTGATCCCTCGTTGGCTTTGAACACCCTAAGGTCCTCAGCTATGGCTCTAGGCCAAGTCTTAAGTTGTCCGCCTGGTTTCGGGTTCTCCCCACCAGCGATCGTCCCGAACATCAACCGACGGGGCAGTCGCCCCTTGTGTTGTCGCACCAGGGCCCCGGCAAAGAAGAGCCGCCGTTTACGGATGGTCGTTTCGATGCTCTCGCATCGTGTCATCCTGAGGGCCTTCGTGTACGAGAGGGTGGTGTGGTCGGTGCGTAATCGGCGCTGGAAGCCAATGACTCGCAAAAGGACTTCGTGGTGGGCTGATCGGAGCTTGGCGAAGTGGTCCGCATTGAGGGTCCACGTCACACACCCGTACAGCAGGGTCTCAATGACCTCGGCCTTCAGCATGCGGACTTTCAGACTAAGCGGGGCGGTCGTCCTGTCATACAATTCCGGGCCAAACCGTTTGAGGCATGCCCGCATGAGACGGATCCGTCGTTCGATTTCGAGCGAGAGGTCAGCGCTTTCGTGGATAATGCCGCCTAGGTATAAAAACTGGGTCGTCTGTTTATACCTCTGGCCTGATGCTTCGATCGCGAGCGGTGGGGCGAGGGATGTCTGGTCCGGTGTTCGTAGCAGCATCGTCTCCGTCTTCTTTTCCGATACCGTGAGGCCTGCTGCTTCGAAGACAGTCACGATGACTGTCATCATTTTAGCAAGGCCTTCCGCCGACTTCGAAACAATTCCTGCGTCATCTGCGTACAACATGCCCCACACAGCCCTTTGCACGCATGCCAACGGTTCCTCTTTTCCGACTGCACTGCCCTCTTCGAGGTGAACCAAATCCCTTACGATGCTTTCGTCTTTGCTGAAGCGTACCAGCACGACGTGTATCGCAGCAGCGAAGAACACGTTGAACAGTAACGGTGATAGCACGCAGCCTTGCCGCAGCCCCTGGGTGACATTAAACCAATCCGAGTGCTCGCCGTCATCCGCACGCACGCGAGCCCGCATGCCTTCGTGGAAGTTGCGGATAACTGTAAGCATCTTGGTTGGTACGCCAAGGCGTGTGAGTATCTCCCACAACAGTTCCCGGTCGACAGAGTCGTACGCTTTCTGCAGATCGATGAAGCACATGTACAGGGGGATTTTCCTCTGTCGTCCGAGCTCTTGCAACCGGCGCACGACAAACAGCATGTCGACCGTCGACCGTGCGGGACGGAAGCCGCACTGTTCTTCAGGAAGTATTTCCTCGGCCTCGCAGTAGTTGCTAAGGCGGGACGCAACGATTTTCAACAATATTTTGCCTGCGTGGGCAACAAGCGAGATCCCTCTGTAATTGTTGCAATCAGTTCGATCCTTTTTTTTTGTGAAGGGTCTTGATGATAGCATCTTTCCATTGCTGGGGGACTTCGCCCGTTACCCACACGTTGACAAGGATATTGTGAAAACACTGGACGAAAGCGGGGTGGTCAAGTTTTAGTAGTTCGACCGGGAGACCGTCTGGTCCAACGGCTTTCCAATTTGACATGCCCTTAATCGCATCCATCATCTCGTCCATGGATGGTTCATCTCCAAGCGATAGTTTAAGCGGTCGCGGTGGCAAGAGGTCGATGATCGTGGGATCGAGTTTCAGCGATTTCGTGTTCAAGAGTTTGTGGTAGTGCCCCGCCCATCGTTCACGAATTCGCGCTTGATCCCGCAACAACGTGCCATCCTCGTCCATAATAAACTGCTCGCTCCTCGCTTTTGTACCTTGCAATCCCACCGTACTCTTCAGGTGCTTGTAGAACCCTCGTTGATCGTTACTCGCTAGGAGTCTCTCGGTTTCGGCGAGGTACTCTTCAAAGTACGCTTGTACTCCTGCGGCAACCACTTCCTGCAGATTCGCACACGCAGATCTCAATTTCTTCCACGCTACACTATCTCGGGGGTTGGCACGCAAGAACTGTCTCGCATCCTCCCTCGCTGTCCATGCTACTCTGAAAGCGGCCGAAGTTTCGGCAGGCTCGCACCAACCATGCCGGCGGTGGCGACGTGGTGGAGGTGGCACCTCTTTCTCTACAGCATCGATGATAGTCGTGGTGAAAAACTCAACCATGCCAGACGTGTTACGGGGCTGGATAGGTTGGTTGAGAGTGGAAACAACCCTCGCGATTACTCGTTGGCGACGCTTTCCGTCGGATAAAAAAAGCTGCCTGTCGAATTCTCGGCGTTTTGGGGGTTTCAGCATTTTTCTGTTGCACGAAAAGTGACCACTAAGTCGGACCTTGATGTACACAATGTTGTGGTCTGAATCGGCCTTAGCTGGTGGCGGAGGCTGTGGGATGACTTTAACATCATGTACTCTAGGTCGATGGGCTTGGCGGGTTAGGATGTAGTCCATCCTCTTACGGTCATTCGGGCTGGTGCCGTTGTACGTATGCGATATCCCACCCTTGCGCGTGCTGAAGAATGTGTTGGTGAGAGCTAGCTTGCAATTGGTAGCGAACGACAAAAGTCGTTTGCCATTATCGCTACGAGCATCTCGTCCGTATGCTCCAAGCACCCTACTTTCATCATCACCGCACCCTTCCATCCTCTGCCCAGTTCGCGCGTTAGCATCCATCAGTACAAACAAACACTCTTTAGTGGGGATCTGTTCAACCAGGTCCTCCAGCTTTTGCCAGAAAATACCTTTCAGCTTGGTGTCTTTGGTACAATCAGTTGGGGCGTACGCAACGACGAAATTAACAGCATCGCATCGACCATCCAACTCAAAGCGCATAGACATAAGCCGTTCGTCAATGAACTGCTGGGTGAACCTAGACTTACGGCATATTGAGTCCTTAACTGCTAGACCTACTCCGTACAGCCCTTGCCTCGCTGCTGTTTTTTCCTGACCTGAGCAAAAAACTTGGTATCCAGCTGCACTGAATCTCGTGTTGCCGGGCCGTCGAGTTTCCTGCAGGCCAATGAAGTCACAGCCGAGTTGCTGGCCTTTCGCCAGTACACGCTCGTCATGCCCATACCCGTTCTTCCCCTTTACGGCCAGGGTACGCACGTTGTAGGTCGCTACCGCCACAAGTGCCGCCTTCCGTCTCTTACGAGTCTCGCGTGCTGCTTTCTCGGCCAGCCGACGAGAGGCTCGTCCCCTCCTCCGTTTCTGTTTCTGTTGTTTCTTTTTTCTCTCTATTAATGTGATGATTGTGGCTCTCCGTTTCGTAGCCCGGTTCGCGCCTTGGTTTCCGCTGGCTGGGTGCAGCCGTCCCAGCCAACGCCGACACTCCCATCCTTCCTGTCGTGCATGCGTACCCACGCGGTGGCCAGCCTCTCCACTCCCCAAGCTGCCCACGCTGCGCTCTCTGCTGTGGTGATGTACCCGTCCTGCCCCGGGGATGAACTCCTCGGCGTCGGGGTTAAAAAGAAAACCCATCACCACCACCCCACGCGGTCCTTAGAGTGAGCAGTTCACTAGCCAGACCGCGCAAGGTTCCCTCTCTACCCAGCCCGAGGCTCGATGCCCGTGTGACTGCCGCTAGACCGCTGCAGGTCCTCGCGGGCTTCCTCGGCCCACCCCAAGGACGGGGCAGGCCGAAGGCAGTATTGGGAGGTTGTGGTTGTGGTTGTGGTTGTGGTTGCGGTTGTGGTGGTCGTTGTGGTTGTGGTGGTTGTGGTTGTGGTTGTGGTTGTGGTGGTTGTTGTGGTCGTGGTGGTGGTTGTGCACGCAGTCACCATCACCGTCATCATCCTCTCCAGCCCTTTTTTTGATGATCGCGCTACGATGCCTGCATCGTCTGCGTACAGAATACCCAACAATCTCTGCACCTCCTCCTCCCACGCCCGCCCGTCGACGTTGCCTGTGCGTGAAGCGCCCTTCTTCTCGTCTTTCTCCTTCTTTCGTTGTAGCTGCACTACGATGTCCGTGATGGCCGCATCAACGAGAAAGCGTTCCACGGCCACACGCAGTATTGCCGCGCGGAAAACATGTTGAACAGCAGTGGCGCGAGCACGCGTCCTTGCCTGAGACGTTGCCCTACGTCGAACTTATCCGAGCACTCTCCATCATCCAACCTCACGCATGCTTACACGCCGTCGTCGTGGAATTGGCGGAGGACGACGAGCATTCTCGGTGGCACGCCAAAACGAGCAAGGACGTCCCACAGAAGGATTCGGTCGACGGAGTCATATGCTTTAATAAGGTCGATAAAGCACAAGTACAAGGGGGTGTCCTTCTTCCGCGTCATTTCCTGCAGTCGTCGTACTACGAACATCATGTCAACCATCGATCGTTAGGATCTGAACCCACACTGTTCCTCCGGCAGAATGTTCTCGCGTTCGCAATAGTCACTCAGGCGACCCGCGATCTTTCATGTTGTGAAGCACCTTGATCGTTGCATGTTCCCATTGTTGCGGCACGCCACCTCCCCTTCACACAGCGATGATGATATCGTGGAACTTTCCAAGCGTGTCCAATTCTCTTACGTACGTCGGCTGAGTCTTCAAAAGCTCGGCCGGGAGACCATCGGGCCTTACCGCCTTTCGGTTCGCCAACGCACGGATCGCCTCTTGCTCTCCTTTGTACCTAGACGGGACATCGTCAGTGGTCTACACGGGGGCTATTGCTCAAGCTCGTCCACAATGCCCGGGTCAAGGGTCGGCGACTTAGTCCTACGCAATTTATGAAACCACCTTACCCACCGCTCGCGGATGAGGGCATTTTCCCGCAGCAATCGACGTTCCTCGTCCTTAATGCACTGCGAGCTAAACGTCTTCTTCCTTTCCACATCCCCCCCCTTCAGGTCTTTGTAAAAACCAAACTGATCACCTTCTCAGATACGCCCATCGGGTAGGTGAATGTGTGATCAGGTCTTTTCTGCTTTAAAACGTCTCAAGACATCCTGGTACACGCCTTTCGAGGTTCCGGAGGCGTTTACACGCAGTTCGTACCATGGGGTTTACGCTTATACTTCGAAGTATTCGTGCATTTGTCGCAATTGCTTCGCCTCCGGCGGCTCTCTGAGGGCGCCTAACCCGAACCCTAACGCTAACTCTAATACCTAATAATTCATGCCCTGCTACGCATACATACGCATGTCAGACTCAAGCAAAAGAACAAAAACAAGAAAAATACAATAAACTACAGAAAATAAAATAAAGTTGAGCAAAAAAAAAAATTAGAGTGTTTGCGAAAATACGTTTCTAAAAATTTACTTGCCTTCCGCTAAAAAAAGTGAATTTCCTTCCCACCGAGTTTTTGGTGTGTTTGCGCTAGCGGTAAACAAAATCCTGCAGGCGACGCCTCCGAAATTTAGTAGGGAAACGGGGATGTGCGCGATTGTAATATACGTACGAGTACAGCAGCAGCAGTACGAGTACTCGTAGTATTATAGATATAATTACATTTGTCCTCGAAATTTTTTTAAACCTTATTCACTTGGTTAATGGGACCTGCTTCGCTCTCAGCGCTCCCCCTTGGAACACGCCTGCCTAAACCCCCCTCTCGGAGAACCTTCCCGGCATTCTTCGCGTTCCTTACTTTCTTCGCTTTCTTCGTTTCCTTTTTTCCCGTTTGTCTCTTTATTTTTTTCATTCCGATACTTTATCCAACGTATGATCTACGATTTTAGGGTGTTTATTTTCGTTTTTACCAACGCATGATCTACGACTCTACGACGCATCTACGGCGCAAAGTCGTGAGATGTTGAAGTTGACTGCCGGCTTTTTAGTGTTCTACAAGTAGGCACCTACTTTCAGCTCCCTACGCTGGCCACCTGTCGCCGTGGCGCTTCCCCACCACGTTACAACTCGGAGAGCGAGAAGCATGTCGTCTTCAAGCATCTATCGTAGCTCTCCTGCTGAAAAGCCGAAGCCCACCAACCAAAGCCAAGGAGGGGGAGGTGGTGGAGGCTCTGCCGGTGGCGGTGGTACTGCTGCACTGCTGTTCTCCTGTATGTAGTAAAAGTTTGGTCGGTGGGTGGGTGGAGGGTGCACTGCGTCGTCCGTGGTGGGTGGGTGGGCCGTTCTGTACGTGGGAAAGCCGAAGCTCACCAACCAAAGCCAAGGAGGGGGAGGTGGTGGAGGCTCTGCCGGTGGCGGTGGTACTGCTGCACTGCTATTCTCCTGTATGTAGTAAAAGTTTGGTCGGTGGGTGGGTGGAGGGTGCACTGCGTCGTCCGTGGTGGGTGGGTGGGCCGTTCTGTACGTGGGAGTCTTTTTTTCTGTTTCCTGTTTCATAAGAACCAACCAACTAACTGCGCCCCGCGTACCAGGTGTATATTTTGTTCGACGAATTCTATTTATACGTCCCACGCCCATAAATAAACGCCAGTAAGCTAGCAGCTGGTTACGCTGGCCACCTGTCGCCGTGGCGCTTCCCCACCACTTTACAACTCGGAGAGCGAGAAGCATGTCGTCTTCAAGCATCTATCGTAGCTCTCCTGCTGAAAAGCCGAAGCCCACCAACCAAAGCCAAGGAGGGGGAGGTGGTGGAGGCTCTGCCGGTGGCGGTGGTACTGCTGCACTGCTGTTCTCCTGTATGTAGTAAAAGTTTGGTCGGTGGGTGGGTGGAGGGTGCACTGCGTCGTTCGTGGTGGGTGGGTGGGCCGTTCTGTACGTGGGAAAGCCGAAGCCCACCAACCAAAGCCAAGGAGGGGGAGGTGGTGGAGGCTCTGCCGGTGGCGGTGGTACTGCTGCACTGCTATTCTCCTGTATGTAGTAAAAGTTTGGTCGGTGGGTGGGTGGAGGGTGCACTGCGTCGTCCGTGGTGGGTGGGTGGGCCGTTCTGTACGTGGGAGTCTTTTTTTCTGTTTCCTGTTTCATAAGAACCAACCAACTAACTGCGCCCCGCGTACCAGGTGTATATTTTGTTCGACGAATTCTATTTATACGTCCCACGCCCATAAATAAACGCCAGTAAGCTAGCAGCTGGTTACGCTGGCCACCTGTCGCCGTGGCGCTTCCCCACCACTTTACAACTCGGAGAGCGAGAAGCATGTCGTCTTCAAGCATCTATCGTAGCTCTCCTGCTGAAAAGCCGAAGCCCACCAACCAAAGCCAAGGAGGGGGAGGTGGTGGAGGCTTTGCCGGTGGCGGTGGTACTGCTGCACAGCTGTTCTCCTGTATGTAGTAAAAGTTTGGTCGGTGGGTGGGTGGAGGGTGCACTGCGTCGTCCGTGGTGGGTGGGTGGGCCGTTATGTACGTGGGAAAGCCGAAGCTCACCAACCAAAGCCAAGGAGGGGGAGGTGGTGGAGGCTCTGCCGGTGGCGGTGGTACTGCTGCACTGCTATTCTCCTGTATGTAGTAAAAGTTTGGTCGGTGGGTGGGTGGAGGGTGCACTGCGTCGTCCGTGGTGGGTGGGTGGGCCGTTCTGTACGTGGGAGTCTTTTTTTCTGTTTCCTGTTTCATAAGAACCAACCAACTAACTGCGCCCCGCGTACCAGGTGTATATTTTGTTCGACGAATTCTATTTATACGTCCCACGCCCATAAATAAACGCCAGTAAGCTAGCAGCTGGTTATTTTTAGGCGCCCCAAGTACAATCTTCATGGCAAGTTGTAGAGTCACATGCTTGTCCAATGTACACTGGGTAGTCGGGTTCGTTTTCCATATACTGCAAGTAGTGGTGTACAACCACAATGCCATCTTGCGTTCGTATTTGGTGCTCTACCACAAGCAGCTGGTGGTGGTGATGATGCGCTATCATACACCCGTTCTGAAAAATAAATAAAAATTTTTGTTGTATTCGCCCGCACTGCCAATCTGAACGTGACATCGCCAGCAAGCTCGCAACACAGCACAGAGTAAACAGCTCTGCCCATAGAGCTCTTGGCATTATCAAGTCGCGGGCTTCATGAAACCATGCACCTTCTATTCCTGTCTCTTTCACATTTGTTGTGTTGTATTCCTGGCGCGAGCGTAGCGGGCGGCGTCTGCCGCCCGCGGAGCAGAGCCCTTGTACGATATACGAGTACTCGTTGTACGTACTCCAGTCTCGAGCCTCTCGTTTCAGGTACAGCAGTACCTGGAACACGGTACATGCAAGCACCCAACAGACTACAAATTAGAGGTATGGCGGTCTGTCTCGCGCGTAAAAAACTCCTTGTGAGCAGGGACTACCTCATTACACGTGCTACAAGCAGAGCAACGCCTTCCTCATGCGACGGAAGGGAAGGCGAAGCGCAGTTTCCCCATGGAACGTGGACCTGTTATTGCGAAGCACCACCCTGCGAAGAATCCGCAGTGAACGCAGCGGTTTAGGGCAGAGGAGTTTCCGCTCCTCTGCCCTAAACCGCCACGCTTCAGTCGCGGTGATGTTGGAGAAGCGCGGTGGCTGCTGTCGCACAGATGGACCGATACGAGTCCTATCTTGCCAGATGCGGCACACGATAGCCGCAATCAAGGCGCGTGGTGTCGCTCTCTGCGTTGAGGCTCCTCTCCGCGTGCGTGCGTTCGACTCCGCCAGCTGCGAGAAGTTCACCACAGCTTGCAGCAAGCGCTGAACCCTTGGTCACGGACGCAGAGGGCAGCAACAGACGGTTCATCACTGGCCTGCTGCATATCTCTGATGTTACGCCTGCGCGTCGTGCTCAGGGTACTACCCTCTCAATTCTCCGTGCGTTCGTATTAGTAGCTTGTGTTGTGTCGTGACAACAGCCGTGGTGCTTCAAACTGGTCCTGCTTAGGGCGCTATAGACCCTTGCAGAGGCGTTCTGCCTCGGACAAATGCTCGGTGTGTTGTAGGCCAATGAAACAGAGAGACAAAATTTACCGTAACTTTTGATCAAAACCTACCTTCGACAAAGTACATTTTTGCCTTTTTTTCAAAAGTTTACCGCAAATATTGCTTTCGGGACAATTTTTGAAGAAGTAAATTTCTGAAAACGTACTTTCGCAAACACTCTTCTATTGCTACGATATTTACTATTTACAGCTCGTCGTGTGGGAGCTACGAGTGCGCCATTGGCGGCCAAATAATTGTCAAGATCAGTACATGTTCATTCACAGTAGTAGTCCTCAATCGAGCAAGCTACGCACGTAACGTCAACCGCGGTGGTAGGAGTAGCAGTAATCAGCTTCGGAGCATATGCCCTCTAGAGATAGATATGTATACTGCTGTGTAGCCGGCGATGGAAGGAGAGTTACCCAACCCATGATTTTGTCTCTGCACAATTTAGAATCATGACAGATGCATGCAGCACTTCGGCAACTGCACATCTACTACATTGTATCATGCCATATTCATGCATTTAATTAGTCAGACGAGCCAGACAAAGATTCCTCAAACGAAGTTGCTACGTTCGTTCGAGTCAGAAAATAACGAAATGTGTGCCTGCAACCGACCGATGCAACATTCATTCGCAGTGTTAAACAGATGGTTTTGTGACGGAGCTTGGACCGTTGTGAGGGTTACCTCGAACCGATCGATCGCGTCGCACGCAATGTTAACCCTAATCCTAACGCCCTCGCCGTGTGTACTGGGGGGCCATCTCGCTTTACAACAAGATGTACAGAATGACAACAACCATCATTGTAGCATCATAGCAATAAAATAAAAGCATACATACCGTAGTATCATACTGATCGCCCGGGTGTGCGCTTACGGTTGAAGGTGCGGTTGCTGAAAGCCGACGTGATTGAGAGTTACTCTACGGTTGCATGACGTGAAGCCCGAAACAACCTGACTATGACAGGCTACGGCGAGTTCATCACTCCATGTTCCTCCGATGCCTCGGATGGCGGAAACGGAACCGCGACGACCACACCCTATCGTACGCTGACGCGCTTGCCAAGAGCGCTTCCGAGAGCATAGAGGCGATAGTGTGCAAACGGAGGATAATGTTTGCGTGATTCGTAGCACGTATGGGGGAGGGGCGTCTGCCACAGAGGGTGATGTTTGGGGAGCTTGTTGGGGGTAGACTAGTTAACGTAAGGGCTGCTCAGAGGGACAAGAGAAGGACTGGTTGATGCACCTGAAGGAGGATATTTTTCGGTCTTTGGAATGAAGTTCGAGGGGTGGCGAAAGGCTGTTCAGAAGGCCGGCAGATGGTTTCGACAGGTAGAGAGGAGGGGGGCGAGTTATTAATGCGGAAATGGAATGAGACGGAAAGACTCAGAGCTGCAGAGCGACACGCAAAGGCCGCGGCAGCGGTATCTACCATCGGCATCTCTAAACAGTGCAGGGAGGGGGGAGGGGGGGGTGGGGGGAGGGGGGTGGGGAGAGGGGGGGGGAGAGGTGAAGGGGAGAGGGGTGAGGGGGGGGAGGGGGGAGGGGGTGACGGGGAAGGGGGGGAGAGGGAAGGGGGGGCGTCTTGGGCAGCTGCCCAACAGACTGACGTCTGGGTCTGGCCATCATCGTCTTCAAGTTCTTGGGCCTTCCAATGACCGTCAAAAACTAGCGTAGCGCCGCCCTCATTTGTTCGCCTTGTTGCGTTTTCCCCCCAGTGCCATTGATGCACTTGATACTCTCTATGCGCCCAATGCCGTCTTTGGTCAGTGCCTATGGTCTGCTATCAATAGGATGACGTTTTTTCCATTTCGCTTTCCTTGTTTCCTTTTCTTGTCTTGTCTTGTCTTTTCTTTTCTTTTCTATTCTCTTCTTTTGTTTTGTTTTGTTTTCTTTTCTTTTTTTTTCTTTTCATTCTTTTCTTTTCTTTTCTTTTCTTATCTTATCTTTTCTTTTCTTTTCTTTTCTTTTCTTTTCTTTTCTTTTCTTTTCTTTTCTTTTCTTTTCTTTTCTTTTCTTTTCTTTTCTTCTCTTTTCTTTTCTCTTCTTTTTTCTTTCCTTGTATTTTCTTTTCTCGTATTTTTATTTCCTTTCCTTTCCTTTTTAGTTTTCGTCTCGTTTTACTTTCTTTCCTTTCCTTTCTTTCCTTTTCTTTTCTTTTCTTTTCTTTTCTTTTCTTTGTTTCTTTGTTTTCAATTGACTTGAGTCTGACCTGCGTATGCGCAGTGATAGGCACCACGTGTAATATATACGGTGGGTGTAAGGCCGGACTGACCCTCAAGGAGTGATAACTTCTTGCTGCTGCGTGTGGCCGCGGGGCTTAGGCGTGGCGGTAGAGTTGGGTCGTACGTGGTGCGTTAGGCATGGTCACCCACGATTCGCGCGTCTTTTCAAGCAGCAGGGGCGGAGCAACAATGCTTAATAAGGATGCTCGTGCGCGGAGGCAGGCGCCACCAAGAGCCACGCTACGGCGCAGTCTCGGTTTGCGTGGAGGGAACTGCGCCGGCAGGAGGCTGAATTCGACGACGAATGAGAAGGGCGACTGGCCGTCAACGGGCGTGGAATAAACGGATTAAACTCTCCCTGAACGATATTTTGTTTTTTCATATATCAGCACCGCAAGCTGCGTGGAGCATTTTATTTTTCCGAGACGGGGAGAAGGGGAACCGATTGGAATTGAGCGTCAACGAGATCGAGTGCGAAGCAGCGGGCCGAGTGAACTAAGGCGATGAGGCGGACATGGAGAACCATAGCAAGAGGATGGCACACGGAGACCCACGACCCGCACGCACACCATCATCACGAGGGCAGGGATTGTATTTTCTTCAGTTTTATTTTTTGAAGGCAGTAGTACAACATGTTACTTACGTTATTGATTTTGTAAAGTTGATAGACGAGTTGTATACCCTCCACGGGGAACGACCCCCGCAATTTATTAATTTTGAGGCACGGGCGTAGTAGCTGCGCTGCAACCTGTCAAATACCTCGGGAAGGCGGGGCGACCATTGATACTTGTATTATGGCTTTTGGTTCGATTGCTTTTGTTTCACTGCATGCCCGCGGGTCGTCACTCTATGACAGCACTTTAGACAGCAGGTGCGTTCGTGTGTGCTCACGACTACCGTGCGGTTCGTACGGCGCAGGCAGCCCAACCGCTGTACTTTAAGTTTGGTTAGTTGTGGGAACGGGGGAACTAAATGCTGTAGTTGGGTGGATACCCGCCGCCATGTGAGTTTACTCTACTCACGGGGGCAAGAGGAAGAAAGACTGGATGGATGAATCATCTGAAGAAGGATATGCTGGTCTTTGGAAATAATTCGAAGGATGGCGAAAGGCTGCTCGCAGATGGCTAGCAGATGGTTTCGACTAGTAGAGGAGGGAGCCGAGTTGTTCATGCGGAATTGGCATGAAACGGCGAGACACAAAGCTGCAGAGCGACGCGCAAGGCTGCGGCAGCGCCATCCACCGTCGGCATCTCTGAGCGGTCGGTGGGAGGGGGAAGGGGGGGGTGGGAAAGGGGGGGGGGGGAGGGGGGGAGGGGGGAGGTTGGGGAGTGGGTTTGGGGGGAGGGGGGAGGGGGGGAGGAGGAAGGGGGGGAGGGGGGAGGGGGGGAAGGGGGAGGGGGGGAAGGGGGGGGGGGGGGGGGAGGGGGGACGTCATGCCCGAGAGACTGAAGTCTGGGTTTGGCCACCATCGTCTTGATAGTTGTGGGCCTTCTAATGGCCGTCACAAGATAGCATAAGACCGCCCTGACTTCTTCGACATGTTGCGTTCTCTCCCCAGTGCCATTGATGACGCACTTGTTATCCTACCTATGAGCTCAATGCCGTCTGTGGCTAGTTCCTAGGGTCTGCTAGTATGTTTTTTTTTTTGCTTCTTTTTTCCTTTCCTTGCTTCCTCTTCTTGTCTTGTCTTTTCTTGCTGTTCTTGTCTTTTGTTTTTGGCTTTCCTTTCTTGTTTTTTTTTGTTTTGCTTTTTTCTCATTTCTTCCCTTTCCTTTATCTTATTTTCTTTTCATCGTTTTTTTTCTCCAATTGACTTTCGTCTGTCGTGCGCATGTGTAGTGATAGATATTACGTGTAATGCGTACGTGGTAGTCTTCCTCGGGTGGCAGGCGGTATAGTCAGTTTCTCCAGGCGTGAGTAATAGTGAGACGTATGCACCGGTATGAATCTGGTACATCGTAGACTGACTCCCGATTTCACTTCTATATGTTTCTGGTGGAGGCATGAATTGCGTCAACTGTAATATGTTGTTGTTGTTGTTGTTGTTGTTGTTGTTGTTGTTGTTGTTGTTGTTGTTGTTGTTGTTGTTGTTGTTGTTGTTGTTGTTCTCACATTAAATCGCATAATCAAGTCCGTGGTCACAGGACAGGCTCCAGTCACTCTGGAGCTGAGGAATACCCCAGGGAAAAACACACACAACCCAAGGTGGTACACGCATATATCACAGCTGACGCAATTCATGCCTCCACCAGAAACATATAAAAGTGAAATCGGGAGTCAGTCTACGATGTGCCAGGTCCAGGCCGGTGCATACGTCTCACTACTCACGCCTGGAGGAACCAAATATTCCGATTGCCACCAAAGGAAGACTACCACGTATATATTACACGTAGTATCCATCACTACGCATACGCACGACAGGCATAAGTCAATTGCAGAAAAAGAAACAAAGAAAAGAAAAGAAGATAAAGGAAAGGAAAGAAAAGAGAAGAAAAAAACAAGAAAAGCAAAAAAAGACAAGACAAGAAAGGAAGGAAAGAAGAAGAGAAAAAAAGAAAAAGAAATAGAAAAAGAAAAGAAAGATAAATGTCATACTAGCAGACCCTAGGAACTGGCTAAGGATGGCATTGTTGGGCTAACAGAGGGTATCACGTCCATCATCAATGGCACCTGGGAGAGAACGCAACATGGCGAAGAAGTCAGGGCGGTCTTATGCTATCTTGTGACGGCCATTAGAAGGCCCACAACTTTCAACACGATGTGTGATATATGCGTGTCCCACCTTTGGTTTGTTTGTGTTTTCCCCTGGGGTATTCCTCGCGTCCAGAGTGACTGGAGCCTGTCCTGTGACCACGGACTTGATTATGCGAGTTAATGTGAGAACGACAACAACAACAACAACAACAACAACAACAACAACAACAACAACAACAACAACAACAACAACAACAACAACAACAACAACAACAACAACAACAACAACAACAACAAGAAGTTTGCACATTGGACCTTTTCACTTGTGCGCCATTCTTCGTATCGTGCGTTTTAGGCGGGAAAGGGTAGTATTTCCCGGACGAATTTTGATTTCATTTGGTTTTTTGGATCTTCCTAGGACTCCAGCACCTTCGTGTGACGACGGACTCTATAATGGATTTTTGACAACTGAGAACTATATACGTGGTACGACGTAGTCTTTCTCGGGTGGCGAGCGGTTAAGTCGGTTTTTTCAGGCGCGCGCAGTGAGACGTATGGCCGAGTATGGACCTCGCACATCGTAGGCTTACTCGCGATTTCAACTTTGTATGTTGCTGGCGGAGGCATGAATTGCGTCAGCTATGATATCTGCCTGTACCACTTTTGGCTTTGCCTGTGGTTTTTTTCCTGGGGTATTCCTCTATTGTAGAGTGAATGGAGCCTGTCCTGTGACTATGGACTTGATAATGCGAGTTGATGTGAGAACAACAACAACTGCTGTACGCGGAGTGTAACCCTAACCCGAACCCTAAGTTGGCGTTTCCTTTTGCACTGACCCGGGGCCCCTCGTACTTTGCGGTCATAAACTCCTGTGCTGCAATATGTTTGCGATCTTAATCCTTTAGAACGGTTTGCTACGTTGCTCAAAACGCGTCCCCTAAAAAGTCCATTTATCAGGGGAATACAAACTCACTCGTGCAAGTGCCTCAAACGTGTTGGTACTGCTAAAAGTAGTACCGTCAGCCTTGGTCTGTGCTAAAAATATGTGCGATCGCTGTCTATGAAAATAGGTATATCGGTGTCTACTCTGTCCCTTGATCCTGGTCCAGTCTCTTAACGGAAACCGTCAAACCCCAAAACTCAGGCGCACTTACTTGTCAATCGCCGATGTCTTTCTTGCCTGTCGAGTGCTCTCTAGAGCGAGCGTTGCAGTTGACGCCCTCTGTTCGGTTAAAGCAGAGCGCTGCTCGAGAGCATTCTAAATCGTTTTGATAGGATGTTGGTCGCCAGACGGGACTGTATCATACGTAGGCTGGTCTTGGCTGTTCGCGAAGTAATGTGAAACAATACGTCATTTGATACATGGTTTCATACGCTGTAAGACACGTGAGCTCAAAATGAACCAAAATCCAGAACGACGTATCTTCGTACAATAGCCAGTCGCCCCGGTGGTCTAGTGGTTGCCCTCGGATTTTTTTTTTTTTTAACCTCCGGCGGATGGGGAAAAATAAAGCTTTAGCTCACCACACTTCCACGTATTTTCATACGCGTCGTGTGTCGATTTAACTCAGTTGCTTTCGCAGCCCAACGCTAGCCGCCGCACCCTTCGGGTCCCATTTTAGGTATAGCGTAAGCTAGGGTAACTCCTCCGTTTCCCTTGCCTCCTCGGTAAGGCATGCTGCGAGGCATGCCCTAGTAGGCTTGTAGCGAGTGGGGGTGGTCTTTCTGGCGTGTCTAAGGTCGGACTCACCCTCAAGGAGTGATACCTTCTTGGTGCTGCTGCGTGTGGCCATGAGGCTTAGGCGTGGCGGTAGAGTTGGGTAGTACGTGGTGCGTTAGGCATGGTCACCTACGATTCGCGCGTCTTTTTAGGCAGCAGGGGCGGAGCAGCAATGCTTATTCGGGATGCTCGTGCGCGGAGGCAGGCGCCACCAAGAGCCACGCTACGGCGCAGTCTTGATTTGAGTTGAGGAAACTGCGCCGGCAGGAGGCTGGATTCGACGACGAAGGAGGATGGCGACCGAGCGTCAACGGGCGTGGAATAGACGGATGGAACTCTCCCTGAACAAGAACTTTTGTTTTTCAGATCAGCACCGCAAGCTGCGAGGAGCATTTAGTTTTTTGGGACAGGGCAGAAGGGGGAACCGACTGGAACTGAGCGTCAACGAGCGAGCGTGCGAAGCAGCGGGCCGAGTGCGCTAAGGCGATGGGGCGGCCATGGAACCACAGCCGGGGGGTGGCACACGGAGACCCACGACCCGCACGCACACCGTCATCACGAGAGCAGCGATCGTGGTTTTTTACGTTGCAGTAGTACATGTTACTTACGTCACTGATTTTTGTAGAGTTGGTATTAATGGGGTCGTATACCCGTCATGGGGAACGACCCTCCGCAATTTTAATTTTTTGGGCACAGGCGTCGTAGCTGCGCTGCAATCTGTCAGATAACCCGGGAAGACTGGGCGACCATGGGTATTTGTATGGTGATTTTCGGTTCGATTGCTCTTTTTTCACTGCATGCCCGCGGGTCGTCACTCTGGCGGGAGCGCTTAAGACAGCAGGCGCGTTCGTCTGGGCTCACGGTTACCATGCGGTTCGTGCGGTGCAGGCAGCCCAACCGTTGAAGTTTGTAGCCGCGAGGTGGATAGTTGTGGGAACGGCGGAGCTCTATGATGCAGTAGTAGTTGAGTGGATACCCGCGGCCATGTGATGTGGGAACGGCGGAGCTCTATGATGCAGTAGTAGTTGAGTGGATACCCGCGGCCATGTGAGTTCAGTTTGACCACGGACTTGATTTTGCGAGTTAATGTGAGAACAACAACAACAACAACAATAACAACAACAACAACAACAACAACACAACAACAAGTTTGCACGTAGATCATTTCATTTGTTCGTCTTCGCGTCGTGCATTTTTAGGCGGGAAAGCGTAGTACGAGTTCCCTTACGAATTTTGACTTCATTTGGTTCTTCGGATCTTTATAGGGCTCCAGCACCTTTGTGTGACCACGGACCCCACATGTTTGACGCGAGTTGATGTGAGACAACAACAACTACTACTGTGTGTGTGTGTTCTTCACATTAAACCGTTCTTCTACTCGTCGACATCCAGCACACCCAGTGTCCGTACTGATTCTTCATCCTAGAAAGATCAGCTCTGTGGTCACAAGCTACGACACATAGATAATGCATCGTAATGCATTCGACAACGCAATGTCATGCCCTAGTACTGGGTACGACAGGCACAACATACATACGTCAGCAACAGAAATACATTGGAAGAGAGAAATACGAAATAAACAAAAACAAAAACAAAAACAAAATAACTGTACTTCGTACGGACTTGGAACATCGTAGGCTGACTCCGGATTTTACTTTCATATTTTTCTGGCGGAGACGTGGATTACGTCAGCTGTGATGCATGCGTGTACCACCTCCGGTTTGTTTGTACTTTTTTTTTGTTTTTTTTTATGCGGTATCATACTAATATAAAAATGAAAATACACTCCCAAGGACCTCCAGCTGTGAAATCGAATATTTTGTCGAAACTCATATTTGCAAGCTGTGTGTGATACTCCGATCGCGCGTATTACGGGTTGTGTATCTATAGGTCGGCTACTCCCGTTGCAACTACAGCAGTGTAGCTATCAGGGTCAACAGGGTGATGTTAGTCTGTGCGCGGGAACTATAAAACCCGTTTCTGAGGGGGACAAAACCTGACAGCAGCAGCTGTGGAAGGAAGTGCATCCGTTTATCAAGTTGTTCCTGTAAGTTGAACAACCGGTGAGGGGAGGGCGGAGTTTTCAATTACGTGGCGTCCTGGTTATTATCAACAGGGCGCGGGGTTGGGGGGCGGGGAGGGGGACGGGCGGGAAAGCTCAATTTGTGCGTGGAAACTATACGTAAATCCTCGAAGGGGATAAATCTGACGGTCTTTAGAAAACAATAAATATCAAGAAAAAAACAAAAAACAGATCAAAAACAAAAACAAAACAAGATCGAAACAAAACAAAGCGGTATTATTATAGAAATGAAAATACACTCCAGCTGTGAGATCGAAGATTTTGTCGAAACTCATCTTTGCAAGCTGTGTGTGATACTCCGATCGCGCGTATCACGAGTTGTGTGTCCTCATTAAGGATATAGGTCGGCGACTCCCCTTTTAACTACAGTGTAGCTATCAGGGTGAACAGGGTGATGTTAGTCAGTCTGTGCGCGGAAACTATAAAACTCGTTGTCGAGGGGGACCAAATCTGACAGCTGTGGAGGGAAATGTATCCGTTTAGTGAATACTGCAAGTCGAATAACCGGTGAGGGGGGAGGAGAGTTTTGAAGGACGTGGGGCCCTGGTTTTGATCAAATCGAGCGGGGTTGGAGGGGGGGCGGGGGGCGGGAGGGGGGCGAACGGACGGGCAGTTTGTGCGTAGAAGCTATAAATCCTTTTAAGGGAATAAATCTGACGGTTTTATGAAAAAAAAAAAATGCACCAGTGTATCATAGGGGGGGGTTGGGGCGGGGGGGGGGCGTGTGGGGCAGCTCAATCTGTGCGTGGAAACCTTACATTATTTCGAGGGGATATATGTGACGGTTTTGGAAAGAATGCATAAGTTTATCATGTATATCCTGGGGTAAGTCATACAAGCAGTGAGTAGAGAGAGGGCGGAGTGTTTGAGGGGGTGGGGGTGGGGGTGGGATGTGGTGGGGGGGTTGGGGAGGTGGGGGGTGGGGGGGGGGAAGGAAGGGTTTTAGGTGATGGATTTGTTATACGTGTGGTGCTAGGTCTAGGCGATGGTGCGGTTGGTGGGGAAGAAGGGGGCGTTCGGGGCGGGGGGGGGGCATGGATGGCTCTACAAAGATAATGAGGTGGTATCCAGTGCGTGAAGCGTTTATTAATCTGGCGGATTTCGATATCAGGTGGGGCGTTTGAGCAAGGGAGAGCGAGAAGGGAGGGGGGGGGGGGGTTGGGAGGTTTAGGTCACAAATAATTTTCAAATACACTCCGGCTGTGAGATCAAAGATATGTAGGGGCTTGTTATACGCGTGGTGCTAGGTCTAGGCTGTCGCGCGGGTGGTTAGTAAAGAGGGGGCGTTGGAGGGGGTGTTGAGGGGGCTGTGGGGAAACAATGAAAACTACGTCATGGATGGTTATGTCAGCTCCAGAGCTTGTTGTTGTTGTCTCACATTTGCCCTTGTCAAGAATCTAAAGTTTGTGGATACTAGAAAAAATTGCTTGAGCCCTGGGAAGATCCGAAAAATTAAATTAAATAAAAAATCGTCTGTGAACTAACATACGGGTACTACGCTTTCCCGCCTACAACGCACGATACGAGGAAGGCGCACTCACGTGCAATGGTCCAAAGTTCGAACTGAGCCCACATGGCCGCGGGTATTCACTCAACTTCAGCATAGAGTTCCGCCGTTCCCACAACTAACCAACCACCGGCTACAAACTACAGCGGTTGGGCTGCCTGCACCGTACGAACGGCACGGCAATCGTGAGCAAAGACGAACGTGCCTGCTGTCTGGAGTGCTGCCAGGGTGACGTTTGTTGTTGTTGTTCTCACTTTAACTCGCATAATCAAGTCCGTGGTCACAGGACAGTCTCCAGTCACTCTGGAGCTGAGGAATGTGTGTGTGTGTGTTCTTCACATTAAACCGTTCTTCTACTCGTCGACATCCAGCACACCCAGTGTCCGTACTGATTCCTCACCCTAGAAAGATCAGCTCTGTGGTCACAAGCTACGACACAGAGATAATGCATCGTAATGCATTCGACAACGCAATGTCATGCCCTAGTACTGGGTACGACAGGCACAACATACATACGTCAGCAACAGAAATACATTGGAAGAGAGAAATACGAAATAAACAAAAACAAAAACAAAAAACAAAAACAAAATAAGAAAACAAATAAAAACAAAGATAAAAATAAAACAAAAAATGAAACAAACAAAATAAAGGGGAAATCGAAGAAACAACCCAACCGGAAAGGAGAGCCAAAGCTCTGAAAAGAAACATAATAAAATGAAATAAAATAAAGTAAAGTAAAACCAAAATAAGATAATCCGAACACGAGCCAAAAACCTGGACACGGAAGGAGGGAACAAAGGGGAAAAAAATACCCCAGAAAAAGACGAAAAGTGCTATGTACCTACTAGTCGGCCTGGTACCTTGCTACCTTGTCTGCCATCTCCTTCCTGCCTTCGTCCACCGCGGTCTCCCTTCTATTCCTCCTGTTGCCTCCCCTGCCCCCATTCCCTTGGACGGCTTTCCTTCTACTCCTCCTGTTTCCCCCCCTCCCCCCTTTGTGTTCTTCTCATTAAGCCAAAATACCTGAGCAAAAAACTTGGTATCCAGCTGCACTGAATCTCGTGTTGCCGGGCCGTCGAGTTTCCTGCAGGCCAATGAAGTCACAGCCGAGTTGCTGGCCTTTCGCCAGTACACGCTCGTCATGCCCATACCCGTTCTTCCCCTTTACGGCCAGGGTACGCACGTTGTAGGTCGCTACCGCCACAAGTGTCGCCTTCCGTCTCTTACGAGTCTCGCGTGCTGCTTTCTCAGCCAGCCGACGAGAGGCTCGTCCCCTCCTCCGTTTCTGTTTCTGTTGTTTCTTTTTTCTCTCTATTAATGTGATGATTGTGGCTCTCCGTTTCGTAGCCCGGTTCGCGCCTTGGTTTCCGCTGGCTGGGTGCAGCCGTCCCAGCCAACGCCGACACTCCCATCCTTCCTGTCGTGCATGCGTACCCACGCGGTGGCCAGCCTCTCCACTCCCCAAGCTGCCCACGCTGCGCTCTCTGCTGTGGTGATGTACCCGTCCTGCCCCGGGGATGAACTCCTCGGCGTCGGGGTTAAAAAGAAAACCCATCACCACCACCCCACGCGGTCCTTAGAGTGAGCAGTTCACTAGCCAGACCGCGCAAGGTTCCCTCTCTACCCAGCCCGAGGCTCGATGCCCGTGTGACTGCCGCTAGACCGCTGCAGGTCCTCGGGGGCTTCCTCGGCCCACCCCAAGGACGGGGCAGGCCGAAGGAAACGTGACTTACATGTGAATCGCATTCATGCGCAAACTGAACTGCTGTTGTTGTTGTGGCTGTTGTTTTTATTTTCGCGTTTGTCAAGTCCGCGGTCACAGGTCAGGCTCCAGACACATTGGAGCTGAGGAATGCCCATGGAAAAACGCAATAAAGCCAAAGATGGGATACGCATGTATCACACAGCTGACACAATTCATGCCTCTACCAGACACACATGAAAGTGAAATCGGGAGTGATCCTACAATGTGCGAAGTCCATACTGGTGCATACGTTGCCGGTCGCCCCGGTGGCGTATGAGGTTATTATCCTCGAGCCTGGTATTATTGTTGTAGGTCAGTTTCGTGAGCTCGAGCCGCGCCGAGAGCATAGTATTACTCGTATATAGTCTCATTGAGACTTTTTCTTGTGCACAAATTGACTTGCGGAAAACGCGTGAGTTAGCAACACTCGATGAAAAATCGACGAGCAGTAGGATTGCTGAACCCTATGCGCGATAAAATTGAAGGCAAGAACCGGGGGGAAGAAGGGATGACACCTGTGACCACGGCGTGTCCAGAAGCATTAAAGTAAAAGTGTTGGGAAAAACATAAAAATAAAAGAAAAGTCTCACTACTCGCGTTTGGAAAAACCTACAACCCCCCAACAATAAACTGGTGCCAAAACCGTCAGATTTATCCCCTTGAAAGGATTTATAGCTTACATGCACAAATTGCCCCCCCCCCTTCCCCCCCCCCCCCCCCCCTCCAAACCCGCTCGCTTTTGATCAAAACCAGGCTCCCACGTCCATCAAACCTCCACCCCCCCCCCTCACCGGTTATTCGACTTACAAGATTCACTTGATAAAAGGATACATTCCCTCCACAGCTGTCAGATTTGGTCCCCCTCAGAAACGGGTTTTATAGTTTCCGCGCACAGACTGACTAACATCATCCTGTTGACCCTGATAGCTACACTGTAGTTGTAAGGGGAGTCGCCGACCTATATCCTTAATGAAGACACACAACTCGTAATACGCGCGATCGGAGTATCACACACAGCTTGCAAAGATGAGTTTCGACGAAATCTTCGATCTCACAGCTGGAGTGTATTTTCATTTTTTATCATACCGCTTGCCACCCAAGAAAGACTACCACGTATATATTTCACGTAGTATGATGCCTCTATCACTGCGCATACGCACGACAGACGCAAGTCAATTGGAAAAATGGAAACAAAGAAAAGAAAAGAAGATGAAGGAAAAGGAAAGAAAATATAAGAAGGCGGAAAAAAGAAAAAGGAAAGGAAAAAAAAAACAGAAGACATTAAATGCAGGAAAATGCAAGACAATATGAAGCAAGTAAAGGAAAAGCGCAGGGCTTTTCACAGGTCAAGGTGGTTTTAAAATAGCGCGGGTCTGTTCGGGTCGGTTCAAAAAATATTTAATCTCACGGGTCGGGTCGGGTCGGGTCAAGAGGTTTCAAAACCTCGCGGGTCGGGCCGGGTCCGGTCAACAGGCTTCAAAATCTCGCGCGGGTCGGATGGGGTCGGGTCAAGAGGTTTCGAAATTTCGCGGGTCCGGTCGAGTCAGGTCAGGTCGGGTCGGGTCGGGTGGGGTCGGGTGGGGTCGAGAGGCATTCTAAATCTCGCGGGTCGGGTCAGGTCATGACCCGCGAGGTACGGGTCACTCGCGGGTCAAGCCTTGATGACCCGCGAGTTGTTTTCGGCTGACCCGCGGGTCAAACCCGCGAATCTGGCCCGCGGATCCGCTTCTTTCAAACTCACAGCTGAGTGCCGTTGCCGTGCAGGCGCCCCGCGGGTTCGATCCGCGGATCCGTAAATTATACCAGGTGCCTGGTAAAAAGCTTACCGCCTCCTGCCTCTCTCGTGCCGATGCTCCGATCATATGTCACCTCAGCGTGTAAAACAATCTCCAGGTGCAGTGCCCCTACGTACTCGTACCCAGGCATACAGTGTGACGCGAATCCCGTGCCGGCTGAAACCTAAACAGTAGTAGTCTATAGTAGTAAATAATACGGTTTTATTATGCCAGTACGAAATGTGACCAAACGTAAGAAGGCAAGGGCACAGCAGTCGTCGTCGAAGCAGCAGCAGCAGCACCGGCACCAGCAAGCACCAGCAGCAGACCCCTTATTTTCGCGGATCGCAGCCAGCCCCTGCTAACGGATCCACCGCCCCAGTTGGGGGCTTGCTGCCGGAGGTGGCTCAGCTAGGCTGCTTGTCGGGGCTGGAGACTACATAATAAATAGAAGATGGATGCAGAAGCAGTAGTAGTAGTAGTAGTAGTAGTAGTAGTAGTAGCAGTAGTAGTAGCAGCAGTAGCAGTAGTAGTAGTAGTAGCAGTAGCAGTAGTAGTAGTAGTAGTATTACGGAAGGGGAGGCTAGGGATAGAGGCGGATCCGATGTCTATGTGGGTCTGAGTGGTCTCTAGCCATTCATGCGGCAGGACCCTAGGTCTTGTGTGCATTGTACAGAGAGGAAGGTGCCAGAGGGACCCAGACTACAAAGCACTGCTACCGACCTGATGATAGCAGCCTCCCGATCGGTACCGAGTTCGGTGGTTGAGCCTGAACAGCGGTAGTGTAAGCCTTGAAGGTGGCTTGTGAGAAGGAGTAGAAGGTCTCCGGTCGTGGATACGGTATTCGCTTTATGGATTATTGCTAACTCAGGGCAAGCAAAGGAGTACAGAGCAGAGGGAGGCGAGGAACCAGTCCCTCCCAGACGGGGACCCTGCAAGACGGACCATACTGCTAGTACCTATTGGGACTAACGCATTCCCAAAAGTGCAACTCCTATCAACCGTAACAATGTAACCGTAACAGTAGTAGTAGTAGTAGTAGTAGCAGTAGTAGTAGTAGTAGTAGTAGTAGTAGTAGTAGTAGTAGTAGCAGTAGTAGTAGTAGTAGCAGCAGTAGCAGTAGTAGTAGTAGTTGTTGTAGTAGCAGTAGTAGTAGTAGCAGTAGTAGTAGTAGCAGCAGTAGCAGTAGTAGTAGTAGTATTAGTAGTAGTAGTAGTAGTAGTAGTAGTAGCAGTAGTAGTAGTAGTAGTAGTAGCAGCAGCAGCAGCAGTAGTAGTAGTAGTAGTAGCTAGCTCGAGAATTATCATACCAGTCAAGTACCAGCCAGTGCGAAATGTGACCGAAAGTAAAAATCAAGAGCAGTCGTGGTCGAAGCAGCAGCAGCAGCAGCAGCGGCAGTAGCAGTAGCAGAGCACCCTGGCAGCAGCAAGCATCAGCAGCGGAAAACGCATCCTCGCGGATCGCAACCCCTGCCGACAGATCCACCGCCCCAGTTGTGGGCTTGCTGCGGGAGACGGTTCAGCTAGGCTGCTTGCCGGGGCCGGAGACTGCATAGGTAACCAGCTTGCTCGTCGGGTCGCTTGCGGGGTCGACCCGGTCATCTAGCGCTGCGGGCGTGGCTATAGTTGGTCATGCGTGTGGGTTACGGTTTATTTATCATTTTTCGCGCGCACAACACAGAACGCTGCTGCAAACATTAGACCGGGTGAAAGAACCATAGAACACGATATCCCGGGAAAGTACGAGGGACCAAGGACCAACCAACCGACATATCCCGGGAAAGTACGAGGGACCAAGGACCAACCAACCGACCGATGTATACATATTGTGACCCGTGACTTTTTGACTTTGACCCGTGAGAAATGTCACGGGTCAAGTCGACAAGACCCGCACGAAATCCGCATCTCGCGGGTCACCCGGATTGTGGCGGGTCGGGTCGGGTCGGGTCAGGAGGATTTCAAAATCTTGCAGGTCGGGTCGGGTCGGGTCAAGAGGTTCTCCAAATCTCGCGGGTCGGGTCGGGTCGGGTCAGGAGGTTTTCAAAATTTCGCGGGTCGGGTCGGGTCGGGTCAAGACGCCTCGAAATTCTCACTCCGACCCGACCCGACCCGACCCGACCCGATCCGACCCGACCCGACCCGACCCGACCCGACCCGACCCGACCCGACCCGACCCGACCCGACCCGACCCGTGATATTCGACCCGACCCGTGAAAAGCCCTGTAGAGAAGGAAAACAAATGTCACACTAGCGAACACGGCCCGGGTATCTACTGGATTACCTATAATACCGTAGAACAATTGGTATCCTGACCCAGTTTTCAACCCGTCGTGCTCAGTGTTAAGGAATTCATTTGAAATCTTCATCTCTGCAAATTGCGCAATAATATCTCGTAATACACTGGAGATCTGCATTTTGAGCATATAAATGTTAAAAAACAATAAAAAATCCCTTACTTGAGCTAGTAGTGTAGTTGTGAGTGAGATCGACCGGAAATCATTTTTTGATCCTAGCTCAGCATTTTGATTGTTTGCTGTAGTGGTGGCCTGTCATGATAATAAACCGGCTCGTGTTTTGTGTGCCCACATACGTATTTTATACATTAGGCATCTCTTTAAACACCGTTTCTGAATCCGAAGATGAAAAGGTTTTGGCCGCGAACAACACCAACTACACCAAAATACCATAGCAACGACATCATTCCAACAACAACGACATCCATCTCCGCCAACGCAACGTCCTCGACAATAACTACGGCTAGGCGAAGTCAGAAAGGTCACCGCATTGGTGGCGTGGTGTGGAGCTTTTTGGTTTCCTACGGCGGCGTCTTTTCCGCAGCGAGAGCATCCCAGAGCAAACATTTAGGTAAATACCGCCATATTAAACGAGACATACATATCATAATATATGATGGGGCCGCCGGTCGCCTCGGTGGCGCATCAGGTTATCCTCGAGCCTGGCGTAGGTCAGTTTCGTGAGTTGGAATCCCCCCGAGTGCATACTCGTATAAATTCGTGGGGACTCTTTGTTGTGCACAGATTGACTTGCGTAAAGCGCGGGAGCGTGAGTTGGCAATACTCGATGAAAAATCGACGAGCAGTGGGATCGCAGAAACGTATGCGCGATAAAAATTGAAGGCAAGAACCGGGGGGAAGACAGGACGACACCTGTGACCACGGCTTGTCCAGAAGCTGGAAAGTAGATGTGTGTTTGTGACAACTGATACGTGACACGACGAATGAACGAGTTTTGGGTTCGTGTTGTTTGCAGCCACACTATTAATAGTAGTAGTAGTAGCTGAAGCTTGTGATGGAAGTGAGAGCTAGATAGGGCCTTAGTCAGGCGGGCTGACATCTGTTGTAGACAGGAAGGTACTTTGTGGCAAATGCTGGAGCCTCCTTTAGAAAGCAAGTGCCGCGTGCTGGTCCACGTTACCTAACCCTAACCCTTGGTAGTACAAGTCATTATTAGTACGAGTATTGTATATGCGAGGTATGTATGGTATTTTTTCCTTTACCGTGTACCAGGTATATCGTTTCATAGTGCGCACAGAGTGTCGTCGTGCATATGAATGTGACGCGTATAGATTAATACTTTCACGCCTCGCTTGCAAAATGACACGCACGAGTTTCGACAATTTCACCTGCCAGCTGTCGTTGAAAGTACATCGCAAAAGGATCTACCACAGGTACTACACATATATATATATATATTTTTTTTTGCACACTTTCACTTTCCAGCTTCTGGACAAGCCGTGGTCACAGGTGTCATCCCTTCTCCTCCCCGGTTCTTGCCTTCAAATTTTATCGCGCATAGGGTTCAGCAATCCCACTGCTCGTCGATTGTACATCGAGTGTTGCTCACTCACGCTCTCGCGCTTTTCGCACGCCAATTTACGCTCTCGCGCTTTTCGCACGCCAATTTGTCCACAAGAAAAAGTCCCAACGGATTTTACCGAGTATGCACTCGGCGGGGCTCGAACTCACGAAACTGGCCTATACCAGGCTCGAGGATAACCTCATACGCCACCGGGGCGACCGGTTAAATATTAGGGCCTTACCCAATAAGCTTTTTTTTTTCTGAATATAAGCTTTTTGTTTTTAACGGGCGTAGGCTTTAAAACTGGAAATAAGCTCGCGATTTATGCCAGTTTTGCACGGATAAGCTCGCCTTATACTCGCTCTTTGTTGCATCTCTGGCTTGATTTTGGTTCGATAAAAGCATTTTTGCTCGTCTAACACTCGTTGGGCATCCTTGCTTGTCGTCGATATGCTCGAGAAACGTGGGTTCTTTGGCTATTTCTTTTTTTTTCTACAAGCCACATGCCGGGTGCAGGTGTGTCAGTGCCGAAAAAGTAAAATATTTAGTCTATCTACAAGGTACGACGATTCGTATATATAGACTATGCTTCTATATAGTATATACTTCGAAAGTGTATACTCGTATATTTACGTATATTATGCTATTAATACTACTACTGATTGATGTTGTGTGTTATTGTGTTGTGTCCATATACAGCACAGTGTGCGTAGCAGCAGCGCCTTGCTGCCTTTTCCATACCACCGCCCACCATGAACTGCCCAGCATGTCAATTGGAAAACTTGCTTAAACTCTTTACTCGAAACTCGACAGCAAAAACAGAGCTAGCGAGCTAGCCAAACAAAGCGGACTACCCAGTACCCCCGCACCCCGCCCCCTGTTGTACTTGAGAAGAGCGGTTGCCATCACTGCAAGATCGCAAGATCGGAAGATCGGAAGATCGGCAGCGTCCCTTGCGCTCTCCGCTTTTTTTGTGCTCGCGTGGGCGCGTGGGCGCGCGCGCGTGTGTGTGCGTGTTTAAGTGTTCTTATGTGTAGAACCGTCCAATATCGCGATAAACAGAGCTGACAATGGGTGTAATTAAGCCTCGTGAATTGCATCATGACCGTGCGGCCACCCATTTGGCGTCTCCACCGTGCTGCCAGACAACCATTCGAACATATACACCTGAAATGGAGGCGGGCATAACCACCTTTTATGCTCGATTTCCCTTGTTATGCTCCCACATAAGCTATTTGGCATGGTGGCTATGCTCGGTCGGGCATAGGCTTTTCCATAAGCTCAAAAAGCCAATATAAGCTAAAAGATATGCTAGCTTATTGGGTAAGGCCCTATTAAATATATACAGGGTACCTGACAGTACAGCTTGTATAGGTTAAACTAACCCCCACCCTATGATACTAATATGGAAAATATTTTCAGCGATATTTCTCTCTTTACGAGGGATCTCCGACGCCAAAAAAAACCCCATCCACTATGGGACCAAAAATCCATCGTTATTTGGGTTCAGAAATAATTGAGGCCAGAAATCAGCGGATCTGGTGAAATCTGAGCCCACTAATAACAGCTCTTTCAACCTCTCAAAACTGGGATTATTTGACTTTTGGATACTGCCTCGTACCAAGTATCACATGTCATCACTGCCTTGTTGTTGCTGTAGTCTAGTCTCACAATAACCCTTGTCAAACATCTACGAGAGTCCGTCGTCACACAAAGGTGCTGGAGCCCTAGGAAGATCCCAAAAACCAAACGAAATAAAAATTCGTCCGGAAAATACTACGCTTTCCCGCTTAAACGCACGATACGAAGAAGGCGCACGAGTGAAATTATCTAAGGTACAAACTGAACACACATGGCCGCAGGTATCCACTCATCTATGGCATAGAGCTCTCCCCCGTTTCCACAACTATCTTCGTTCCCCCTTGCCGCCTCGGTAAGGCATGCTGCGAAGCATGCCCTAGCAGGCTTGTAGCGAGAGTGGGGGGGTCTTTCTGGCGGGTGTAAGGCCGGACTCACCCTCAAGGAGTGATACCTTCTTGCTGCTGCGTGTGGCCGCGAGGCTTAGGCGTGGCGGTAGAGTTGGGTCGTACGTGGTGCGTTAGGCATGGTCACCTACGATTCGCGCGTCTTTTTAGGCAGCAGCGGCGGAGCAGCAATGCTTAATCGGGATGCTCGCGCGCGGAGGCAGGCGCCACGACGAGCCAAGCTACGGCGCAGTCTCGGTTTGCTTGGAGGGAACTGCGCCGGCAGGAGGCTGGATTCGACGACGAAGGAGAAGGGCGACTGGCCGTCGACGGGCGGGAAAGAGACGGATTGAACTCTCCCTGAACGAGTATTTTTGTTTTTCAGATCAGCACCGCAAACTGTGTGGAGCATTTTGTTTTTTTTTGGACGGGGGAGAAGGGGAACCAACTGGAATTGAGTGTGAACGAGAGCAAGTGCGAAGGAGCTGGCCGAGTGAGCTAAGGCGATGAGGCGGCCACGGAGAACCACAGCAGGAGGATGGCACACGGAGACCCACGACCAGCACACATATCATCATGAGAGCAGCGATCGTCTTTTTTTCAAGGGTTATTTTTACGAGGCAGTCGTAGTACAACATGTCACTTATGTCACTGATTTTTGTAGAGTTTGTAAAAGAGTTGTATACCCTTCACGGGGAACGACCCGCCGCAATTTTCAATTTTCAGGCACGGGCGTCGTACGAGCTGCGCTGCAACCTGTCAAATAACTCGGGAAGGAGGGGCGATCATTGATATCTGTACTGTGGTTTTTGGTTCCATTGCTCTTGTTTCACTGCATGCCCGCGGGTCGTCACTCTGACAGCACTCCAGACAGCAGGCGCGTTCGTCTATACTCACGATTACCGTGCAGTTCGTACGGCGCAGGCAGCCCAACCGCTGTAGTTTGTAGCCGCGTGTTGGTTAGTTGTGGGGACGGGGAACTCTATGCTGTAGTTGAGTGGATACCCGCGGCCATGTGACTTCAGTTTGAACATTGGACCTTTTCACTTGTGCGCCTTTTTCCGTATAGTGCGTTTTTAGGCGGGAAAGCGTAGTATTTCCCTGACGAATTTCGATTTCACTTGGTTTTTCGGATATTCCTAGGGCTTCAGCACCTTTGTGTGACCACGGACTCTAGATTTTTGACAAGAGGTAATGTGATAAAACAACAACTACAACTAACCAACTCGCGGCCTGTACCTGGCGCTCTGCAGTTTTTGTTTCTCTTCTAGTCATGCCATTTCCGCATGAATGACTCTGCCCCCTCCTGTACCCGTCAAAACAACCTGCCGGCCTTGTGTTCATCCTTTCGCCACCCTTCGAACTTCATTCCAAAGGCCGACACAGCCTTTTTCAGGTGCACCATCATCTAGTCCTTCTCTTGCTCCCCTGAGTTGCCCTTACCAAACACCACGCTCTGTGGCAGACGCTTGTCCCTCATACGTACGCATCTCGCAAACAATATCCTCCGTTTGCGCACGCACTATCGCCTCTATGCTCTCGAAAACTGTTTTGCCAGCGCGTCGGCGTACGATAGGGGTGTGGTCGTCGCGTTTGTGTTTCCGCCATCCGAGGCGTCGGAGGAGCATGGAGTGGTGTGCCCGTCGTAGTATGTCACGGTCAGACTTGTTTGGGCTTCACGTCATGCAACCGTTGTGTACTACTGGATCGTTTCGATCACCTCGGCTTTCAGCAACCGCAACTTCAATCGTAAGCTCACACCCGGGCGATCATACATCTCCATCTTGTACCGCTGGAGGGACGCCCAGGCCCTCTGAAGACGCCGCGTTTCTGGCAATTGTTGTTGTTGTTCTCACATTACCTCGCATGATCATATCCGTGATCACAGGATAGGCTCCAGTCACTCTGGAGTGGTGGGGGCAATACCCCAGGGAAAAATGACAAACCAAAGGTGGTACACCCACATATCTTAGCTGACGCAGTTCATGCCCCCGCCAGAAACTTATAGTCTAATTGGTGAAATCGGGAGTCATGCCAGGTCCATACTGGTGCATACGTCTCACTACACGCGCCTGGAAAACCGACCATTACTGCTTACGAGTACCCCACCCAGGAAAGACTACCACATAGACTATGGATTACACGTCGTACCTTTCACTACGCATGCGCACGTCAGACGCAAGTCAATTGGAAAAATGAAACAAGGAAAGGAAAGAAAGAGAAAGCAAAGGAAAGAGAAGAAAGCGATCAAGGAAAGGAAATAAAAATAAAAAACGAGAAGCAAGTAAATACAATAAGAGAACAAACGTCATACTATCAGACCCTAGGAACTGACTAACTGACTAAAGACGGCATTGGGCTCATAGAGGGTATCAAGTGCACCCATGGCACTGGGGAGATATCGCAACAATGCGAAGAAGTCAGGGCGGCCTTACGCTAACTTGTGACGACCGTTGGAAGGTCCACAAATTTCAAGTTCCACAATTTTAAGCCGATGATGGTCAGACCTAGACGTCAGTCGCTTGGGCAGGATGCCTTCCCTACCCCCCCCCATCCCCCCGTCCCCTCCCTTTCCCCGGCCGTTGAGTGATGTCGACGGTGGATGGCGCTACCGCGGCCTTTGCGTCTGTGGCTCTGCGTCTATCCGTCTAATGCCATTTCCGCAAGAATAACTCGGTTTTGTCCTCTATCCGTCGAAACCATCTGCCACTCTTCGGAGCAGCCTTTCGCCACCGTGCGAATTTCATTCCAAACACCGACATATTCTCTTTCAGATGCACCAACCAGTCCTTCTTTAGCCCTTATCCTCAATAAGCGCCCCAAACATCACCCTCTGTCGCAGAAGTTCATCCCCCATACGTGCTACGAATCCCACAATATCCTCCGTTTGCGCGCTATCGCCTCTATGCTCTCGAAATCTGTCTTTGCAAGCGCGTCGGCGTACGATACGGTGTGGTCGTCGCGCTTCCGTTTCCACCATCCGAGACATCAGAAGAGCACGGAGTGGTGAAATCCATCGTCGCCTGTCATAGTCAGGCTTGTTCGGGCTCGACGTCATGCAATCGTAAAGAAGTGTCTCGACCACCTCAGCTTTCAGCAACCGCACCTTCAACCGTAAGCGCACACCCGGGCGATCATAGATTTCCATCTTGTGCCGCCGGAAGCACTCCCAGGCCCTCTTATGATGCCGCGTTATTTCAATGCCAAGTTCTAACCTTAAGAAGCATACACTGGCCCGCATGATTTAGACGGCGACGTGTCAAGGATGCTTGGCAGCCTCGCATTATACTTGTTTCGACTAAAGGTAATGGTTTCGGCCTGAGAACACATCGACTACTGCACGTCATTGAATGCATGAATAATCGACGTGTTAAAGTATGCATATCGTGTAAAGACATGTTGAAGCAGACCTGGTATCGTGTTTAATAATACGCGGGCTACGGTAGAGGTGCACCAACCATTGTTGTTTTTTCCGAGATTTTCCCTCCATTTGGGAGGTCAAGACCTCTCTAAGGCAAACAAATTATTTGGAGAAACGTAAAACTGTTAACGGATGAAACATTCCATGGCCTTTTAACAGGTACACAACGAAAACGATTTGGCGTTGAGGATCTCCCGTCAAACTCAGAAACCTTCAAAACCTTTTCAGACGAAAAGTGATACCTAGAGCTAGCGTACCACGCGTCCTTATGTTAGGGTCGTGTTTTGAAAGTGGTCGACTTATCACGACCCGTCGCTGACGTCCTTCTTGTGCGCACCAGGCCCGAAGCCATTTCCAATTAAACAAGTTTTAGCACCTGGTCTTAATCGGGAGTACAGGCACTGACCGTCGCGACAAATTATTTAGCCCGGGGAGACGGACATACGTCAAACAAAATATCCTCAACTACTGCGCGAACGAACATCAACGTGTTTCTGCTCTAGGTCAGCCTCTAACGGGCATCGACTTGCTTCTGCTGTAGTTTAACCTCTAACATTGATACATCCTCAACGCGTCCGTCTTGTCCAACAGGATGCGGAGTTGCTTCCTCGTGGTTGTGGTGACACATCTGTCACTGTTGTTCGTGTCACGAACAACATCAGCTCCGTGTTCTGCCGGTACCATTACATTGAATGTGGGCTCAGAATCCGACCTGCAGGCTATGACCAACACAATCAATTGCACTGGTGAAGGGGTATTTGATGTTGATTGGATTGGCTACCTTCAACTCCAACAAAAAATATTCCTGTCCGGCAGTAAGAACTTGACTATCACCGGCTCCAGTGCTCGTCTTCCCGGTGTTCGTGGCGATGGAATGGACGCCGGCAATGTGACGGGAATTTTTGCGGTATCTGGTGGGTCCACGCTCAGACTTCAAAACTTGGTGCTTAAGGGAGGATTTGCAGAGATTGGAGGGGGTATCGACGTGCGTTCTTCAAGCTTCGTGCATGTGAACGGCTGCTCCTTCACCAACAACGTCGCTTCGACTGGAGGTGTGACGTGCATGGGTCGATAAGAATGATGACAGTTTCTTGAAAATCTTTTGTCTCGACGGATTACCCCCCATAAATATTTGAACTTCGAGGAAACTAACCCAATACTACGCGTTCACCTTTCTTTGCCGAAACGAGCCCCGCTCGCCTTTATTCGCCGAGTCCCAAACCCGTTGTTTGGCAAGCAGCTCAAAGCGTCCGGCGGATGCTGCGCTGTCTGCCATTCTGACGAACTCTGTGCCCCTGCGCAACAGGTTACCACCGCACGTAGCAGTGATTCGCTGGTACATGCTATACATGCCATACATGCTGCTGCCATCGGTGTTGGTCTCTGTGGTTTTCAGGGGGGACTATCGCCGCGGGTTTTGTTTTCGAATCAAGTATGTAGTATGGCAAACTAAGCTGTCGGTTTGGAGTAATTTCGGCGGAGTTTTTGTGACGTATTTAACGGTGTGAATTGAGCAGCCCTTGCTCGAGCACGTCGCCAGGTTAGCGAACGTTTTGCTTTTGCGGGGTATCGTCTCAATGTTCTTTTGTTACTTGATGGTATCGGCTCGTGCCCCTAGTAATGCGCGATTTGAGACCATGTAGAGGATGTACACAGCATGCGTATGTGACTCTTGCTACTGTATCCGTGTCGCAGCATGTTGCCGTGTAAAAAACACACAACGTACTGCAAATCGTACACAGTCTATGGATACCGAGCAACAATGACATGCCTTCTAGTTTAAGTGTAACTCACTGCGCTGTGACCTCCAACAGGAGTAACAGAAGTCTTGACGCCGTTGCAGCTTTGTACAGGTTATCTAAGAACCTGTGCACCTCTTTTCCACCTGGCAGGTGCAATATTTGCCGATTTGTCGGAGATCCATGTTGACGGCGACACATTGTTTGAGAAAAACACAGCCACTGGCCGAGGAGGTGAGGAAACGTCCAACACTATACGACGTGTGGTGTATATGACATCACGGTGACAAGTTGTCATCACATCCTATTAATAGCTCGTTTGAAACCGTTGCGCACCGTCATTAGACTAGGCCTTGAATAGATATGCGCAGGGAATTTCGGTTCGTTTCCGCGGTTTCCTCTCCGGGCTAACCCTAACTCTAACAACCCTAACAACCCTAACAACCCAATTATATTCCTCCGTGTTTCCTTACATTTCAGGATCCATCGCTGCAAACCAATCGGGGATCTACATTGCTGGCCAAACCCTGTTTGCCCACAATGTAGCCGAGAAGGACGGAGGTGAGCGTTATCGGTCCATGAGTGTCTTAGACGTAGTTCGAAGCAATGAACACAGGCAATCCTTTGTAGAAACTCCGGCGTAAACCGTTTTGCACTCCCCGATCGTTTTCGACGCATACTCCATACACCTCAACACAACTCAATACGAAAACTGTCAAAACAACTCAATACAACTCAATACATCCAGTCGATACAACTCAATACTACTCAACACGGAGACTGTTAATTCAAGTCAATACAAGTCAATACCACTCAATACGGAGACTTGTCAATACAAGTCAATACAAGTCAGTACAACTCAATACGGAGACTGTCAATACAACTCGATACAACTCAGTACAAGTCATTACAAGTCAATACAAGTCAAAACAACTCAACACGACTATGGAGACTGTCAATGGACTGGGTTGGAACAACAACCAGTGCCGCCACGGTATAGAAGATTTGATATTGAAGCCGATGCAACACCCAATATTGTGCATATATCGCTGGCGACGTTGATGTTGCACCGGCGTATGTGAGGCTCGCACAACTTGACGTCCGGCACCCGAACGATAGGTCAGTATGATGGTACAGGGTGTGTGTGCTCATTTCAAGTACTACGGATGTAGTGAGCATACTCTAGGCACTGGTATCCCTGCAATGCCGGGCCAGAACATCTCGACATTCACTGACTAGGCAGACATCGCGTGCACAACGCGCCGAACGCCGTGAGGAGTTCGGCGAGTCGCGCGAAGGAAGAGATACATCCTTCCAGAAATCACTCGTGAGGTGGACGTCCACACCCTGTGCGCAATTCCTTTTATATGGATGGCAGCGTCGAATATGTTTTTTTGTTGGTACTTCGAGGAGCAGAGGGTTGGTACTTCGAGGAGCAGAGGGGGGGGGTATTGCCCCGTCACCGCCTCCGACGAGGGTCATTCGATAACGAACTTCGTCGACCATGGGACCCATGTTTACGAGGCAGGCAGTCGGTACTGCCATGCGTTGCTCTCGTATATTAACGGTGTGTCGAAGTGGCGATTTCCCTTTACTTATTCGAAGCTTGTCCACTTGCACATCGTGCACATCGTTGCATCCATGGTAATATGTTTTCGATTGCATCCATGGTAATATATTATGTGGCCGTGGAAACCCACGCCTCCCACAAACACTTGTTTCGTACATTCGTAACAAATTATTGTGTTCAACACGTTTTGCATTGTATTCTGTCTATCAATAATGGGTCGTCTTACATTGTGGTTTTTGAGACATGCTAACTAACCATCGCCTTAACCTACCCCTTACGAAGAACCGTTCAACACTAACACTAACCGCAACCCTTATGTTTCAGCGTCCCCTCTTGTGCCGTGGATGATACCAACAGTTGGGTTAGCTGTGTTGCCTCACACATCCACGTCCAGTGTGACACTTTGCGAATATCCTGCGTATGCTTACTGTACTAATACTGTGCAAATAGGTGCCGTCTACATCGACGAATCCATGATACACATCATAGGCAATACCTCGTTTATGAACAACTCGGCCATCAATGACGCAGGTGAGGTATGGCACAACGCGTAGCCTAATCGAGTAAGCGAGAAGCTGCCGTGCATTCGATGTCCCAGCCCATTTCTGCGTAAATCAAATAGTCTGCCGGAAGAGGGGTGAAATGTGTGTGTGCGTGCTCCAATGTGCGTGTTGGTTGTTGCGATTACACATTTATGGTCAGGACGCAAGTGGTGTTAGTACGTTTCACGTACTCTTTGCATTGAGCGACGACACCGTTTTCCCAAATAAATAGTACTGAACCGTCTCGTACCACCCTGGGACGCCATGAGCTGAATCGCTCATACAACTGAAAATGCGACGCTTTGACAATCTTGCTTGAACACGTAACTCTCGGAATTTCCCTGCGTACTGTTAGGTGTAATCCACGCAACCAATTCGGAAATCGGAGTCGATGGAAGCACCTCGTTCTGGAACAATTCAGCGGGAAACTATGGAGGTGACACTTTTGATGTGCCCGGTATTTCCACAATAGGCTTTATTGTGTTGTGCATATTGGTCTGAGGTGAACATGACAAAACAAAAATCGCGGAGAAATTCGGCGCCAACTTTCGTGTGGTGGTTTTGGTTGCACGCGCGAGAGGGTGTGATCCCAAGATGTGGCGTATTTTTTGTTCGGAAAGAACATTCACATTGCCAGGGGTGGGCTGCGACGACATTGCTCGCAGGCGTCCAGGGCTCGTTGAATATGTAAACATCCCAACAAGTGCATACGACGAAAGAAATACATGCACCTGCACTGTTCTATATAAAAATCGTCCCCGCGCGGGCGTCCTGCGCAACATGACTACATGCCCCATTAGGGTACCCCCATTTTGATAATGTCGACGGACGTATTCCTAGCAAAAGAGCTGGTGAGGTTATCTCTTATCGTGTATCGTTCATCGTTTATCGTTTATCGTTTATTGGACCAAGCCTACGGTAAGGGAGATGTCATGATGTTATGATGATCTTAGTATGACGATGCTATGATGTACCATATTTTTTTGCCGGGTTTAAGCTATCACATCGTGTCGTATCATACCATATAATATCACATCATATCATATCTTATCATATAATATGTAAAGGAAAGAAACACCACTCAGCGATCATCTACTACACGCTAGGGCATGTTTTCATGAGCACCACTAACAACAGCACCAGACATGGACGCGACATCTACAGGACCACAACATCTTCGACGACAGTGGGGAGGAAACAGGGCGTCTAATCGTACACTAGATAATAACAATGTGAAGAAGTACAGGCAGCTATGTTAACACTGCGTTACACCACACTACCAACCTATTACGCAGGGTATTTCGTGCCTCCAGCCGTTTGCATGATCGCCTGACAACCTCTACCAAACGCAGTAGCACATGCCTAACAAAGTCAAGTCACCCTCGCGTTCAATAGTGTTGACATCGCATGCCCACGTCACCTGGCTTGGTGTATTTGTAAGATGTATCTCTGTCTCAGAGTTGGCGACCTCAGAGCCCCACATCGGCACGGCGAAAATCATGGGCGTGAAATCGTATATGTGAGACAATAATAATTTGAAACGGAGGTACAGACAGATATGTTAAAATTGCCTACCAACTTGTTACGTAAGGTATTCCGTACATATCGTCTGCATGATCGCCTCCTAACCTATGCCAAGCGAAGTATGACTAATAAAAAGTAACGTAATTGAGCGCGTGTGCACTGAAGCGTTATTTTCAAAACAATAACGACTCGCATTTCTCCCTTTCGTTCTCAATGGCGGTGACATAGCATGACCACATCACCTCGCCTGTTGTATTTGGCAATATGTATCTCTTTCATATAATTAGCGATGTCAGGAAAAAAGAGGTATTTACATGATTGTACCTATCGATGGAAATATTATATCTATCGATCCATGTACAATAACAAATTATGAAGCTTTCAACACGTTGTTTACTACACCCAAGAACTGGGTTGCATACTACATGTAACATCAAAACTTCTAGAATAGTAGACATTACCAGGCGGGTGATATAAAGGGGTGTCTTCTTGCTGAAACCGTCACATTCGTCCCCTTTAAGGGTTTGTAGTTTCCGCGCACATATTGAATATTGAAATGCCCCCCCCCCCCCCCCCCCCCCCCCCGATCTCACTTGTTCAAACGCCCCACCTGAAATCAAAATCTACCAGAGTAGTAAACACTACCAGCGAGCTGATACCATCTCATTATCCATCTAGCCATCCATGTCGTAGCTCCAACTCATCTCCGCCCTCCGCCCCCCCCCACCCCCCTTTTTCGTTCCCCGCCCAGTTCGTTTAAACGCCCCACTTACAATCGAAATCGGCCAGAGTAATAAACACTGTTAAGCAATTGGTATCACGTCAATATCTTTCTAGCCATCCATGACGTAGCTATCATTCATCCCCCTTTCCCCCCTCCAACGCCCCCTCTTCCCCACACCCCGCACGATCGCCTAGACCCAGCACCGCGCGTATAGCAACCCCCTACACATATGATTGATACGCGCGATCGGAGGATCACACACAATGTTGCGAACATCAGTGTCGACCAAATCCTTGATCTCAAAGCTGGAGTGCATTTTAATATTATATGTGACCTAAACCTTTTGAACCCCCCCCTCCCCGCCTTTTTTTTTTATATTATCTTCTCCTTGCTTTCTCTTGCTTGAACGCCCCACCTAATATCGGAATCCGCCAGAGTAATAAACACTTCCACGCCCTGGATATCGCCTCGTTATCGTTTTAGAGCCGTCCATGCCGCTGCTGCAATTCCCACCCACCCCCGCCTCAACGCCCCCTCCTTCCCCACCACCCGCACCATCGCCTAGACCTAGCACCACGCGTTTAGCAAACCCCTACATATATGCGACCTAAAGCCCTCCCCGCCCGCCCCCCGCCCCCCCCCCCCCCCCGCGCATTCCCCCCCCCCCTCCCCCACAAGAAGGATTTTATTTTCTACGCACTAATTGACCTGCCCCACCCGTCCCCTCCCCCCCCTCCCCCCCTCCCGCCCCCCTTTTGATCAAAATCAGGCCCCCACGTCTTAAAACTCCGCCCTCCCCTCACCAGTTATTCGACTTATAGTATTCACTTGATAAACTGATGCATTTCCTTCCACAGCCGTCAGATTTTGTCCCCCTGAGAAACGGATTTTATCGTTTCCGCGCACAGACTGCATAACAACACCCTGTTGACCCTGACAGCTACACTGTAGTTGCAAGCGGAGTCGCCGACCTATATCCTTAATGAGGACACACAACTCGTAATGCGCGCGATCGGAGTATCACACACAGCTTGCAAAGATGAGTTTCGACGAAATCTTCGATCTCACAGCTGGAGTGTATTTTAATTTTTTTAAATATATAATACCATACCATATCAAATCACATCATACTGTCATTCTCGCACGAGGGGGCTCTGTCAAAAAGATTTCTTGAGGCGCGATTTGTTGGGCACAACGCACCATTCCATCGCGGATTCAGATCAGCAAAACTAAGACAGCACAAAAGCTTCAGGCCGGAAACAAACAGGGGGTTCACTCGTGCGAGTGACCCGGAGTAGTTGCAAAAAAGATCCCTCCCTAGGGTTAGGGTAACCCTAACCCTAACCCTAACCCTAACCCTAACCCTAACCCTCACCTATAGGGACACCCCGTAGTGTTGGCCACTGGTGATATTCTGGATTCATGCCCAAACACAAGATAACAACATCTGATAATCGTCTGTAACACATGTTGTTAAGACTGTCGAAGTTGTAGCAAGCGCTGACATCGAACTTCCCGAAGGTTTTTGTACCAGTACGCTGTTCCTCGTCGTTTGTACGATGGACTGTTTTTTATCCTTCCTTGCGTACGGTTTGACCAATTGCATCTGTCGTTGTAAGAGGGAGAGGTATGAACGGAAGTTGGTCGCGTTCTCCTGCTTGGCATTTCAGTGGGCGTGCTGTTAGAGAATAATGGTACAGGCATCCTTACTTATTTACTCATTTCTCTTGAATCTCCTTTTCTAATACGTAAGACTCTAGTCTAATACAATATGTTAGTTCGTCGTTCCCTTGGTGTTTTAGCCGTTAAACGTGTTGGGAGAATCAGTAGTCATTGCTGTGGTTGTGAGAGCTTGCGAAGACGCATAACCCAATTCGCCCGCCATCTCCAGGTGTTTTGTATTCGAACAATTGCTCGACCTACTTCAACGGCATCACTACATTCGGGTACAACTCAGCCGAAAGCGAGGGAGGTGAGATCATTAGAGGAAATGCGGATTATTCAGCGGTTGGTTGCCGCTTTTAGTGGATGCGGGAAGGATCAACCGAACGCACAACCGGATGTGGTATTTGCATCAGCCTTCCCGTTGGCTCAGCTGGTATTCTTCCATTTATGTAATATAGTGTTCGCCAGAACATTTATCACTTCGAAGTCACCCCAATATCAGGGGTTGTCGTCAAGGTATGCACGATAGTTGAGCTTCAAAAGAAACGGCAAATACGGTTAGTGTACCCACGCCAACACAATTTTACGTGAGGGTGGTTTTTGGTCTGAACCGGGAGGCGATGCAGGCCATGCGCGGCACGCTGCATCTAGAAGAACATAGTATGGAAGTGGAATCCTGTAAAGGCAAAGCACATGACGCGGCTATGCACTTCCATCTTTCACGAGTGTTCGCTAACGTAACGTTTACGAGGCTAAACTGCGCATGGTGTTGCGATAAAGCATCATAGGTTTTGTGCCCGGTCCCCTTACGGCGACAATTGCCTATTCGATCTATTACGTTGTTTTGCAAATCCAACATCTGCACGTTAATATGACCAACGGTATATCGAGTGATGACACTGCTGCGTGGTGCAACAAATGCATCATCAGCGGTAAATGTGAGCTATAACCTGCACCGGTCAGAGCAAGTGTCACAACTTAGACTACATCTCTTTTCGCCACAGGTGTAATGTTCATCGAGGAAGCATCAGAGATACATGTTGACGGCCACACCTCGTTTTCAAACAACTTCTGCCGAGAGCGTGGAGGTGAGTACAAGCATGTTGCATTGTACGTTTGCATTCGTGCTCATTCCGAAGCTGATCGGACTGATCGGACTGATCGAGCCCTAACCGCACAACATTGACGACATCATCACTTGTAACAATGCTCCGACCTGTCTGTTGGGGGGTGATCGCTATCAGTTCTAGATGAACACACGTATGAAAACCGTACTGCAGAGTGTACGCTATGTCCTCCCGATACAGAATGCCGGCATCGTTGAACGAAATGCCGCAAAACGTCAATGTGCACTGCCACAATGGGCATTTTCAACAATCACATGCGGAGGGTTTTCGCAACATACTTCTCTCATTCATTTTCCCAGGTCCATGCGACAAAGTCCCACTGAGACAACCCATGGTGTAGTTGTGTGGTTCAATTCCAGAGAAGTTTGTAGGAGGCTGTGTCATGTATCTCCGTCGCCACGTTTCTCGGCCGCGTCGAAGCGTATATGACAGGCTGGTTCGCTGTGTTAAAGTGCCGGTTTTCGAGCCCTGCGAATCCTTCATTCAACATCAACTCCTACATTCAACATCAAATCGAATGCCCATACATACCCTATCATAGCTTACATATCTAATTATTTGTATAATAGGAAAACGAGGCATGCTCAAAGTGCAGAAATATTGGTTTGGGCAAACGTTATGCCTAAGAACATGTAAACTATGGCAGAAAGCTGGCTTCGTCGAGATGTTTTTGTCTTGAAATGCGTTTTTAAAAAGTGCTTCCACAGCACAGAAGAAAACACATGGACGGCTTCGCTGCTGTACCTCTTCAAATTTGTTAACTATTGCCAGCATTTTTATTGATGGTAGGTATTGACCTTGCATAAACAAGCCATTTTGTTATTTTCTATTTCTGTCGAAACCAGACTATTACATCTTCAATGATACTGCCCAAAAAACATTCGCCCAGGAATAATGCTTGTTTTGTTCGAATCCAGCTGGTGCCAAGCACACAAAGGCATGGTTGGAGGAGGGTTTACCCAAACACTCGAAGATCTCGTCAAGTTGTACCGATTTAGAGTGCTGCGCCTAAAATCAGTGCTGTGCACTGATTATTAATAAAAATCATGTCAAGGTTATGCCGTAATTTTTATACCTTGTTTTTACACTAAACTCAAACGATTCACGCCGCTTCTGTGAAGTGGACCCTGAAACTCCGCACACCGCAGGGGTTTTAGGTGCCCTTTGCGCAAAATTGAATGTCGAAGCGTTTCGTTTTTTATTCCGCAAGAAACTTGGTGTCCCTTACGGTCGAAAAATCCCAAAGAGTCCATGAGAAAACTTAATGACAAAGTATCGGGCGGGGAAAAATAAACCTCATTCATTTTTCTACACGGGTTCACAGAACACGTGTTGTGCAACACCTCGGAGTCTAACTCGCATAAAAGGCGTGGACCTGTGTCAAAATTCGGCACGAACCAGCGTGCACTACTGCACTGTGGGTGCACCCACAACGTTCGTCTATTGCGCGTGCTTGCTGCGGACAACCCACCTCGCACAACGGTTTAATGTTTCCGCAATGTATCGCATTTTCCATTGCCAGATGCTCACGCAGTCAACATGCCTTGGACGTATAACCTCGAGGACGGCGTTTAAGCTACAATAGGCTTTGGATTCCGTGCGCGTGCCAGCGCAAGGTTCAATTGCGCCGAACCCTGATCTCCATTCGTCGTTGTGCGTACATTACTATCAAAAGCATTAGTAAAAAAAATACCTGGTAGCTATTAATAGAGCTGATTAAACTTCGGCTGGATTTTTGGAAGGCTTTACTTTGGATCTTGTGTGTGATATAGCGAACCTGACTGTACAGCAATCAAAGGTATCGCGAGCAACATAGTCAACGGCATACATGCTTGGATTCACCGTTTTTATCCGCCGTGGCCCTTGTGTAGACGAGGGAAAAAACACGGCGGTGTACCGTCGTGGTCGTGTCATTGAGCACTTTACCGTACATGGAATGGTTGGATACATTTTGTCAGGGAGTTCAATTGTCATTCTCGGCGTTTCTTGTGAGCTCTTGAGATCATGAGATACGGACGGGAAGGTTCATGGCCGATGGCATGGCACTTCGCCGCGTGATAACGAGCGAGCTGTTGCATTGTGGACAAACGCATTCCGAATTTACGAGGGGAAGTCCTCAAAGCTGATATACCACCGGGCCCGCGGTCGCGCGAGTCGGTACAATCCAAGACCAAAACGTGACCAAGTTGCTTTTCGGAGGCCGGAAAGCACTGTTTTGTGTACTGGTGTGGGACACTAGCCGAAAACAACGCAAGGCCCTACAACAGCAAGAGGAGCACGAGCGCAGGGCGCTGACGGAGTCCATTCTGTAAGCTGGGGCAACCCGAGAGGTGGAAGGCCGGGTCGGCGGCCGGCTGAAGCCAGAAATTGTGGTGACGATCGGGGGAGATAGACCGCCTAGGTTGGGTGGTGATGTTGTTACCTTCGAAGATATGCGTGAATTTCTTGTTTGCCTACATGGAGTACGAGCAGCAGATGAATATCAAAAACCAACATGGAGGAGACCGGGTACTCGTGAGGAGGCGAGAGCTGGTAGATTCGGCTACCCAAATGATGGTGGCTGATGAATTCTACAATGGCAAGCCCTGGGTCGACCTCTCCGAGGAGGGGGCTCAAACGATTGGCAGGCGTTGATATGCGGCAGACGAGTGACGAGGAGTTTTGCCCTCAGATATTCCGTGTGCTGAAGATGGATGCGAGCGTGCCGGTAGATAGCAGGGTGTTCTTGCATAAACGTGCTCCGCGGAAATACCTTGCTGACAGCGGGATCCCGGAATTGGGGAGGCCTGACGGTCGTCAGTACACGCTAAAGCATGACAAGGTGCTGGTGGAGGAAATAGTGGCGGGAATCGAGCCACTCGGGTTCCGCCGCAAGGTGGAAAAGAAGATGCGTTTCGATCTCGTAACGCATGACTCTGGCGCGTTGTTCAGTATAACTGCCAAGCAGCAACGGGATCAAGCCGTAATTGAGGCCAACGATGCTGTAGGCCGGCAAACAGCAAAGCGGCGTGACGCTAGGTCGGTGGCTGTTGCGGGGACCAAGCCGCAGGAAGTTAATGATGACGGGCACGACTCACGCGAGATTGCCAAGGCTGCTGGTGTGAAAACAAAGCAGAATCGCCGGTACGACAACAACGATTGTTTTGTATGTGGCAAGCAGGGACACAAGCAGTGGGACTGCTCCCAAAGCCAGCAGGGTAAGGCGAGGAAATGTCTATGGTCAGACCCACGGCCAGACCCCCATACAGCAGCAGCAGTCCACAAACAGTCCCGCTCAGCATACCCGGAGCAAGGCACTGGGATGGCCCCTGCGTCTGCCACCCCTCGAGCTAGTGGGCACCAGACCGCCTAAAAAGCAGTGGTAACGAAGACCAAACCTGCTGCGCCTGAAGCGTCTACACAGAATGACGAAGACTACGCGTACATTCGCGTGTCGCGGGAGAAGATGGCGCCAGTGGATAACGGGCTCACCGAGACGGTGCAGCACCAGGTTTCCCATAGTGCTGGGCCACAGAATGCAGCACCAGTTCTTCACACCGCTCCAGTGCAGCCGGCGGCAACCGCGTCGCAGCAGTCATGTAGTGACACCAGCACCATTTCATACGCGCGTGTCTCGGTCTTACATCCGAGTGGAAGTGGTGATACGAGCGTGGATATGGCGGAGACCGAACCGCACTTGGAGGCCCAGACGCAGCATGACGCAGGGCGTCTCGCGGTTTCCGGTGCTTCCAGGGCTGCTGAGGCTAAGGTGCTGATGGATTCTGGTTCAGGCATTACAGCTATATCGGAGTAGCTGGTAGAGGCCCTGCAGGGACAGCCGGGGATGACCTAAACCGCGTTTACGCAGGCGTTTGTTGGGCATGCGCGTGTGGTGACGTCGTTGGGCCAGGGGTGTGATATTAAGACGCAATCGTGTCCGCTCCACTTAACGATCGATACACTATGGGGATCAGTCCGATATACGATCCCGTTTATCGTGCTCCCTGGGGGAGGTGGCGTGGTTATCATCGGCCGGAAGACACTGAGAGAGAAACTCGGCATCGACGTCATGGCGCAGCTCAAGGCCTCTGTACTGAAGGCACAGGGGCGTCCGGATGGGGCAGGGATGGAGCTTAAAATCTCGTTCTGTTGGCGCGCCTAACGATGGTGCTGAGCTGCGAGCGGTGATGGCTGGCACAGTGTTCGTGCCGGGCGGTGACGCGCCAGGCGACGTGGACGATGAGGTCGCACTGACGCTGCCGTCTCAACAGCCCATGATATTCCAGGATTCCGAGGTGGAAATGCGGGATCGCGTGGGCGTGTTGGAAGCGGCTGTCGATATCGTTTCTTGCACGCACCTTTATCTGTTATGTCGGGTGTTGTCGGGCGACCCACCTGCACGCAAGAAGTCTGGGGCGGTCCGGTTTCATTCAGGGGCAAGGGTGGTGCGGGCGAAGTCCCCACCTGAACGTATTTGCCTGCGGCGGAGTGCGGCAGAGTCGTGCCCCGACTGCCGCTCGGTAGTGACGACGAGTTTGTCGTCAAGGTGGCCTGGCAAGAGCCGGGGGAGGCGGAGAGCACCTGGATGCCGGTGTCGCACGTGTTTAATGGCGCGACGGCCGTGCTGCGAAAATAGCTCACGGCGCTGCAGCTAAAGGTGGATAAGAGGCGGGGACTCGTACAGCGGTATGGGCTGCGTTTTTGATCATATTATGATTTGGGGGGCATCCCGAGTTTTGAATTGCTGAATTTCGGTTTTATCGCAGTTTTGAATTTCGAGTTTGTTTTTTGACTTGGCCTTTTTGCGCCGGGCGCTGACAGCACCTGACGCAGTCACAGCTGGCGGTTCATCGCCGAGGCCTGTGTGTGGACAGAACATGTCCGGGGTTGATGCTTCCGTTTTACGGGTGACTTTTGTACTGAAATACACGTTCCATGTGTGGTCTGGGTTTCGGCAAGTTGCATGCGCAATTTGAGGGGTGGCACTTGGTGCGCGTGGTTTGCTTGAATATGCATTGGTGATGACGCAGCGGCTGAGAAATCGTTTTTCACGGTCAGTAAACGTGGTAGATATTAGGTCGTGGTGAAAATGACCGCGATGTGTTGGACTTTTGACCATTGCCCAACGTACGGACAGCTATGTTTATCAAAGCTACTGGGTCTGAGATAGCATGTGGTTGGTAGCCCGAGATGGGCTTTTGGAGGGTGCTGTACCGCTGTGGTCGTATCATTGGGCACTTCACCGTACATAGAATGGTTGGATACATTTTGTCAGGGAGTTGACTTGGTATTATTAGTGTTTCTAGTGAGCTCGTGAGATCTTGAGACACGAACGGGAAGGTCCATGGCCAATGGCATGGCACTTCCCCGTGTGATAACGGACAAACTATTGCATTGTGGACAAACGCACTCCAAGCCTACGTGGGGAAGTCCTCGGAGCTGATACCACCGGGCCCGCGGGCGCGCGAGTTGGTACAGCGGGGACGGTCGATCACGAGGTCGTGTTACCTCGCGATCTGTATTTGTCGCCATGTCCCATTCAAGGAAACGTAGATATTTTCGTAGTTATCCATAAGGTACGTTGGTACAGCAGTCCTCCCGGTCTATCTAATAAAACCAGCTGGTTAAGCGAAAGTTGTTTTAGCACTTACTTACTGCTGTGCGTCTGCATACCATAAGTACAGGCAGTTTGGGATGCATGACGAAGTGTGAACTCTCTTTGTATTTCGATGAACTTGCTACTTGTTGCTTCATTGCTGTGCTGCGATGCTCTTGTCCCATATACCATTCTGGACAGAAACATGTCGGCGGTTTAAAGGTATTGTACCGACTCGCGCGACCGCGGGCCCGGTGGTATGAAGTTCGAGGATTATCCCTCGTGGGCTCGGAGTGCGTTTGTCCCAATGCAATAGTTCGCTCGTTATCACATGGGGAATTGCCATGCCATCGGCCATGGACCTTCCCGTTCGTATCTCAATAGATTACAGGAAACGCCACTAATGACAGTGGAACTCCCTGACAAATTGTATCCAGCCATTATATGTACGTTAAAATGCCCAATGATACGACCACAGCGGTACAGCACCCTCTAAAAGTCCATCTCGGCCTACCAACCTCAAGTTGGCTCAGACCGAGTAGCTTTGATAAATATAGCTGTCCGTACGTTGGGCAACGACCAAGTCCAACAAATTGTGGTCAGTTCCACTACGACCTAGGATCTACCACGTCTACTGACCGTGAACAATGGTGTTGTTCAGCAGCGCCGAGTAGTCACCAATGCATCTTCAAGCAAACCACGCACCATGCGTCTCACCTCCAATTGCGCATGCAACTTGCCAAACTCCACACCACACATGGAATGTGTATTCCAGTAAAATAGCCACCAGTTATACGACAGCATAACCCCGGACATGCTCTGTCTACACACAGCCTAGCCGATGAACCGCTAGCTGTGGCTGCGTCAGGCACCATCAGCACCCTACGCAGAAAATCCAAGTGAAAAAAACTCCAAAATCAAAATTCAGATATATAACCCAAAACTAGCAACTCAAAATTCGAGGCCTCCCCCCAAACCACAACAGATCACAAGCGCAGCCCATACCACAGTATGAGCCCCAGCTTCTGCTCGGCATTCAGCCGCTGGGCCTTGAGCTCTTTTCGCAACACGGCCGGCGCGTCGTGGAACACGCGCCACACCGGCTCCCGGTGCTCTTCGCCTGCTTCAATCCTCTCCAGGCCCCTTCGACGCTGATTGTCGTCACCAACGAGCGGCAGTCGCGGCAAGACTGCCGCATTCCACGGTAGGCGATTACGTTCTGGTGGGCACCACCCTTGCACCTGGCTGAAGTCGCACCGTTATGGGCTCCGTGCGTGCAGGTGGGTCGTCCAACAACACCCGGCGGAATACGTAAAGGTGCGTGCGAAAAATGATATCGCGCAGCATATTGGCACATTCCGCTGGTAAGCCAAGGTCAACAGCGTTATCGACAGCAGTCTCCAACGCACCCACACGATCCTGTATCTCCACCTCGTACTACTGGAGTATCATGGGTCGTTGAGACAGCAGCGTCAGTGCGACGTCGTCGTCCACGACACCTAGCGCATTGCCGCCCGGCCCGAACGCCGTGACAGCCATCACCGCCCGCAGGACAGCACCAGCGTTGGGCTCGCCTACAGCACGAGCCGTGAGCTCCACCCCATCACCATCTTGACGTCCGTGTGCCTTCAGTACAGACGTCTTGAGCTGCGCCATGACGTCGACGCCGAGTGTCTTTAACCTTTTTCAGGGAGCACGATAAACCGCATGATAAACCGGACTGATCTCCATGGACTTTCGATCGTCAAGTGGAGCGGACACGATTGCGTCTCAATATCACACTCCTGGCCCAGCGACGTCACCACACGCGCATGCCCAATAAACGCCTGCGTAAACGCGCTTTAGGTCATCCCCGGCTGTCCTTGCAGGGCCTCTACCAGATACTCCGATATAGTTGTAATGCTTGAGCCCAAATCCATCAGCACCTTGACCTCGAAAGCCGCGGAAACACCGGGAATCGCAAGACGTCCGCAACATGCAGCGTCAGGGCCTTCAAGTGCGGTTCGGTCTCCACTACATCTACGCTCGTATCACCATTTCTACCAGGTTGTAAAACCGAGATACGTGCGTATGAAATGGTGCTGGAATTTTCACGCCACTGCCGCGACGCGGTTGCCGAGGGCTGCACCGGAATAGAGTGAAGAACTGGTGCTGCATTGTGTGGCCTAGCGCCTTGGCAAGCCTGATGCAACACCGTCTCGTTGAGCTCGTTATCCAATGGCGCCATCTCCTCCCGCGGCACGCGAATGTGCATGTAATCGTCATTCTGCGTAGACAATTTCAGGCGCGGCAGGTTCGGTCTCCGTAACCACCGTTTTCAGGCGGTCTTGTACCCGCTAGCTAGAAGGGTGGCAGACGCAGGAGCCATGTCGATTGTGTTGCTCCGGGTATGCTGAGCGAGACCACTTGTGGATTGCTGCTGTTGCTTGGGAGTCTGGCCGTGGCTCTGGCCATGGACGCCTTTCGCCGTCTTACCCTGCTGGCTTTGGGGGCATCCCACTGGTTGTGACCTTGATTGCCACACACAAAACACCCGTTGTTGAAGTACCGACGATTCCGCTCTTCTTTCATACCAGCAGCCTTGGCACTCTCGCGGGTGTCGTACTCGTCGGCAGTGATTCCCTACGGCATGGTCCCCGCAGCAGCCACGGACCTAGCGTCACGCCGTTTTGCCGTTTGTCGACGTTCGGCATCGTAGGCCTCAATTACAGCTTGGTCCCACTGCTGCCTGGCAATAATGGTGAATAATGCGTCAGGATCATGCGTTACGAGATTGAATCGCATCTTCTTGTCCACCTTGCGGCGGAACTTGATTGGCTCGATTCCCGCTGCTGTTACCTTAACCAGCACTTGCCATGCTCAGCGCGTACTGCCGACCGTCGGGCTTCACCACTTCCGTGAGCCCCTTGTCAGCAAGGTATTTCCGCAGGGCACGTTCTGGATGAACACCCTGATATCTACCGGCACGCTCGCATCCATCTTCCACAGCACACGGAATATCTGCCGGCTAAAATCCTCATCACTCGGCTGCTGCATATTAATGCTAGCAAAATGTTTGAGCCCTTGCATTTGCACCTCCTCGGAGAGGTCGACCCAGGGCTTGCCATCGTAGAACTCATCAGCCACCATCATTTCGGTCGCCAAATCTACCAGCTCTGCCTCCTCGCGAGCACCCGGTCTCCTCCATCTTGGTTTGTGATACGCATCTGCTGCTCGTACTCCAAGTAGGTAACGAGAAATGCGTGCATAGCTTCGAAGGTAACACCATCATCAACCAACGTAGGCGGCCTGTCTCCTCCTGTCGCCACCTTGATTTCTGGGTTTAGACCCCCACCGGCTCGACCTCCACCTCTGTGGCTACCCCAACATGCAGAATGAACCTCGCCAGCACCCTGTGCTCGTGCTCCTCCTGCTGCTGTAGGCTCTCCCATTGTTTTTGTCTGGTGTCCCACACCAACACGCAAAAGAGTGCGTTTCAGCCTCCGAAAAGCAAAATGGTCACGTTTTGGGCAGTAAACAGGATTTGCCTAATTCAATTGAGTTGTACCGACCTCGAGCGACCGCGGGCCCGGTGGTATCAGCTCCGAGGACTTCCCCCCGGTAGGCTCGGAGTGCGTTTGTCTCAATGTAATAGTTCGATCGTTACCGCACGGGGAAGTGCCATGCCATCGGCTATGGGCCTTCCCGTTCGTATCTTAAGAGTTCACAAGAAACGCCACCAGTAACAGTGGAAGTCCCTCACAAATCAACTCGCCCAGCTGACGTCATTAGAATAACTTTATAAAAATGTACCCAACCATTGTATGTACGGTAAAATGCCCAATGATACGACCACAGCGGTACAGTTTCTCAGTAATTGCAAACCTCAAATGGTTCAAACTTCTCTTTTTTCAAATTTATTTTTGTTCCACATACCCGTACATACCAGGTAGTTTTGCTACTCGAACTCGCTGTATTTTGTTTTTGTTTGACCTCTCGATCGGATCTCTCTGTTGCTCTATTCGTGTTACAATTCTCTTGAACTGCATACCATGATAGGTCTTTCAATAGTCTAGTACCGTGCACGTTCCGGCTGATTTATTGCTGGGCTACTGTATTTTAACTAGCGCTGACGCTGCAGCCCTGCGCTGCTGCTACGACTACCGCTGCTGCACGTACGTAATAATACTACCACCCCGGTCTTCGTCATTACCGACAGTAGTTGGTCGAGCGCCCTGCCTGCTGCTGCTGTTGTTGCTGCACGTACTGTTGCTATTCTGCTGCGGCTGCTGCTGCGCTACATCATACATGGTACGTACTATTTTTTGTCGGGCATACGCAGCACTTGATAGAGTAGCTGCAAGTACGAGTATTCGCTGTGCTGGACGGGTAGGAACATACACATGTCTCCGTGCAATCATCGTGCGTAGCAAAACAAAGATCCACTACGGTTTAAACATGTTTGCCTGGCTAGGATTTAACGCGATACTCCCTCATATAGCTAAGACTATCGCCAATGATGCATACAGCATGCACTCCGTGATAACCCGTTTACTCTTTTAATAGAGCTACAAGGAAGTATGACCCAGCTGGGCGGAGATACTGGCCGTAACCCCTGGTGACTGCGGGCGGAGGCCCCGGCACTTTCCCTAAAAACTACCAGGTACCTGGTAATAAGTGTAACATAGACTATAGCATAAAAATATCCATACCGGGTATGATCGTACGGGGACTGATAGACTACATGCGGAGATACAGTACCATCGTACCGGTCGCTTGCTCTACTCGCCTAGACACCAAGTCTAAGTTTCGAGCACTTGTTTGTGTCGATGCTGGGATTGCAGAACGCGGTGCGGTCCACAACATTAAAAAGTGTTCTGAGGAAACCGGTCAAGGGGGGTATACCCCCGGGGTTTATGTCATTTGGGAGTACAGAGATAAAACGCCCGCGGATCGTGCCCGCGCTGGCCCCAAACAGCCTTAAATTCAAGTCTGACGCGCTGCCATGACGCCCGCCGCCCATGCCTAGTACGCACACCCTTTGTTCCTTTCGGGCATGGTATTGGGACTAACGGGGCCGCGATGAAGGAGGGGACAACCTAACCCCCCTCTTTTGACGGAAACATGGGGGGGTGTACCCCCACAAAGTCTACAAAATTTATCCTATATCCCCCTTTGATTGCAAGTGTCACCCTTTTTGACGGAAAACAGTACCCCCGCTTGACCGATCATGACCCCCTCAAAATCCAGCATAGCAAGCCCGACTGCACTTTACCGTCCAAAGGCCCGAATAGACCACAAACAAGCGGAACATCCAGTAGTAGCGAGTAGCTGCGATCGTTTGCCTCCAAAATTACGATGTTACGGTCACAAGGAAAAAAATTAAACGAAATAAATGAAACTGGGCCTACGTCTTCGACCTCAAACCATGACTCGTATTTTGTTAACCGCAAATACAAGCGGCAAGTATGTTTGCTCCTTGCGAAATGCGATTTTTTGTCGAAGAACCCGAACACAGAACCCTACTCTGAAGACATACGTGGGCGGGTCTCGCTCTACCCGGTGTCCACCGGCGTGCAGTGCCCGGCGCTATGGGCCGGAGGGAACACACGCGGATATCAAAGCATTCACGATCAACAAGATAATAATCAACGGCATAGCAAACCTGTGACCGTACTTGTCGAAGATCAAAGCAATTTCATCTTCTTATCCATCACCGAGAAGGGCACGAAGTTTATCTGATACGACATGAAATGATAGAATAAATCGCGTACTATTACAGCAGCAGTAGGCAGTATATGTCCCCCTATAGTGCCGGTTTCCCGCTGCAGTGCCTGTGACATCGCCTGGCGCAAATGAACGAGTAGACTACAACAAAGAGTGCTGTGAACATCGGGAGAAATACCGGCTGTTGCAAATTATACTATATGAGAATACACGTACTAGTCTACAGCAGCAGTAGATATCCTTCCATAGTGGCGGTTGCCCGCGGCAGCGCCTGTAATACCACCTGACACAAATGTGTACAACAAACTGTACCGGAAGTTTAAGGAGCAGTGCCAGTTGTCGCAAATGCTACGATATGAGAATGCTCGTACTACATGAGCAGTAGATATGCCCCTATAGTGCGAGTTGCCCGCTGCAGTGCCTGTAACATTGCCTGGCACGTATGTGTACAACAAACAGTACTGGAAGTATCGGGAGTAGCGCCGGTTGTGGCCTTGAAGAAAGGTAAGGGGATAAAGGCGGAATGTACGGCTGGCACGTACCCGCACTATTGAAGCGAATACATTTGCTGCTTGTATTCGTGGTTACCCTTGAATATTTGTTGTGTTTTGTTTGCTTCCTCTTGACCGAAATTCGTGATTTCGGAGACAAACGATTGCGCAGCTACTCGCTAATACTGGATGTTCCGCTTGTGGGCTGCTCGGGCCGTTGGGCGGTGAAGTGCAGTCGGGCTTGCTATACTGGCTTTAAAGGCGGCACAATCGGTCAATCGGGGGTAATGTTATCGGTCAAAGGGGGGACAGTTGCACTCAAACGTGGGTGGAGGATAAATGTAGTAGATTTTGAGGGGTATAAGCCAACACGTTTTAGTCAAGAGGGGGGATAAGGTTGCCCCCTCCTTGGCCGCGGCCCCGCTAGCCCCAATACCGTGCCCGAAAAAAAAAAGATGTGCGTGCTCGGCCTGGACTGCGGGCGACATGGCAGCGCGTCAGAATTTTATTTTTGGAAGTTTGGGGCCAGTGCGGGCACGTTCCGCGGACGTTTTTTCTCTGTCTCTATAGCTCCCCCTTTGATCATTTCCCGTATTTTATCTAAGTTACGCTACTCGTGTTGTACGATGCTGAGCTAACGGAGTTTAGCGCTATGGTGCGCAACATTGCATTGCCGGATGGACAGTGCATCACATTATAGAATGATGGGTATCGAGGCTCTGCATTTGTGATACGAGCTGCAGAGGTGGCACCAAATTGTGTGTGAAGATCACTTGTGATGGAAAAGGAAAGGAGAAGATGGTTTGAAACGTGGCGCTTACATGGCCAAAAGGTGAAAAACAAGGATGAAAAGAGGTAGGAAGGGGAAGGAAAAAGAAAGCAGAAGAAATGGGAAGTAAGGAGTATGGAGTGATCGAGGTGGGGCTGACCGTCACCTGATCGATACGGCAGAGTGCCCATGCTACAGGCAGATGTACTCTACAGGTTTTTTACTGGCCGACAGACCGCCCCGTAGTAACGTTCCTTGCAGTACTCCCTGCAACGTTCCCCGATACGTATGGTGGGTAGTTACAACATGAGTACGATGCAATACGCACCGACGGGGAGTAACGCAAGCCGCGATTCCCCACATCTTGCATTTCTCAGCATCCAGAACAATGGTCAGGGTGGTACTGACTACGAATCAACTAGATACTGATGGACTGCGGAGTCCATATTCCAATGTTATATTTAAGCAGCAGCTGTAGAGTTAGTGTTGTCATTTCGTGTTTATTTTTGCGTTCCGGAGTCAGCCGTCAGCCCGGTTACGTACGTACGTACGTACGTCCGTAGGTGGCAGGCACTCTGTGTTAATTTAGGATTGCTGTGTATGACCACAAACAAATTGTGTCAGATCGACCTCTGTTTTCCGACGGCGGTACAGTACGTTCGCCCCACTCGATAAACCGTTCAAAGCTAAGTTGGGAGAACTTTTTTGTGTCGATACTGAGATTGCAGCATTCAGCGCTACAGTCCGCAACATTGAACGATTAGTGTTAAGGAATCAGTGTTAGTGGGGTATTAGTCCGTTTGACCACTTGCAAAAGGTCAAACATTAGTGCATCCATTCGTAACACGCTAATGCGATGCCGAGAACGCTAATGCGATGCCGAGAACGCTAATGCGATGCTGTAATATACTGTTTGCAGCATTATTGCATTGTCGGGTAGAAAATACCCTAAAACCGCTCCTACATCATTTGTATGTACAATAAGCGTTAACATCGCGTTTGGTTTAGGTTTGCGTTCTGGCGTCAGCTGTCAGCTCTTTTACGTACGTACGTACCTGGTATATAGACTAGTAGGTATCAGGTACCAGGTATTAATTTAGGGCTAGTCCAATATATTAGAAAAAAATACACTCCACCTACGAGATCAAAGATTTTCGTCGAAATTCACCTTTGCAAGCCGTGTGTGATACTTCGATGTGATACTGCGATCGCGCGTATTACTGGGTGAGCGTCCTCATTAAGGGAATAGGTCGGCCACTGCCCTTGGAACTACAGCAGTGTAGCTTGTACCAGGGTCAACAGGGTGATGGTAGTCAGTATGTGCGCGGGAACTATAAAACCCTTGTTTGAGGGGACAAAATCTGACGGCTGTGGAAGGAAATGCATCAGTCTATCAAGTGTATCCCGTACGTCGTACAGCCGGTGAAGGGAGGGAGGAGGTTTTAAGGGCGTGGCGGCCTGGGTTTAAGAAAGCAGGAGCGGGGGGGGGGGGGGGGGGGGGGCAACTCAGTCTAGGCGCGGAAACTATAATTACTTTAAGTGGACAAACCTGAAGGTTGTGGAATGAATATCCTGCAACTCGTACAATCAGTGAGGAGAGGGCGAAGTGTTCGAAGGGGTGGGGGGGGTTGGGGGGGGGGTTGTGGGGGGGGTTCCAACAGCTTTAGGTCACAGATGTAGGGGTTTGCTATACGCCTGTCGCTAGGTCTATCTAGGCGATGGTGCGGATGGTGGCGAAGGAGGGGGCGTTGGCGGGCGGGGGGTCGGGGGGGGGGTGACTTGGAGCTACGGCATGGATGGCTAGAAAGATTATGATGTCATATCACTGCCTGGCGTAGTGTTTATTACTGTGGCAGATTTTGATTTTTGGTGTGGCGTTTGAGCATGAGAGAGCGGGAGGAAAAGGAAGGGGGTGGAGGGGGGGAAATGGATTGGAGCTACCGCGTGGATGGCTAGAAAGATAATGAGGTTATATCAGCTGCCTGGTAGGGATTATTACTCTCGGGCAGATTATGATTTTAGGTGGAGCATTTGAACAAGAGGTTTCGGGGGGGGCGGGGAATCGGTCCAACTCAATCTGTGCGCGGAAACTACAAATCCTTTCCGGGGACAAATCTGAATGCACAAGGTTGTAGAAGGAATGCACAAGTTTATATGACCTGCCTGGCATTTTTTGTTATTTTAGCAGATTCGATGTTGGTGTGGTATACAAAACGATTTTTAGGTGTGGTGTACAGTGTGTTATAGCTTCGTGGTGTGTAATTGTGCATCCATGCACAAGATAGAACATTTCAATCGATAGGTGCAACCATGTAATTACAATGATGTTACCGTACCGATGTGGAGCTTTGAGGTCGCTAATTAAAAGACAGAGATACATACTGAAAAATACAACAAGCAAGGTGATGTGGTCATGCAGTGTCACTACCATTGAGCACGAGGGGGAGAAGTGCAAATCGTCAGTGTTTTGAAAGGAACGCTTGATGCACCCGCACTCAATTACGATACTTCGTTAGGCATACTCCGCTTGGCTGAGGTTGGGAGGCGATCATGCAGACGGTAGGTACGAAATACCCTACGCAATAGGTTAGTAGTGTGGTCTATCGCAATTTTAACATATCTGCCTGTATTTTCTCTTCACTTGTTATTAGCTAATTAATGTAAGATTATACACCCATGATTTTTACCGTGCCGATGTGGGGCTCTGAGGTTGCCAATTCTAAGACATATGATGACCAAGTACCCAACTAACCAATTCGTTTCGACCGATCATTTCATTGTTCGATGGTCTTGGAATTGCGTTGACTCAGCGTTGCGCGTCAGCGCAGATACCTTGCAATATACAGTACCTGGTAAGGCATTTTGTTCTGTTAAGTTGCGACCACACCGAACATCTTCATCCTGGCGTACGCGACGTACACTCTTGCTGCGATTTCTACGAGTAGTGTCTACCAGGTCGTTAATTTTATTTATAAAAGTTGAAGAACGTCAGCTGTGAGTACGACCGATTGTATGGATGTCAGCAGAGCAGGGCAGCAAGCTGATTTCCTTTGTGTATGTGCCTCCACGATAAAACTTACAGTCGTGATCCGATACAGGTATGCTCTTGGTTTATTGCTTTAGATACGTAGGCGTTTATCGGTGGAGCTACGCCGCTCTATTAAACCGCACCTCGGGTTGGAAAAAGTTTTAATCGTGTTGCATGGACCGCACGCACGTGATCATTATAATACTTTGCTGGCCACATTGGGTACTTTAAGTTTCGCCCCAGACATCATTTACGCGTATCTAATCTATGATATATCGTGTCGAAGGTGTATTCCGATCGCGAGCTGCATCGGAGCTGCACGTCAACGGCTACACTTCCTTCACGGATAATTTTGCTCAAAGGGGAGGTGAGAGAGGCGAGGCGCATTCTCTGGATTAGGCGTTATATTAGGCTTGAGGGAAATTCTACTGATCAGATGGCTGTTGGCCCATTGCGGCAAGAATTCGAATAGCGTCACAGCACCCGTCGTCGTCGAACAACACCATTTTCTCCATATACAGATATCTTCTTCGGTATCACGTATCCTGCTACGTCGGTGATGGTGCGTGATGGAGCGCCATGGCGTGCCATGGCGCTGCCACACTGCTTTTCATGGTACCGAAATAGCACTGGCTAACCCTCGCGTGAAAATGCCTTGGCAATGCCATAACGACGTCATGGGAGACAGCCTTTAGTGGGCGTGCTTGGGCCTTTACAGGTTTCAACTAGCATCCGCGGCAATATCATGGTGATGCAAGTAGTTTTAACGGCACCAACTGCCGTGGCGTGCGATAAACCAATATCTTGTTACTTCCATTAATGTATGCCTTGACAGTCATGGCAGTGCCATCAAATATCTCATAGCCCTGACGAGGGACTGCTATTCGTTGACAGTGCCATGACTGGGTCAGACACATGCCGACACCATTGCGGAGCTTTGAATGCGTTCTCTGCAAAAGCAACATTTTCGGCCTTGACAACATCGTTTTCGCCATTTTCGGTCTCTCGCGTCCCACGGTAAACTAAGGTTATCACTGGCACATATTTCGTATTGGGACGTTGTCCGTACATGAGTCGTGTTTACTCTTTGATTCTGCGCGAGATATATCACTAGGGCCGTCAGACGAGAGTGCGAGCTTCACGCAACTGCCCATGCAAAAACGATTTTCTTTTAGATTAGTCACACTTGAATGCATTGGGTGTACGCTTGTGAGGGAGGTACTATAGTGCGTGCGATTCCCCCTAAGTATACGTCAAGTATTATGCTAAGTACTCTTTTCCTAGTGTCCATTCTTTGCAACTCTGGCCTTGTTGGAGGTTGCCGTTTGACCATGGACTAGAGTACGGCAATACGGACAGCTTGGTTAAAACAACAACAGCGGGTGCCAATGGATGCAAGGTTATTGTTTTCAGTACGTTGATGACGCTGTCGCTGTGTAAGACGACCGAAAGCCTCAACTACACAGTATGAGATATTCGCAAACCTTTCTGCGCAGGTACTCGTACGACCGAACTATAGGTATACCATCGCACATCCAACGGCGGTACCCTACAACTACCCTACCCTAACTGGCGCAAGTGAACTGTGCGTCCTTAGCAAACAAATTCCTACAGTGCCCCACGTTGTGATGTGCTGGCATTTGTTGTTGTGTATATTGTTTCTTCCTGGGAGATCATAATGCAATATTCGGATCGCTTGGCGTTGCGGTCATCTAGGGACCGCGTTAAGAGTACAGTTATTCTACAAACGGTGCCGGAAACAGTAACAGTGGATGGCCGACATCGCTTCTACCTACCCCAACCCGTGCATCTAGTACCTTCGACGACAAGTGCTTGGCCATGCTTGCGTTCAACCAACTACGCCAATGACAAAGACGCTCGCTCCTCGTATCCTCAGGCGCCATCTATGCCGGTACTTCTGGGGTATACATCGGGGGCGAAACATGTTTCGCATACAACTCAGCTGGATTTGATGGAGGTAATAAGTGAAAAACTGTTATATGTACAATATTCACTCTTTTTCCAACTTGCTGTTCTCCGGCGGCCGAGGGTTTTCTCTCACGCGTTTAACTGTGGGGCAAGAAAGGCGCCTATCGGTACACAGACCTTAGGGCACAGTTCTGGATCCCGGCCGAGCTCTGTGGCCGTGCTCTGAACATCCAACGTCGTTGAGTTGGCTCTTTTTATCAGGGGGCTGCGTTCCGCCTCGCTTGGCCAAGTAGGTGCATACAAAACTCCACAATCGTGGGGTAGTTATAAATAGCCCGCTCCCCTCTCACCTTTTCTCTTGCGCTCCGCTTTCCCGCCCGCTGTACAACATTATCAGTCCTTTGTTTTTACGCCCTGTACTGTCTGCTACGTTCCAGCAGCAACACTCCTCTGTGCCAGCCACGGACGGTGCTTCTGTGTGTATTAGGATTTTGCACGCGGAGTGTGAGGTGTCAATTGCACACGAGGCGACCAAAAGAACGATGAGTTATTATCGTTAGGGTTAGCAGCTGCTCAGCCTCGCAGCCACATAGTTAGTACCTGGTGTATACAGCAGTACAGCCGCAGTGATACAACAGCAGCAGCTAGCTGTGCTCCAAGCTCAAGCCGTTGTACGAGTAGTCACGGTCTATGTACGTGGTTGGTGCACAGCAGCAAGATATTCAATCACGACATTAACACGTCCAATGCAGCCGTCAAACACACATCGCCGGACCTCATACCAGGTGTACCAATCATGCAGCTGATGCATCAAAAGCAGTGCTGTAGGTCAATCTTACACATGTCATTGGGACGTGTTCCCGCTTTTCGTATAATACGCCCCCGGGATATCAAGTCAACTCCACCCCGAAGGGAAACCTTGTAATATTATTGTATGGTTTTCGAGTACCAGGTGGTAATATAGAGACTATCGCGGATGGCGCTGTTTTATGCTCGCACGTACACAATGGTATTAACGTTTTCGGGCTCATAGGCTACTACACGTATCTGTGAGGCCAACGCAGAAGCTCGTAACGTCAAAAATGATCAATCGGCAGCCATTGTGATAGGAATTATTGTATGATGGCGCACTGGCCAATATATTGGCTTGATATTTGCGATCAACCCATACTGGAGCGCGTCGTGGAGAATAGGCGAGTGCTTAACAACAGCCAGCAGCCGGGAGAGCGAAACCGTAGCTGACCATGCAAAATTTGGGCCAATAAAGGCAACATTCCGAATATGAGTTAATCCCGCCATATCTGAGACAATAGGTTTGAACGAACCGCAAGAATAATTACTGCACCACGGCCGGTACAAATTTGGTGCGAGCGAGAACCTCACTGCTGACATACAGTGAAGGTTTCGAGAAGTATTAATAGCTTCAACCGTTACAGATTGACGCTCAAATCCATCGCGGCAACTGCAAGTGCGAGGCCAGGCTTCAATACAGAAACAGGCGTTGCCGTCTCTGCAAAGATTATTATGGTCTGTCTTACTTCGCCTACATTTGGTAACTAACTATTACCAACTTTCCTCACGAAAATTTTGGTGATGTGTGGGAAGCGAAACACTGAACATAGTTAATATATTGTAGCCAAAATCCTTGAACCGGGTGCCATATATGAAACTAGGAAGGCCAGAAAACATGAACTAGCAAATTAGCCTCAGATACCACCCCAACTATTAATACAACTAATAGCATGCATCATAATAGTAAAGCGGCAGTGAAATCGTCTGTCTGTTTAGCTATTGGAACACCGCCTTTCCCAGCTTCCTTACTGTGTGGTACAAAGTTGCGCACGTATCGGCAGCCTGACAGGTCCCATTTCTTCCTTCCCGAATTAGTACCGCTGGAGGCTGTAAGCTAAACGATCCACACGTTTTGCTACAATCTCATTGATTGCTCGATCACGAAGATTATGTCAAAAATTTCTGCAATCAACGCCACGGCACACGACTTAGCAACCGCCGTTTAAACCTTGTTGACTTCATCTTGATTACGTTGATTTAGCTGGCACACGATGTTTCTTCAAACAGGCGCTATCTTTACCCATGGGACCAGTCAGATAAACACCACTGGATACACCTCGTTTGGAAACAACTCGGCCGCCAATTCTGGAGGTGAGAACCATGATTGATTTCGATTGCTTCTTGATTGATTGATGATTGATTGATTGGTTCTGATTGGTTGATTGATTAGTTGATTGCTTAATTGCTTGATTGTTTTATTGATTGCTTTATTGATTGGTTGATTGGTTGGTTGGTTGGTTGATTGGTTGGTTGGTTGGTTGGTTGAATGGTTGACTGCTTGGTCGACTGATTGATTGATGGATGGATGGATAGATAGATATATAGATTGATTGATTGTTTGATTGGTTCGTTGGTTGATTGATTGCGGGCTTGGTTGGTTGGTCTGCTGGTTGGTTGGTTGTTGGTTGGCTGGTTGGTTGGTTGGTTGGTTGGTTGGTTGGTTCATTGGTTGATTGATTGGCTGATTAGTTGATTGATTGATGGACTGATCGTTTAGGCATACTCCAGTTCCGGTGAAAGAGTCGTCGGTCGAAGTGCTTTCGACAAGCAACTGACTGGCCCGCCCTACTGGGACGCGTTATTCGGCCAGCGTATGCCCTGCCTGGAAGGTGTCTCTGCGTCTATCGTTCCCTGCCATTACCGAAGAAACGTGCTTCCGAGACATGTCCGTTACCCGATGACCGGTATTGTCCAATAATTGAGCTTGATTCTTCATTTTGCGTCAGGAGGTACTCACCGCCTACACCCGAATTTCCAACGTGGTCGGATAATATAACTAATCTGAAACGCAGCTTCTAAAGCACGACAACCGTCTCAGTGCCATTCAATTGTTTTTATCGGGTAGAACACATGGTTGATAATGATCAAGTGTTGAGCAAGCGATGACTGGTCCGGCGTTGGACGGCGTGGGTTCCCATATATTATATATATATATATATATATATATATATATATATGCTACCAAGACTTGGATAAACGCCAAATATATTCTAAACACGGTATTCGGCTCAAGGCGTATATTATGTGTGTTTGTATCATACCAGATAGGCTGTTTCGATATTCCTCTATTCCTCTATTATTAATAATAGATGCCTTATTCAATGAGTCGAGTACCCTAACATTCATGCCTTTCTTCTATTGTCATGATCGCTGCAAACTGACGGAGCTAGTACCGCATTTTCGACAGGTGCAATATATACTACGGAATCGACGTGGCACATCGACGGTAATACGTCTTTCACCAGCAACATAGCCGGTGCTAATGGAGGTGAGGGCACTGCGGGTTGGTTCTCTAGCAATATGAGTGATAAACAGGTGCATATACCTGGTATATTTCGGAGGATTGATGATCTCTAAAAACGTCATCGGCGTTCGTTTAATATCATTGAAACGCAATGTACAAATAGCCCATCAACTGTTGTTTTGGCTTTGCTTCACCCGAGCTCTGCCGGGCGTGTTCATCAAGGCCAAACCCGTGACAAAGTTGACGTACCGCATCGAGATATCACACACGGAGTCCTTCAGTTGTAAATGCTACGAGGCGTTACAAACCGGACCTGGTGCAGCACAAACGCATTGAATTCGACGTTTTTCAAAGCATTCTGTAGTCCTTACAAAACCTCTCTCGTATGAGCGTGTGCGGGACGCTGTCCGATATTGCCAATATTCGGGTATAACCAAGGTTGATTGTGGTCAAACAAAAGGCTATCCCGTCCGCTGACGAATGCGCTGGCGTTCGTCTACAAGCTGGTGCATTCCACCAAGATCTTGTTCGGAGCCTCTTCTTTCTGCTGAAGATTGCGTGAAACGCGCCTTGGCAAATTTTCCCTTAGTCTATATAAATAAAAATACGCTCCACCTGTGTGATCGAAGATTTTGGCGAAATTCATCTCTAAAAGCTGTGTGTGGTACTCCGATCGCGCGCATTACTGGGTGTGTTTCCTCATTAAGGATATAGGTCGGCGACTCCCCTTACAACTACAGTGTAGCTATCAGGGTCAACAGGGTGATTTTAGTCAGTCTGTGCGCTGAAACTATAAAACCCGTTTTGGAGGGTGACAAAATCTGACAGCTGTGGAAGGAAATGCGTCAGTTTATCAAGTGTATCCTGTAAGTCGCATAGGCGGCGAGGGGAGGGCGGAGTTTGGAAGGGCTTGGGGGCCTGGGTTTGAACAAGAGGGAGCGGGGAGGGGGGGAGAGGACAACGGACGGGGCAACTCAATCTGTGCGTTGAAACTCTAAACCCTTTAAGGAAACAAATCTGACGATTGTGGAAGGAATGCATCAGTTTGTATATATCGTTGCCCCGATCTGTGATGCGCATGTACTTGATCATGGTGTGGAATTTGTTGCTAATTCTCCGTTTTTTTACGTTGGTTTTTGCGCAAGCAGCACAACTTGCTCGAACTGTTTCCAAACGCACACACACGCTCTCGGCCCACCAGTATGGGGGATTGATGAGACAAATAACAACCCGTATCTGCACGTAATATCACACCGGTCAAAGCGAGGCCCGTTGTCGACGCTTCCGCGCTCGCTTCCCGTGCCTCGTAAGAAGCGCGTCGCCTTCGATGTTGCTTCTTTCTTTCGCTAATTCCCCGATTCGCCGTCTAGCGATGAACTCGAGAACCACGGAATCACGAATTATCTGGTCCAGTGAGCGACCGCTGTCCACTTGTAAACAACACCTCTGTCTGTTCGCGTGTTCAACCAGTCTGCCAGCACCCTCCCGTGCGGTATCCACTTGGTATCTCCACAAGTGCGATCAGCCAAACAATGCCAGATGTTGCTGTCAAAGTAAGCCACGTACGTACTCCGCCAACAAATACTAAACCATAACGCAGAATTCCCCCTATGTTCAACAAACAACATATTATTTATATATAGGTTCCCGATTCCTAATGATATTTCTCTAACGGTTCCCGACTCCTCATAGTGTTTCTCTGTATCATGTATATACTGTAGGTCGTACAACCAGTGAGAAGAGGGCGGAATGTTCGAAAGGATGGGGAGGGGGAAGGAGATTTCCAACAGCTTTTTGTCGCATAGATGTAGGGGTTTGCTATTGAACGCGTGGTGCTAACTCTAGACGATGGTGCGGGTGGTGGGCAAGGAGGGGGCGTTGGGGGCGGGGGTGGGTGAGAATTGGAGCTACCGCATGGACGGCTAGAATGATAATGAGGTGATATCAACTGCGTGGTAGTGTTTGCTACTGTGGCAGATTTCGATTTTAGGTTGCACGTTTGAACAAGAGGGAGCGGGGGAAAAAGAGAGGGAGGGCGGGGGGCGGGGGCGAAATGAATTGGAGCTACGGCAATGATGGCTAGAGAGACAATGAGGTCATATCAGCTGTCTGGTAGTGGTTATTACTCTGGAAGATTTTGCGTTTAGTTAGGTGGGGCGTTTGAACACATTTGAACAAGGGATCGGGGGGGGGGGGCGGACGGGACAACTCAATAAGTCCGCGGAAACTATAAATCCTTTGAAGGGACAAATCTGACGGTTGTAGATGGAATGCATCACTTTATATCACCTGCCTGGTATTGTTATATACACGCCACCGAGCATAATGAATATGCTGAACCCTAAGTAACACTAAGAATAAAGATGGTTGGTACTTGAATATGATTGATATCATGGTTGATACCATGGTTGACGTTGCGTAAACCGCCCCGCGGGTACAGTTGTAGTGTTGAAGACGTCACCTACAAACAACCACGATAAAATCAATTAATAATCAAAATACCCTTATTGCAACTAAGAAGACATTACCCTCCCCACTCTCCCTGCCTCGACCTGAGGAACATCGTGGGGAGGGAATCTACTGGCATCGCCCATGAAGTATCCGGCACGCTACACCTGGCATATATCTATGAAGGCAAATGCCCCTTGTGTTCCAAATTTTGAGGGTTGACATGTTGCCGTTTAAATTGGCGTAGCGGCCATTTTTGATGGGTAGTATGTTCCACAAAGTGTTGCTAACATTACGCGAGGTAGAATGACGTCTACAGTAAACGCTGGGATCGATGTTACATCATACGAGGTATTTTACTTGCCAACAAAAAATGGTCAGAGGCGGTAGGGATATTTGAAAAGTTGGTTGTGATTCATTGTGTCCGTGGACGTCTTTGTGTCGAGTTTCGGCTACAGCCGCCGTTAATCAGTACCGGTATGCCTTTTGCCAAGTCCTCGTCTGGCACTGTCAGCTGCTGTGCCAGTCGTCTAGCTGATATTTCTGACGGGTTCAACAATTTTCTCTTTGGCAATCAAAGACGATGTTGAGTGTGCTAACCCTGACTCTCATTTTACAGATCGCTATCGTATACGTTTGTTTACGCTCAGGTGCCATGTCAGCTCCGAGCGAATGTTCTGTACTTGTCGGAGGCATCACGTCGTTCTCCGACAACGTTGCCAGTTGGAACGGAGGTGAGGATTACTGCAAGGCGGACTCGCTCAGTGTGCTTTTTCAAAGCTCAAACACCACAAAAACGTTAGGCGTGTTGTAAACGTGCAACTCAGTTGCGACACTTTTTCGTCTGTGGTTCAGCCATCTTGTGTTCCTCCAGCGCAAGGGTGGTATTTTCGCTATCGATATGCTCCCTCCAGGAATCGATACTGCGGTTATCGTATACTTCAGCATAGCCAGTAGCCACCTCAACTTGTTTTTGTGTTGGTTCAGTGCATTATGTATAGCTAATGGTAGGCGTGGTCACGGTTACGGCTTTTGAAAAACTAGGCATGGAGACAAAACATGTTTCAAAGGGCCTAGTGCATTATGGTCTCCTGCGCTTATAACCCCTCTGTTCCGCGTAAACATTCAGATTGTTAGTTCGGTTCACGCATGCTGCGAGGGTGTTGCCATTCGGTAGCCTCCCCATCGAACCTTTCACGCATTATGTATCATCCGTCTACGGAATCGACGTCAGCACGAGTGAGCGTAACCTTACCCCCAACCCTAGCCCTATCTAGCAGTTTTGGCATGGGCCCTGCTTTACTTGACGCGAACCAAAGCGTTTCTCCATTATCTACTCTAACAATGTAGTGTATCATACACAGCGAGGAAGTTCGCGGCTGGCATTACGTGCACCACGGCGATTATTTGGAGTTTGCCATACTTATGTGGTGTTACAGGTTTTTAGAGAGAACGGTTACAGTGCCACAGAGGTGCGGTTGTCGTTTGCATGCCTTATGCACAAAGGAACAAAACCATCATTTGATGTTGGTTGTGGGGTCAACGTATTGCCTCCAGCTTGTTTAATCGTGTCTACAAAACGTTCCATTATAACACAGCATCACGTGGTGGTATCCGTTCGGTCCTGCAAAACTTATTTTTCACAGTTCACCGATGAACTACCCAGTGAAACCAGAACCTGAAACCTGCCGTGATCCTTCCATTGAAATGAGGAAAAAAAAAATTCTTCCTCACCAGATCGTGCATGTACAGCAGAATTGAGGCACACATAAGGAAGTAAATGGCAATAAACTGTTGAGGTAGGTGGGGAAAAGTTTAAGGTCTCGTTGTATATTTGTTGCCAAAGCTGGAACCTGTACATCGGCGACGATGAACGAGCAAGATTGGGAGGAGATGCTCTAGCTGGTTATATGTCAAGTAGTCCAGAGGTTCATAGAGGGAGCTCGATTTAAGTGTCTGTTGTGTGGGGTAGATTTGGCCCCAGCCTTGAAGGGGTGCTCGACAAAACCTCCCTTTCGATATGGACGCTAATCTTAGAGCCTAACCCTAACCCTTGTTTCTTGATAAAATAAAACAAGCAATAAGTATCGCAAAACAAAAGGGGGTACGTCTGGCGTGTTGAGCTTGCGCCCCCAAGGGCAGTCATGCAGCCAGCGAACAGGATCAAGGGGGCCACTAGGACTTCGTCGGCTTTTCCACCTGGTAGAGTTCTCGCGCTTTGCCATGGGTCTTCGGAAGAGCCGAGATCGATCTTTTCGGAGGGTGGAGTTTTCTCGACAAGATGGTGCGTGATGCGGTAGGTGCAGGTTTCGATGCATACAGTTGGGGTGCCAAGCTGCGTATCACATCCGTGGACTGCAGCAGTGGCGCTCCATCTAATCCTCTCAACGTTCGCACTGCTGTAACCAGCTCGTAAAGCTCTGCAGCCGACGTCCCCGATGCTTCCATGGATTGCCGTCGAACGGTCGTACTATCAGTAGTTTTTTCCCGAGTTATTTTTCCTTCTCGTTTACTGAAGGGTCTATTCGAGACCAGGTGTACTCCTCTTCTACCAACCGGTGTACGAGTAGCCCCTGCCCCCCTCGAGCTCACTGAACGCCACCATGATTGTGTCAGGTGTATGATTAGGGGCCTGATTGGTGTAGTGCCCGCTGACAATAAAACAAACGTCTATTCTGTGCGTTGTGTGCTTTGGTTGGCTTCGGTGCTGCAACAATTACAGTATGGTGTGGGTGTAGGAGCAAACTCGTACGTACTCGTGTACTGGTACGTCGGTATCGGCACAACATATCACACCCGACCTTATATGTGATCACGTAGCAGACAATACACAACAACATGCCCATCGTCGCAACGGCGCAACCCTAGGATCAAATTTGAAACATTTGTTTTATCGAGAGGGGGGGGGAGACGATCATTTTCGTGTTCAGCATTTGGTTTCGGGGGCCAAGAAAGCTCCTACTTTCACGGCTGTTTCACGTCCGCCCACCCACACTTCTGCTGCCCGCCGGAGAGTTTAGCCTCCGCCGCCCTCGATCTCGCCATACATCACCCTGACAGCTGCATGAATGATTAGTGTGTTGGGGAGTCCGCAGCCTAATTCGGTTACATGATGGAGATATTTCACACGGGAAGAACAAAGCTCATCCCTCCCACTCTTCTTGTACGCTACAGGCTTAAGGAGCGCAATAAAGTAGGCTTGATTCACACTGTTGAACACGTGAATACGTTGCGCTGGACACGTTTTTCCCCGCTACTTGTTTGGCAACATATTATTGGGAATTTAGAAATTCCCCTTCAATCGGCATGATGTTACGCACGCACGTGGTTTACAGGCCAAGTTGGTTTTATCAACAATATGCTTTTTTCTTCACCTCGCCGGGGAAGGGTGCCGAGCGCCGTTTGTCAGATTCCTAGTGTTTTGCATGGTTCCCGTTCGGAATGGGGTTGACTTGAAATCCGGGAGGCGTCGCAAGCCGGAATCGGGGACCACAGCCCTCCAATGACATGTATGAGGGCCCTTCCCCGTCCGTATCGCTAACCCTAAATGTCAGGAATCGTGACAAAAAACGATCTATTTATTTTGCTACTGCTGTAGACTAGACTAGTCTATGATTCGTGTGCCTGGTGTGGGGTCCAACGATTTGGGTTTGATTGTTGCGTTGCGCGTGAACTGTTGTTGTGGTGGCTCGATCCCGCTGTGCGCCAACCACAACACACATATACACCATTACTACTGGCACAAGCCAAGTGCTTGAAGCACGGTCCCTAGGTCTTGCAGTTGTACTGCTGCTGTGCTGCTCCTGTGCACTGATTTTGTGACCGCACACGCCACGCACACATACCTGGCACATATAAGAGCGTACAAACATACATACTCCGAGTATTACACAGAACCTCCGTCTGTGGATGTCACAAATGAAGGAGCTCACAGCGCGGTTGCAATCGTACTGTGACTGTCACAAGTACTGAGACTGTAGGGTCTGTGTGGTGCAGCAGCACAGTAACGGCAGTAGAGTGAGAAAATACATCAACATAAGGGTTCAATGGGCCCTGCGCGACTCGGCGAAACGAGGCAGGCGGTGTCATGGACCTTGCTCTGTGCGTCTTGCCCGGTGCGACTATTTCCCAGGTACGACGCGAGGAGCACAACAACAAATCGAAAAGTAATGGCTAGGTACCAATCTCCCAGGTCGACGGGCAGAGGGAGGCAGTTTTAGCACAGACGGAGTGTGTTGCACGCTCAATGCTAGGCGTGCAACAGAAGTCACTGGTCTAGGTGAATCGTTTTCATATGACATTCGAGAGGTGTACTGCTGTTGTTGCTGATGCTGGTCGTAGTGTGAAGTTGTGTCGTAGTAGACAGCTGACTGGTCTAGGTGCATCGTTTTCATATGACATTCGAGAGGTGTACTACTGTTGTTGCTGATGATGGTCGTAGTGTGAAGTTGTGTCGTAGTAGACAGCTGAAATGTGAAAAACAATTGATCCGATGTTGTAGGGCGGGCGAAAGATCGGGGCGAGGGACAATCAGAGAGCGGAGCGGTCTGTTGAAAACGAACACCAACAATAAAAAAAATGTGAGTTTTCCATTAAAAACCACTCGACGCAGCGAGGGGGATCGCCGCCCCTTGAAAAAAGAGCCTTTTACTGTTCATAGCACCGCCACGGAGCTCGGCCGGGATCTCGACATTCGTCGTTATGTATCGAAGCCCCCCTTGCTTGCCCCGCAACCGAGCGCGAGTAAATAACCTCGGCTGCTGGAGAACAGCATTCCAAAAAAACAAAGGCATATTTTATATGAGGAACGTATATATCCCGCAATCCACTTGATGCGCGGGTGATGCCCCCCCTCATAGGGTAAGTTACAGCTGTGTGGCTCGAGGTCGCTGTTTAGTGCAGTTAGAAACGGATGAGCCAACAACCACAAAAAGGCGGGCGTTCAAGGTAGGTGACATCCAACAACCAAGGAAAAGGCCCCTTACGATTCCCATAACTCTTCACCAAGCGTTTCGAAGCCTTAGCCCCTTCATCGTTGTGATAGAACCCTAACTTGCTGATGTCCAGCAGGAGGGGCCAGAGGTACTGGGGTTTGTGACGTACGATAAGGTAAAAACATCGTGTGGAGGTGCATTACGACCAGTGCGGCCCTTGCTCATTCCATGTACTTGAAACTGCTCGGTGCCGACTGAAACCGAGATCAGGGGATGACAAAGATGTAGTATCCCACGGTGAACATAGTGTTGAACTTGACAACGCAACGAGGCCAACGCAGCTCTGCTCAAAGTAACAAGTGTGTTGGTGGCTCAATTCGTTCTTTATCCTTCAAGGGTAAGGTTTCTTGTTGATTTGTTCGAGTTGGGGTTCTGGCATGAGTTTTATTGCAATGTGTGTATGTGTGATGCCCTTTGTGCTACATTACGTCTACCAATTCATAACCACATATTATATATTATATAAAATAATAAACTCCAGCTATGAGATCAAATATTTTGTCGAAACTCATCTTTGCAAGCTGTGTGTGATACTCCGATCGCGCGTATCACGGGTTGTGTGCCCTCATTAGGGATATAGGTCGGCGATTCCCCTTGGAACTACAGTGTAGCTATCAGGGTCAACAGGGTGATGTCAGTCAGTCTGTGCGCAGAAACTATAAAACCTGTTTCTGAGGGGGACAAACTCCGACAGCTGTGGAAGGAAATGCATCAGTTTATCAAGTGAATCCCGTAAGTCGAATAACCGGTGAGGGGAGGGCGGAGTTTTTGAGGACGTGGGGGCCTGGGTTTGATCAAATGGGGGAAGGGGGGGCGGGGGGCGGGGGGGGCAGCTCAATTTGTGCGTGGAAACTATAAATCCTTCAAGGGGATAAATCTGACGGTTTTGGAAAGACTGAATGGAGGTGGGGTGGTGGGGGGTAGGGGAAAGGTTCGGGGGGGCGAGGGGGGAAAGTGCTTTACATCGCATTGCTGTACGAGCTTGCTATACGCGTGGTGCTAGGTCCAGGCGATGGTGCGGGTGGTGGGGAAGGAGGGGGTGTTGGAGGCGGGGGGGGGGGATTGCAGCAGCGGGGCATGGATGTCTCTAAAAGATAATGAGGTGATATCCAGGGCATGGAAGTGTTTATCACCCTGGCGGATTTCGATATTTGGTGGGGCGTTTGAGCAAGAGAGAGCGAGGAAAAAAATGAAAAAAAAAGGAGAGGAAGGTGGGCGGGGGGCAAAGGGCTTTGAAGAGGTTTAGGTAACATATAATATTAAAATACATTCCAGCTATGAGATCAAGGATTTGGTAGTAACTCACCTTTTGCGACATTGTGAGTGATACTCTTATTGCGCGTATTCGTCATATATTTAGGGGCTTGCTATACGCGCGGTGCTAGGTCTAGGCTATCGTGCGAGTGGTAAGGAAGGAGGGGGCGTTGGAGGAAGGGGGGGGGGGGGGGGGGGGGATGAATGAAAGCTACGTCATGGATGGTTAGAAAGATAATGACGTGATATCAATTGCGTACAAATATTTATTACTCTGGCCAATTTCGATTGTAAGTTTGGGGCGTTTGAACGAACTGGGCAGGGGAAAAAAAAAAGGGGGGGGGGCGGGGGCGGGAAGAAAGCGGAAATTTGTTGGAGCTACAGCATCGATGGCTAGAAGGATACTGAGATAATTTCAGCTGGCTGGTAGCTGGCTAGAAGGATACTGAGATAATTTCAGCTGGCTGGTAGTGTTTACTACTGTGGTAGATTTTGATTTTAGGTGGTAGATGTAATGGTGCATTCGTTCCAAAACCGTCAGATTTGTCCCGTTGAACGATTTATAGTTTCCACGCACAAATTGAACTTCCCCACCCGCCCCCCCCCCCCCCCCTCCCCCCACCCCCGCTCCTTTTTGATCAAAACCAGGCCCCCACGTCCTTAAAAACTCCGCCCTCCCCTCACCGGTTATTCGACTTACAGGATTCACTTGATAAACTGATGCATTTCCTTCCACAGCTGTCAGATTTTGTCCCTCTCAAAAACGGGTTTTGAAGTTTCCGCGCACAGATTGACTAACACCACCCTGTTGACCCTGATAGCTACACTGTAGTTCCAAGGGGAGCCGCCGACCTATATCCTTAATGAGGACACAAAACCCGTAATACGCGCGATCGGAGTATCACACACAGCTTGCAAAGATGAGTTTCGACAAAATATTCGATCTCACAGCTGGAGTAGATTTTTTTTATATTATATTTATTTCTACTAGGGGCTGTTATAGACACAGGCCACCCTCTGGAGGTATCTCTGCTATGCAGGCTCCACGTTGGCCACTCACTTGTATTAGGTAAGCTCTTGTATTAGTTCAGCAGAGCCACGGAAAAGAATTGAACGCATGCGCTAACCCTAGCAATGCTTCATCTCTTTTTGCCTACACAAACGTGCCTTCAAAGACATGCGTGTGGTGTGTCTTGTCCTCACATTGAAACTGTTTTTTCTACTTATCATACCAAACGATATCAGGACACCCAGTGCTCGCGCTGATTATTTCTTATAGAGAGATACAAAATGCTATGTGGGCACAAACTGTGAAACAGAGTAAACTAAACAGTCGCAATTCATCAAGATAAATGAAGTGCAATGTTACCGTGCCGGGTACGAGAACACCACAAAACAAGCCAGACCACAAAAAAGATAAACAAAAAGAGGGAAAAAAAAGAACACAAAACTAAAACAAAACAAAACAATCGACAGCATGTTTTCAAGAATGTGATGCAAGAATATCAGAAAGGAAAGGCTGCAAGAAGAACAGCATACGTGCAGAAGAGGAACAAATATACATGTTGCACGGACAAAACAACACGGATAAGATCACTGCTGGTGCACGGATATAAAGCACGAATACGAAGAAGATACCGGCACAAGGCCGACGGGGAGACAAATAAGGGAGCCAAACGAACAGAAATAGAAAATAAGACATGAAAGAAGAACGACAACAAGTGTCATTTATGTCGCTTTCGCACTGCGCCCATTGAACTCAACGAAAACAAATCAGAACCTACCACTCGCTGTAGAGGGTCCAGAGCTATATATATATGGTAGTACACGTTCCACTAGTTAGTCGAACTGGTACCTTGTCGCACAATTTGCCATTCCGTTTCTGCATTAACCTACAGCTGTATCAGTACGGCGCCCCCTCCACCCCCGGTCCCGCCGGTTTCCCTTGGTTGCTGCTCTTGGCGTCCTCTGCTGTGAGGCATAGCCAGCTCGTCTCCTCTTCGCCCCTGTGCCATCTCGTCATGAAGCGGTCCGCCGCCTCGACGATCCCCCGGCGCGAGTTCCCACTCATTGGTATTAATTTAGCCGCCCTCGGCCATGGCACAGTCCCTACTCCCAACAGCAAAGAGGAGCTATCCGTCGACCCCTCGATTGTTCGAATACCCTGATGTCGTCTGCTAGACTCTGGGCCCAGTATTCTTCTGCTCAGCCTCGTCCTGGATTGACTTCACGAGCCATCGTACCGAACGTCAAGCGATGGGTCAGTCGCTCACTGCTCATCCGTTGTACGGCTCCCGCAAAGAGGAGGCGTCGGTTGCAATTAGTCGTCTCAACGCTCTCACATCGTGCCTCTTCTTCAGAGCTATGGCGTATGACATGCGGAAGTTGGCGCGTTGTCGGCGCTAAACACCAATGATCCTTGGGAGGAGTTTACGGTGTACCGTTCGGAGTTCAGTGGAGTGCTCCGGGCTGAGGGTCCAAGTCACACAACCGTACACCGGGGCCTCCGTCACTTCGGCCTTTAGCAGGCGCACCTTCAATGTGAACCGGGCGTCCTCCATATCGTACATGTGAAAACCCTTCACAAAATTTCCGTATCCTAGATACTACGCCTCGCTAAGCTCCCAGGGCAGTACCATAACACTAACCTACCCTGATGAGCCGTATAAGAGAAATATGGAAGGTTCGGAGAAGCACTGGATCCATGGTCTATAACATGACTCGAAGATGCGGCTCTTCAAAACCTACTCTCAAAAATCTACCCTGCGAGGCTATGAAGCCTCAGGAAAAATACTTGAGCAGAAAACGACAAACGACGGACGGAAAGTACGGTAAGCGGGCTACATAACACCGCACAGCGCTGCTTGAAAATAAGGCACCTCCTCAGCCGCAACGGCGGGAGCACTTCCATTGCAGCGGTGTTTGTCGCCGGGCTTGGCGAAAACCTTCTCTGCGCGGAGGATGGCCACATCTATCTCCTGCGACGCTCGGGGCGCCGGCGTCACCTCTGCCACCCTAGCGCGATCCGCTTCCTCCCATTTCCGCAAGACACGGACCCTCTCCTCAGCTGCTGCTCGGGACCGCCGCTGTGCCGTCGCGCGGAAGAAGGTAGCTCCGGCTTTTGTCCCTTTCGCGGCGGCCAGCGCCTCGTTGTTGACGTGGGCCGCCTCCCCTTGCCTCAGGGAGGCGTCACGGGTGGCGTCGGAGAGCGCCCAGCTCCGGGTAGCTTTTACGCCGACACGCGAAGGCCATAAAAATTTCGCACATCGGGGGGGATTCTGTTCCAGTGGGCCTCAGTGTGGATACCATGGAAGACGGGGGGCAGAGCCGGGGGGAGTGGGACCTCCGGTTGAAGGAACGAGCCCTCGACATTGTCCCGATAGGCCGGTTCAGAGGGCTCCAGCTCTTCTAGCCGCAAGGTAGCCCGTCCCGTGGGGGGGGGGGGGGGGGGGGTGCGGCGAAAGCGCAACCGCGTCACACCCTTCCCGACGGGAACGCGCGTCGTTGGCCATTTCAAGCGTGTCATCGATCACGTCCTCCAAAAAGGAAGACGCGACACTCTCCTTGTCGTTTTGTCAGACCAGCGTTTGCTGCTCGCTGTTAACTTCATCCGCAGTGTCGGCCTACCAGCTCCCACAGACCACCATGTCGTCGAAATGCTGCCCTAGCCGCGCCTTCTGTTTGCCGAAGTTGTGTTTGCTATTTCAGGGCGACAGGACCTTCCCATCCTTGTCACGACCAACCTTGAGCCCGGCGACCTTCTGGGTCTGAGCCGCCCACGCCCCATTAATGCGCGCACCCATTGCCGTGTTTCAGCGTACGAACAGTGCACCAGCCGTCTCCACGTCGACGCACGCACCTGAGGTTGCGGCCATTCTGGAACCCGCTCTCACAGCAGCTGCAGCCACGGCCTCGTCGTCGCCTGCCCTGCCGTCCATAACACACACTATATCACGGAGCACTAGTCCTAATATATCGCCTTACCTGGCATATTGGGGCGAAATATGTTGCCAATCGGCTTTAGGTTGATCGTTTCCATTTGGCTTCAGGCACTGCTCTACCGTGTTTAGGCACGTTATCACACGTTCGATGCTCGTTTTGTTGCCTTGCACCGTTTCTACTAAAACATACGTTTGTTGACATATACGACTGTATCTACTCCCAAGCGATTCAGTACAATCAGAACCCCTTGACACAATGCTTTTGGTTATGAATGCTGTCAGCGACGTGCGCCGTATCACACGTACCTGTATATATTTTCGATTACCTACAGGCGTGGCGTATGTCAGCTGGTCAGAGTTTAAAACGAGCGGGGTGACCTCGGTGATAGACAACAAGGCCTACGACGGAGGTGAGGTAAAACGCTGAGACCTTGAAAATCTCGGCAGCTGGTAATCGTCATGCACCAAGTGTCATGATCGACCTGATCGTCTACCGGATTGAACGATGGCAGACACTGGCAGTGTAGCATTCACTATCAAGTCCTATGCTCGTTGATGAAGATGATACTTAACCCTAACCCTAACCCTAACCCTAACCCTAAGTCCTATGCTCGTAGTTGAAGATGATACCTGGGATAACGAAAGCATGAAGAGGCACGAAACACAAATACATACTGTGAGCAGAGAAGCAAATAAAATACACCTATATCCGCATAACAAAGGCCAACACTATGAGCATACCCAAGGGCGAGGAGCGAGGCGCGTCCCTGTATTTACGGCGTACAACGAAAATATTATTTAAATATGACGGAGTTTTCGATTTATAACAGGACATGTCAATAATCCAAGGATCAAGGCACTGGTGTGAAAGCTGGTCTTTAACGGTATGTATCTTGCCTCTGATGTCCCGCGTCTAAAAGGCGTTCGCAAACCACGGTAGTACACTACGAACAGTAAAGACGGGCAAGCCCATCAATCTGCAGCTTATCTCTTCGTGCGTCTCCGGGTAACGTCTAGTGGTGATAGTGTCTATTTTTGCTTCTTCTCGTCGGCCAAGAGCTTTTCTCCTGATTCGGCTTGGCCGGAAGCACGCCGCTCGATCACATAGAGATATGCACGTTTCTCGTTGCCCTTCCCTTACGTTGCTCTATTCTGCTTTTAGAGAGTTTTCACGCAGCGCACATCTACTGGGCGCCGTGCACATTATTAATATTTGGCATGCTATCAACGACGAATCGCAAACGACCAGCCTGCAACAACCCAGCCAACATAGATCGAGTTGATCCCATCGGCAGGTTCCTTCGTGCTTCGTCAATCGTCAATTTATATCGACGGCAATACAACAATCTCCAGAAACTCCGCCACGCACAACGGAGGTGAGTCGAATGGGAGAACATTATTGTGACGTGCATCCCGGGACCCGCGTGTATGTTATGTTTCCAGTCGGCGGGCAGTATTCCCACTCGGTTTACACGGTCGGTAACTGACCCACACTGTTCAACCATACTCGTTGTTACACATCTTGCATGTATCTTGTGAGTTTTAATTGCGGGTGTCACGGGTAAAGCCGTCTACACCACACAGCAAGCCGCAAATGTGTTGCCGTTTCGGGTTGTTTGTGTCATTGAAAAGTTCGTCTGTCGCCACTTCCACACGCATCTAACTTTCAACATATTTCACGCTTTGGGAGATCCCCTGTCGTTTGCCAGCCTAAGCCCTCCTTGGTCTTTAGTACTGTTGTATGAAATAAATGTTGCGTGGCCAAAAGCTAATATAGGGTTAAATTTAACTCATTTTTCACTACCCGGTTTGAACGGTTCGCCCGAGTGACTCTGCACCCCCACTGTAAAAAGACGTTGGTCAATATGAAGATTTGTTTGGCGCACCGTCGCTCACCATTCCTTCACGATTTTACATCGCAAACATAAGACAGGTCGAAGACTTAACACCGCACAGGAACAGGGGGATCACTCGTGCGAGTGACCCCAAGCTTCTGCTTAAACAAGTCTCAAAGGTGACCCCCTGTGGCGCAGCCTTGGTCAGTCGTGCACGGGTAAAGGTCGTGTACCAGCCATTGACCAGAACGCTATGACTCCCTCTGCTATTCACGTTCTCCATCAGACGTTAGTTGTGTGTTGCACTGGAGGTTCAGGTATTTGACTCGTCGGAACACCTCGGGTTCTACGCGCCCCGTGTCTTACGTATTATACAAGTGAGAGTAAACTCCAGCTGTGAGATCGAAAATTTTGTGGAAACTCATCTTTGCAAGATATGTGTGATACTCCGATCGCAGGTATTCCTGGGTGTGTGTCCTCATTAAGGATATTGGTTTACATATAGAGTGACCGACCGTCTTAATAAAGGAAATTAGCAACGTTCTGAGTCCTATTCTCGTGATCTTCGGCGCCCTGCTTCTGCGTGATTGGGGCTTGGCATTGGTCAATTTCACACCAGTATATATACAAGATATACGTACAGTACAAGATTGAGAATCTTCGAAAAAGTTGTTTCAGGGATGGAAACCAAGGTGTTACGCTTGTTAAAGTCCTCGACATATCGAAAGCAAGTGTACGCATCGCACGGGGTTAACACCGATGACGGTACAGATCGTAAAACTACTTGCGCACTATGTATGATCCGTCTGTCGTTCACGTGGAATAAATTGCTGACTTGGCTGCCGTACATCGTTTATGCCCTCTCGTGAGCTCATCTCCTCATGATCTTTGCACTGTTTTGCAGGAGCCATCAACATGCTTGGGTCCAACGCCACCATCACGGGGCTGGCTGAGGTTTCATCAAATACCGCCCTCAACGGAGGTATGATGCGTTCGTGCACCTGATATAGTCCCTGATTGGTGGAGGCCACCCCACCCAACCGGCGTGAACTCGGACGAACATATCGCCTACAAATCTTGGACACAAACAACTAGTCCACTTGTCTCGTGTGCTTAATATTCCTATGTGTAGAAAAAGCAACGTTTTAAAATCCGCACAAATATACCATCCCTACAATACCCGCTTTCTTGATGTTCATCAGTGTGATTGGTTTTACGCTGACACAGGAGTGGCTCAGTCATGATTGAAGTGGACATCGAAATAGCACCAGGCCATGCTATGGTTGCGTCAGTGATTCTAGATGTGCCCATGCTACTGTAAATGGTTTGGGGATGTGGAGTACGCCTTCAATGAAGCACACAGTATAGTCTATGGCTGGACATAATTGGTACATTTAACCACAGCGTCCCATATATTGCGAGAGATCCATTGACTCTGCTGTACTCAACACTGGCCATGCCATTAGCAGGCGTTGCGTTGAGAGAACGACAGCTGCCGTCGAAATGTATGTCCTTCGTCTCGCATGTCATGGCCACATCCACGATGCACTTGCCAACTTTAAACGTGTCAAAGCCGGTACGTGATTACGTTTCAGGTGGCATATTTTCTGCTGAAAGTCCGAACCTTCGTGTTTCGGGGATGGTTCAGTTCGGAAATAATACGGCGGTTCTTGATGGAGGAGCCATATCACTCACGGACCCGACGGTGGTTGACATGCACGAAACGTCGTTTCTTTTAAATGAAGCCGTATCCGGTGGAGCCGTCTCCATGACGTCTACAACAGAGACAACTTGTTGGTTCGAGGGTTGTCGATTTGACCGCAACGATGCTTCAAACGGGGCAGCCTTGTATTTGAGCACTGGCGGCACAGGCACATCTGAGAGGTCAACCCGCATTCACGATTCGGTCTTCCTACATAACGTCGCCTGTGAGTGCTCAACATGATGATTTCAAACTTCGGCTTTGTGGATTCATCATCAGCCCGACAAGTGCATTTAACGACACGTGCGTTACACATATTTTGTTTTTTGCGACTGAAGCCTTTACATGTGAACCGCAGCCATCAAGTGTGATTTCGACTTTCCGTTGTAAATCTGTGATGACACAGAGAATGAAATATACGAACGGAACGTCATGCACATGGCAAGCGGATTCGTACACTTGCCCAACATTGTTTGCCTGAAGAAGTAATCGAAGAAATGATCAACGCGTTATGTCGACTGTAGCCCGAAGTCTACGCAATTGGAGTTGAAACTTCGGTTCCGTGTGGTGCGATGTACTTGCCCGGTTTTCAGACGAATCGGGTGGAGCCCTCTTCAACATCGGGCTATTGACAATCACCGACGCACTGTTTGAGGGGAACACGGCCGCAGATGGTGGTCTCGCCATCGCGAACGAGCCACCCCCCCTTGACATGGGGAACGTGACTTTTAACGGCAACATGCTCAGCTGCCTTCCCGACGAGTACAGGGATTTAGATCAAGTGAACACGGCGGTGAGCATGTTAAGCTCGCATATATCGTACAAACAGTTTTTTTGCAATCAGCCCAACCCTAACGAAGTCAGAGGCTTGATATTTCGCCTCTCTCACTCATGGGCCGCTAGGTCTCGGTGGTTGAGACTAGCATTCATTGATAGCGGGCCGTATTATAGCGTTATGGTGTAAAAGCTCTCGCTAGATTCTAACCAAAATAGGGTAAGGGCATCAACAAGGTTAACGCTTAGGAGATGGATGGTCAGGTTTCTTTATGCGCATGGAGCCCAACCGTGAAGTATTCCAGCCATTATTCACGATTCCAATACATTAGCGTTGTTAAGTTAAAAGACCTTGCCACTACAGGTCGCTACATTCCAGTTTTATACTGCACGATTAACTGATGGGCCAGGTCGCTACATTCCATTTTTATACTGCACGATTAACTGATGGGCCACGGTGCCGCTTACGTCTCTCCGTTTTAGGGCTACTCTGGCGGCTGCCGTATAGAACTTGTCTGTGAGGAATGCTTCGACGGGTGTCAAGTCGACCGGAGCGTCGCGACCATCACAAGTGATGAAATTCCATCCTGCAGAGCAATTCCCGTCGGTGTATCGAAGTCGACGACAACCACGCTCGCCACGTTTGACCTTATGACGGGGTACTATCGCGTTTCCGACGACAGCCGAGAAGTTTTGGAGTGCTACCGAAAGGAGTCCTGTACTGGGGGTGACAACGCTCGGAATTACTGCGCGCCGGGCTATACAGGCCCCTGTAAGTAGCTCCCGGGAAATTAGGGGGAAACACGTAGCTGTTCATACTGGGGTATGGCGCAACATAACAACATATCATTAGGACAATTCTCGGCCGTCAACTGCGAAATCTGTTCGCCTCCCCGTTGATGATGCCGTGTCGTTGCACAGGCCGAAGCTGTAACAAAATCCAGGGGAGTGTGGACGAAAACCTCGCCGGTCACTCTAGCGCCGATTTTAAGGATGATGTACGACGGCAATCATGAATGAAAAAACGTTAAATGGATGAGTTTCTCATTCTCCATGCCGTGCAACTGTCTCCATGCCGTGCAACTGTCCCCTTTGCTGTAGGTTGTCACCTATGACCCTATGAACCTTATGATATTGATCGTTGCGATGCGCATATCGACGGTTTTTAGCCTGTTCTAAACCGACGATTGAAACGCTCCTCGTGCACTTCAAATCTCGCGCGTGCATGCAGATTGTGCCGTCTGCGCGGACGGCTTTTCACCTGGAATGTTGCACAGCTGCCACGAATGCTCTACAAAGCGTAGAGGATTGGCTATGGGGCTTGCAACGGGGGTGTTAGTCTTGGTTATACTTGGGGCTGTCTGGCTCGCGCCACGCCTTGTTCGGCAAGCGGACGGTGACCACCAAAACCGCTGCTGGGACACCGTATCGTCTAGCTACAAATTCGCAACGAAGGCACTGCCTCTTTCGGCTATCAAAATCGTGGTGGTGGTCTTGCAAATCACTACTCAGGTATGCCTTGTTGAAGTTTTCCTCAGTTATACATTTTCCTTTGCGTCTGGAAATTGTTTTTGTTCTAACTGACTTACCACGTGTTGTGCCGTTGAAGTGCTTGCGCGTCGTGTCATCCTTCGAATACTCCGCAATGTTGATATGCACTGAGTTGGGGCACGCCGCATTTCAAAGCCGGCGTGACCTTTGTTCAAGTGCTAACTAGTCTTTAGGACGCTGTAAGGTTTGTGTTCTCCGTCCGCGTTCCCAGCCGCCTAGAGCTTACTCGCCGGTGCCACGCCAGGCTAACGAACAGTAGCCTCAATTTAGTATCCGTCGCTTGACATACGAACGCCTGGCCAAACTTCTTCACACAGATTTAATGCAGAAACTGACCCATGTTCGTTGATATTTTCGCACCTTCTTCCACTGCCAGTTCACTGAGATCGCAGGAGCGGTGTACCCTGACGCGTACGAGGCTTTTCTTTCGAAGTTGGCGGCAATAAATCTGGACGTCGGATTTATCCTATCAAACTTGTGTATCATGAAGACCGATTTCTACGACAAACTTTTGCTTGCCACGGTGGGGCCGCTCGTCGTAATTGCTGCGCTGTCTGCTACTTCATACATCACTAGGAGGAGAAGAAACACCTCAAGGAGTGGGCCCTTGGTAATTCGCAAGCACCTGGCAACAGTGCTCTTTATACTATTTTTCATATATTCTTCAGTCTCCTTCACGATATTTCAAACGTTTGTCTGTGAGCACCTGGACGATGGTAATGCTTACCTCCGTGCCGACTACAGCGTCAAGTGTTGGACGGAAAAACACGACACGTATAGAGCGTACGCTATCGTTATGGTTTTCGTTTACCCAGTTGGTGTTCCTGCGTTGTTTTCCGGGTGGTTATCGCACAATCGCCAGGACTTGGAGAATGCGGACAGGCGGACGATAGCGCACCTTCAGTCTTTCCGTAGTCTGTGGTCCGCGTACAAGCCGTCGTGTTACTACTACGAAGTCGTAGAGTGCATCCGTCGAGTGGCGCTCACCGGAGCGGCGGTGTTTGTTTTGCCGAACACTGCTGACCAAATCGCTGTGGTACTGCTGGTGGCGGTGATTTTCATGTTTATTTCCGAGTCCCTTTCCCCGTTCGAAAACAATCATGACATGTGGCTGTACCGCTGGGGGAACGGCATAATTTTGGTAAGCATGTACGTTGCCCTCCTCTTGAAAGTTGATCTTACGGGAGAAGAAAGCGACATTTCAATGGTGATGACCACCGTACTGATCATTGCAAACGTTATGATGATCACGACAGTGGTTGTACAGGTTGTTCTCCTGGTGAAAGGAATGCACGTATCGAGGAGAATTGAAGACGTCAACAACGCAGCGTCGTCGTTCATTTGGGAGTCGTAGATACTGGAGGTTGAGATCAATGCTGGGCTATTGCGAGGTAGCATTTCTAGACGCTGGCGTAGCGAACCTGGTGTAGGTTTTGTACGGATCGTGTTGGGGATGTCCATCAGTTGGTACGCGCCGCAGAGTCCTATAGTTTGCCTTTTGGCCGTACCTCGCAAAGTCTTGGTGTCACTGATGTGATAGTTGACGAGGATGCTTGCGTCTGTTGTTCGCTATGGTGAACGCTTCGTCCTTGTGTTTGTGTCGTTTGTCGCTAGGCATACTGGATCTTGCTGCGTTTACGTTTAGGGTAGATCTTGATCAGGTGCGGGTGATTCAGTTTGAGACCTTCCTGAATACCTGTTCCCATAGAACATGCAAGTAGGGGCCCCACGACGTTTTTGCGTGACCCTGGCACGTCTCCAGAGGTAGGAGTATACCTGCGAAGGTCCTCCGTAACTGGGTATCTTGAATCGGTCGTGGGGTGGCGATCAGGATGTTTATATACTTAGTACTTGTTTACTACCGTGATAGTACTTTTCTAAGCGCCGGTGCGCTAAGTGGGCGAAAGAATCGCCTAACCGTAACCACTCTAAGGTTGCGGGGGATCGCCACCAATATCGGATCCCTTTTTTTTTATTTCCACTTATTTTCCCCCAAAATAAAATCATGGTTTTGTAACTTGGGACTGTCGTTTTAGGCCAAAGAAGGCCGTTGTTAATTCGATTTTTTTCCTCAGTTTAGTGACGTTACTGTCACCGATATTGTACAGTCGTCCGTCCTCCTCTCCCGGCGTCTGTCCTGAAAAGCGATGATCTATCAAACGGTGTATCGCTAATTTCTGCGCCATTGCCACGTAGAGAAAAACACGGTAACGGCAAAACATTTGCTTTTTTTGACGCCAAACAGTTTTGGAGGTCTACTGTTTTCTGGCTTAATGTGCATGATAATAGCAAATTTTGTAGTACTCGTGTCTACCGTACAGCCACTCCAGTGTACGCCAATTCTACCGTATACGTTTTCTTTGCTTAGTTTCCTACAGACAATTTTTCTTCTTGCCGTTACGGACTGAAGTACCGGCACCATAGGGTTAGGGTTACTACCGGCAGTACTGCAGAGCTGCACTATCAAAAGGGGCTATCTCATCTTCTCTTGAACACGATTTTTGTGGTACGTGATGACGCATAATATACACAATCCCGCCGATCGCACGAGGCAGCACGCACAGCAACAACCCGCAGCCTGCCATCATCACAACAACCCTAAACCCTAACCCTAACCCTAACCCTAAAAAGCCGATCCATATCGAACCGAGCCCCAGCGACGACCCTTCAACTCCAACCGCGCTGTGACAGGCATCCCGCTCGTGCAACATGTGCTTAAGGCTTTTACCGTGGAGCCAGCCCCCCCATCGACCTTGTCTTAGGGTTAGGGTTGTACACCCTAGTGCGCCTTCAATAATTTGTTGTGTTAAGATCTTTTTTGCAACATCCCTCAGACCCATAACGACCCCTCTGCCAAATCTTGTTAACAACGTGTGGTGGAAACCGAAGAAATGCCGCCTCACACTCCTTCAAGGACGCCCCCTCCACGCCTTCGCCCAGGACCCGAACAAATACCACCATTCTGCCGGTGTTGTACACCCTAGTGCGCCTTCAATAATTAGTTGTGTTAAGATCTTTTTTGCAACACCATCCCTCAGACCCATAACGACCCCCCTGCCAAATCTTGTTAACAATGTGTGGTGGAAACCGAAGAAATGCCGCCTCACACTCCTTCAAGGACGCCTCCTCCACGCCTTCGCCCAGGACCCGAACAAATACCACCATTCTGCCGGTGTTGTACACCCTAGTGCGCCTTCAATAATTAGGTGTGTTAGGATCTTTTTTGCAACACCATCCCTCAGACCCATAACGACCCCTCTGCCAAATCTTGTCAACAACGTGAAGTGGAAACCGAAGAAATGCCGCCTCACACTCCTTCAAGGACGCCCCCTCCACGCCTTCGCCCATGACCCGAACAAATACCACCATTCTGCCGGTGTTGTACACCCTAGTGCGCCTTCAATAATTTGTTGTGTTAAGATCTTTTTTGCAACACCATCCCTCAGACCCATAACGACCCCTCTGCCAAATCTTGTCAACAACGTTTGGTGGAAACCAAAGAAAGGCCGCCTCACACTCCTTCAAGGACGCCGTCTCCACGCCTTCGCCCGGGACCCGAACAAATACCACCATTCTGCCGGTGTTGTACACCCTAGTGCGCCTTCAATAATTAGTTGTGTTAAGATCTTTTTTGCAACACCATCCCTCAGACCCATAACGACCCCTCTGCCAAATCTTGTGTACAACGTGTGGTGAAAACCGAAGAAATGCCGCCTCACACTCCTTCAAGGACGCCCCCTCCACGCCTTCGCCCAGGACCCGAACAAATACGCCCATTCTGCCGGTGTTGTACACCCTAGTGCGCCTTCAATAATTAGTTGTGTTAAGATCTTTTTTGCAACACTATCCCTCAGACCCATAACGACCCCTCTGCCAAATCTTGTTAACAACGTGTGGTGGAAACCGAAGAACTGCTTAGGGTTAGGGTTAGGGTTAGGGTTAGGGTTAGGGTAAGGGTTAGGGTTAGGGTTAGGGTTAGGGTTAGGGTTAGGGTTAGGGTTAGGGTTGTACACCCTAGTGCGCCTTCAATAATTTGTTGTGTTAAGATCTTTTTTTCAACACCATCCCTCAGACCCATAACGACCCCTCTGCCAAATCTTGTCAACAACGTTTGGTGGAAACCAAAGAAAGGCCGCCTCACACTCCTTCAAGGACGCCGTCTCCACGCCTTCGCCCGGGACCCGAACAAATACCACCATTCTGCCGGTGTTGTACACCCTAGTGCGCCTTCAATAATTAGTTGTGTTAAGATCTTTTTTGCAACACCATCCCTCAGACCCATAACGACCCCTCTGCCAAATCTTGTGTACAACGTGTGGTGAAAACCGAAGAAATGCCGCCTCACACTCCTTCAAGGACGCCCCCTCCACGCCTTCGCCCAGGACCCGAACTAATACGCCCATTCTGCCGGTGTTGTACACCCTAGTGCGCCTTCAATAATTAGTTGTGTTAAGATCTTTTTTGCAACACTATCCCTCAGACCCATAACGACCCCTCTGCCAAATCTTGTTAACAACGTGTGGTGGAAACCGAAGAACTGCTTAGGGTTAGGGTTAGGGTTAGGGTTAGGGTTAGGGTAAGGGTTAGGGTTAGGGTTAGGGTTAGGGTTAGGGTTAGGGTTAGGGTTAGGGTTGTACACCCTAGTGCGCCTTCAATAATTTGTTGTGTTAAGATCTTTTTTTCAACACCATCCCTCAGACCCATAACGACCCCTCTGCCAAATCTTGTCAACAACGTTTGGTGGAAACCAAAGAAAGGCCGCCTCACACTCCTTCAAGGACGCCGTCTCCACGCCTTCGCCCGGGACCCGAACAAATACCACCATTCTGCCGGTGTTGTACACCCTAGTGCGCCTAGGGTTAGGGTTAGGGTTAGGGTTAGGGTTAGGGTTAGGGTTAGGGTTAGGGTTAGGGTTAGGGTTAGGGTTAGGGTTAGGGTTAGGGTTAGGGTTAGGGTTAGGGTTAGGGTTAGGGTTATAGTGCCGCTCCGGGCGATGTGGGAATCGGGTGACGTCATGCTTAGCACCAAAAAAAAATTCAGCTCCTTAGCTAAGTCTGGGTCACCGGCAGTGGTTAGGATTTTGATTCTTTCGCGAGTTAGGGTTAGATGAAAAGAGACTATATCTCCGCTAGCGGAATTTGAGCCTATGTTGGGAATCCACACTAAAACCAAGTCAAATTTTGCATGAAAAATAAATCTTGGGGAATGGCTTATTTTTACGTGTTATGCTTAGATCCAAGTTTTTGTGTTCTACACAAATTTCAAGTAATTTGTGTTCCACACTAAAACCAAGTCAAAATTTTAGTAGGGAAATTTTAGGTGAAAGCCTTCATTTTGAATGATTTGCTTAGATTTCAATTTTGAGGTTTTACACTAATTTCAAGTAATTTGGGAACCACACTAAAACCAAGTCAAAATGTAGATGAAATTGCTGTGTGAACGTATTATTTTTGAGTCTTACGGGTTAGGGTTAGGGTTAGGGTTAGGGTTAGGGTTAGAAAAAGGCTAATTGTCTTGTTCGGGGCACGCGCAAACACAATTACGCAGTTTTCGTCGTATTTTCTTATTTGGATCGACGGTTATAGTGCCGCTCCGGGCGATGTGGGAATCGGGTGACGTCATGCTTAGCACCAAAAAAAAATTCAGCTCCTTAGCTAAGTCTGGGTCACCGGCAGTGGTTAGGATTTTGATTCTTTCGCGAGTTAGGGTTAGATGAAAAGAGACTATATCTCCGCTAGCGGAATTTGAGCCTATGTTGGGAATCCACACTAAAACCAAGTCAAATTTTGCATGAAAAATAAATCTTGGGGAATGGCTTATTTTTACGTGTTATGCTTAGATCCAAGTTTTTGTGTTCTACACAAATTTCAAGTAATTTGTGTTCCACACTAAAACCAAGTCAAAATTTTAGTAGGGAAATTTTAGGTGAAAGCCTTCATTTTGAATGATTTGCTTAGATTTCAATTTTGAGGTTTTACACTAATTTCAAGTAATTTGGGAACCACACTAAAACCAAGTCAAAATGTAGATGAAATTGCTGTGTGAACGTATTATTTTTGAGTCTTACGGGTTAGGGTTAGGGTTAGGGTTAGGGTTAGGGTTAGAAAAAGGCTAATTGTCTTGTTCGGGGCACGCGCAAACACAATTACGCAGTTTTCGTCGTATTTTCTTATTTGGATCGACGGTTATAGTGCCGCTCCGGGCGATGTGGGAATCG